>LS585879.1:2518210-2558140 GCA_900490775.1 Pristionchus maxplancki
AAAATGTCCAGCATATCATTGGAATCGTCTTATCGTGCTTTATCTTTCTTGCTATTAATTATCCTGGGTACTCAATTGTAATTAAAGTTAATTAATTTAATTAATTAAGATATTTACTAATGAGAATATCGACAACCCAATGAGTCAGGCGTGTTCTCCGTCAAATTTGGAACATTTCATGTCTTGACGACCAAACACCAAAATAAATTTGGAAGGAGCTACGGCTCTTCAAAGTTGGCGAATTTTAACGCTTGAAAATTTTGACGACCTCTGTCATCGTTAAAATCAAAAATTTGGAACAAAGCTCGAAGCTATCTTGTGAGGGACCCTATGGACTATCGAAAAATGACTTCTGCACACTTTCGACATTTTGAATGTGCCATAGTGTATTTGATCCTTAGGTGACATGCGTGATATTTAACAAGACTATCCATATTTCTTCAGCTATATCTTTATCTCCACGGCTAACAATACATACTTTGCTCTATTACTTACATAGAATTAATGAAATATCTGGACTCACTCTGAATCGAAGGTCTCCAATGGGAGGAGCAGCGAACGGAACACCCTGAAAGAGATGCAAAATTGCGAATCGAAACGGGTCTTTTATTATTAGTTGATTTCTCTTCTCACTTGGAATGCATCAACTTGTCTTTCTCCCTCATGAACAAGTCTTCTTCCCCGCACTTTCCCATAAGCAGTGTCGACGATTCGAGAAGGAGGATACACAATATCCGACATCTGATATTCGACACGTAAGCAAGGAAAAACAATGGTTATTTCCAAAATTATTGAGACCGCGGAGAGACATTATTCGTCTACTAAATTAATGTTGGTGAACAGGGTAAAAGACGCAAAGAAGCACTCTTTTCTTTCTGACGTGATTCATAAGCAAGAGAAGAGACTGACTTATTTCTTATCAGCTTCACTCACCAATGGAAATGGTTTGTTGCTTTCTCTTGTATTAGACATTTGTTTATCACAACTTTGACAGCAGAACACATAACACAATGAGCGAAATTTAATTAGGTGAAACATTCTCATTTTATTAGCTTGGCCAACATTGAATTGTCGTTTTATTCATTTGTGTTTGTTCCTAATTTCGATGAAGGCCGCAGTTCGACCCTGGAAGATCAAAGATTAGATCAGTAATTCTGTTATTTTCAAGATACATGGCTACGTCACAGTTACGGAATCGACAATTTCAATATTAAAGTCGAATGATATCTACCTCAAACAAATCCGAGCTCATCTTCGGTTCTCCTGAAGTGATTACGTAGTTGAGGGCGGGATTCTCATTAGTGATTCGTTTCCAGTAAGCGGGAAGATCAGTGTCCCATACTTTTGAACCATTCGGATTTCTACAAGAAATTCGGATTGTGATGTTGCCAGCATTTTGTCGAGTTTCATTAACAATGTAAAATATACCCGTATTTGGCGAAATTTATGCAGGCTGTTGTGTAGATCTCCATTACGTTCTTCTCCTTTTCATCCAGTTCGGGTGAACCGAAGTAACCCTTCTTGAAGAGATAGAAGAGTTCGCAAGCGTGAGTCACATCTGAGAGATGTCGATTGATTGCGATTGTTACAGTCTTTACCTTTGAAGGGTAGTGCTCCCCCCAAGAATCCCAAAATCGACGGAGTAAAATGCTCGAACACGTAGAGATAAACTGGCAGGTCTGAAAAAAAATATCGTAACATATTTTCTCTGTGGCCTATGCTTTCTTTGAACTGCCCATATATAACCATGAATCCTTATGAAAGATGTTATGCGAACGGGAGAACAATGGTAACTTACCCTGCCTTGAGACAGTCTTCCTCAATTGTTCTAATGTGCCCGCAATGAAGAAAGCATCGGAGATCATCTGGATGAAGAATGAATTTGAATTTGTTGTCATACGTCAGTTCAAGTCTTTCCATTCTATGCACCTCCAAATTTATCTAATTCATATTTAAATTGTAGGTCATTCAATATACAACTCACTCCAGCCTGAGCTCTCATGTAGGATGGATCGTCCGGCTTAGTGTCTCCAATGAAGCGATTTCGAAGTTCCGCCTTCAATGAAAGAGTAAACACTCGAATGGGGAATTGTAAAATACTGGGAAGATAAGGGGTTCACCTTCATCTCTTCTATTCCAGTGCAATCTCTCGTTGCATCAACGAGTGTCTCCTCCAGTCCCTCGGGTGTAGACTGCCTTCCCGTCACTACGATTTACAAATTGCAATCGAAACATATGTTTAAAGATTTCGGCCAGTAACTCGGGCCTGGACGAATTAGCCACTTACTCATAAGCAATCCTTCCTCCTTCGTCACTCCGTTTATGATCGATTTGGGCGTTGCCCTTGTTCGAAGGATATCGAGTGATTCGGGTAAGAAGTCGCCATCCAGACAGGGGCCAACTTCTACAAAAAAAACTATTAACGGTGCACTATTAAACCGTTCCTTTGTTTCTACTGAAGTATCTGTCTAGATATCTGCTAAAATTGAACATCTCTCACCGAAATCGGCATTGTCTTCTTTCACTTGTGTGAACATGCCCACCCCGAATTCCTCTGCAGGAACGGCTCGGAGCTTATCGAGTAGCTACAATTTGAGTTTGCGTTTGAAATCACCCTTTCAGCGTGATAAAGAAAGAACTATGAAAATTGTGAACGAACTTCCTCACTGCCCGTGAACTCGCCTCCAATCACTCGACACGCTTTGCGAAGACTCTGCTGGTGCATGTCCCTGCAATCCGATGGTAAAAAGTAATCATTGAATTCAGTCTGAAATGGGAAGCAACTGACGGGTGAACAGCCCATCTGCACTCCGCTGTGCCCGCCATCAAAATTGCCTTGTGGAAGAGATCTGAAAGGGAAGACGAAGGGAGGAAATCAGAAATCTACTCTTACTAGTGGAGTGCGGACTGAGATGAAGAAGGTCAACGCTCGCTGCGCCCGCACTCTGTCCCACAAGGGTCACATTATTCTGCAAATTACCAAATTAGAACATTCAAATCGAATGATGAGATGTCTTCTGACCTTATCTCCTCCGAATGCTTCAATGTTCAACTGAACCCACTTCAGTGCCTCTACTTGATCCCACAGACCATTGTTGCCCGGGCAGACATTGTCACCTGAAAGGAGTCGTGTTCAGAAAACGATCAATCCTTTGTATTCCTCACCTAAAGACATGAATCCAAGATATCCGAGTCTGTACTGAATTGTGACGAAGACGACTCCTCGGCTGACCTACCAATCGATAGTTGATAATAATACACTAATAGATTCCTCACGATATTCTCACAGATGCCAATATCTCCATACGAACTCGTTTCACCCATCACGAATGCTCCTCCGTGGATGAATACCATCACGGGAAAGCCTGAATGCGAAATTCGTCGTCTATTATAGTCCAGTCCACTCATAAAAACGACATTCCTGAAGCGGTCTATGTAATTGTGTGATATATAACCTCCTTTCGGTGCTTCCCAGCACGGAGTGAACACGTTCAGATACAATGAGTCTTCCGAGGGAACGCCGTTCTAAGAGTTTATATTTTTAAGGCAGCCCTTAGAGATCAAAGACTAACAAGCTCATAGTCCTTCGGATCCTTCGCTCCCTGGATGCTGCGAGGGGCATATGCCTTCGTCTCCCTTACTCCTTCCCAACTGGATGGAGGCTGCGGTTTCTGCGTGAAAAGTTGATTTGCCGCTACTCTTTCACGAGAATATAATGATCCGGTATTGCAAATTGATTGTTATTGGAGGAATTGAATGAATTGATTGCACTCACTCTGAATCTCAGTTCTCCAATGGGAGGAGCGGCGAAGGGAATTCCCTGAACATGTATCTCTTGAGCAAGTGCTTCATCAATGATTCATAATATGTACTTACTTGGAATGCATCAACTTGTCTTTTTCCCTCATGAACGAGTTTTCTTCCCTGCACTTTTCCGTATGCAGTCTCGACGATTCGAGAAGGGGGATATACAATATCCGGCATCTGTCGGATGTTAGATGCTTAGAATACGTTGCCTAAAAACATGAAAAAAATAAAATGGGATGCGATTTAGTGCTTTGAAATGCAAACTCGCGCCCACGCGTCTGCCAATCTGGATTAAATACAAGCGTGTTATCGGAAGAACATGATCATGAGGAATAATTACATGACGTGAATATACGAAGCACTGAAACACGAATAGACGCGATTGAAGAGAGAAAGAAGAAGGACACGAAATCTCTCGTTTCCCACTTACTCTCACTTTTCCTTTCACTGTCTGTATTGAGAGACACAGCGTGATTGTTAGCTTGACAGATTGTTAGCTCCGATTGTTAGATTGTTAGCATCATCTTTTATATTCGATCGTTTATGGAATAGGTTAATATTGTGCTTTCACTAGCCAAAAAGAGCAGAGAATTAACGCAGAAAAGCAGAGAAACCTTCATTTGATCTCTAATCTATTGCACAATGTTGAGCTAAGCGGGATAAAACACACACATTGAGCACACTTTCGCTCGAATGGCAGAGACGAGAGATGGTCAAATTGATCCCTGTCTTTTTGCGTTGTGATTCTCCTGCTTTCTACTTTGCCATTGTAATGCACTAATATGCATGAAATCATTTGTAGAAGGAATAATTCATATCAGTCTCGAATTTCTTCATGTGACACATCCACCATACTCATCCTCCCGAAATTTTTCAGATGGTCGATATCTTGTATCCTCCTTCTCGAATCGTTGAGACTGCTTTTGGGAAAGTGCAGGGAAGAAGACTCGTTCATGAGGGAGAAATGTAAGCTTCGGCGACAACCGTTGCTATGATTTCGATCGGGCGACAACCCTTTCAGCGTTCTTCTTTTGCAGTTAGGGCGACAACCCGTTGCAGAACTTTGGATCGGGGCGACAACCCTTTTCCTGCTCCCTACCGTGGTCGCCATGTAAGATGTCAGAGGAGTGTCAAAAGACTAATGGAGGCTGAAGGAATTGAACCAACGACCTTCCGTCCATGGATCGGCTGCTCTCACCACTGAGCTAAGCCCCCTTGTTCGACTGTCCGCGTGGCTCGTGCTATGGTCTTCGGGTGCGCACTGGGGATCTCACAACTCCCTTACAGAAAGAGAAGTTGATGCATTCCAAGTGAGAATAGAAATCACCTGTGATCTAACAACATTAGCCTGATTATGTTCACATTCAGGGAATTCCCTTCGCCGCTCCTCCCATCGGAGAATTGAGATTCAGAGTCAGTGCACTACACATTTTTTTAAAATTTTGTACCCTAAAAAGGTTCCATCACTTTTGTGCAACTTCATAAGACAACGACGCGATGATTTTCACAGAAACCGCAACCCCCAAAATGCTGGAAAGGAGTGAGGGAGACGAAGGATTTCGCTGCCCCTCCCATGCAGATCCCCAGAGGACCCCGAGAGAACGAATTGGTTATTTCTACAATTTTCGACTTGCGATCAAAGAATATGTCATCAGAAAGGCGTTCCCTTCGAAGATTCGCTGTATCTCAACGTCTTCACTCCTTGTTGGGAAGCACCCGAAGGAGGTTAGAGCTATCATTGCCAAGCCTTTTTTTATTCGCAAACAGCTCCTCAGGCTTTCCCGTAATGGTATTCATCCACTGGGGACCATTCATATTCGGTGAGACGAGCTCGTATGGAGACATTGGCATCTGTGAGAATATCGTGAGTAATAGATAAATGTGTTATTGTGGTTATCGATTGGTAGGTCAGCCGAGGAATCGTCTTCGTCACAATTCAGTACAGACTCGGATACCTTGGATTCATGTCGACAGGTGTGGTGTAATTATTTGCCCCTTGTTTGCAATACACCCATTACTAATTTTAATTGCTGTTTTAGGCGACTCGGTGTGTCCGGGTAACTTTGGTCTGTGGGACCAAGTGGAGGCACTGAAGTGGATCCAATTGAACATCGAAGCATTCGGAGGAGATAAGGTGAGTAACCCAAATGTATTGGAAAATGCAATGTTCCCACTTGCCATGGAATATTTGCAGACGAATGTGACACTTGTCGGATTGAGTGCAGGCAGTGTCAGTGTTGATCTACTGCATCTCAGTCCCCATTCTACTGGTCAGAACATTATGGTATCCACATGCAGGGTTACGAGGGCTGATGACGTAGGTAACATAGTTTACTCACTAGAATACAGTTGAAAGGGTTGTTCTGAGTAGAGTAAATGTAGAGTGCATGTATGAAATCGATGTATTATTGCAGATCTCTTCCACAAAATGATCTGCATGGCCGGTAATGGAGAGTGCAGGTGGTCGATCCATCCGTGAGTTCCGTTGTCCTTCTTCCTTCTTGTGATCAATAATGCATCTAATGTAGGATCTAAATAGCGGAATTGGCTTTTGCCTTACATAAATGAGATATTTCATTGTAAAATGCATGCACCCTTGAATTGCAGGGACATGCCAGCTCAGAGCATGCGAAAGGTGGATAGACTTGGAGTGGGAAAGTATTCCAACAGTGAAGAGGTCGGTGAAGAATTCGTGATGATAGTTATGTGAACAATTCCACAGTTACTCGCTAAACTTCGCCTCTTGCCTGCTGAAGAATTCGCAGTGGACAATGACGCTCAAGTGAAAGAGGACAATGCTGATTTCGGTGAGTGATGTTTGATTGACCATTCAGGAAATAGTCACCATTGTAGAGGTTGGTCCCTGTCTGGATGGCGACTTCTCCCCGAATCACTCGAAATCCTTCGAGCAAAGGCAACGCCCAAACCGATTCTCACCGGAGTGACGAAGGAGGAGGGATTGCTCATGAGTAAGGGCTTTGACAGTTCTTGACAACAGCTGATCTACAGTGCCGGGCAGACAGTCTACTCTCGAAGGACTTGAGGAGACACTCATTGATGCGACGAGAGGTTGCAGGAATAAAGATGAGATGAAGGTCACGCTCATTCTTTCTTTGGAATTTAGTTTCGCTTCTTCTCGACAACTTCTGCATTGCAGATCGAACTGCGTAATCGTTTCATAGGAGACTCGATTCCAACAGATCGATCCTTCATTCAAGCTCAAGCTGGAGTGAGTAGTCCTTTGATCTCTTACAATGTACTTTCGTCGACATTTTAATTTATTGTAATATAATTGAGATGGTCGCGGATGCCTACTTCGTTGCTGCTATTGTCGAGTTTTGCAGGAAGACTGCTAATCTTCAGAGTAAGTGGATAGTCTCATCATCTCTTTCAAATGCTGCAAGATATTGTTTATTGTTGCAGCCAAGCCCGTCTATCTCTACGTCCTCGAGCACTTCAATCCATCAATCATGGGTTTATTGGGAGAGACCATGTCATTCCAGGGTAATGTTTCACGTTGTTGCAATCCTCTTCAAAACGAGCGTGCTTCAGAACACGAGTACTTCGGATCGCTCAACTTCCTTTATTGATTATCATTCAGATCTGACTCATGGGTGTGAGATCTTCTATCTCTTCAAGAAAGGTCTCTTTGGAGATCCCGATCTGACTGAGACGGAGAAGAGAGTAATGGACATCTACACAACCGCATGCACTAACTTCGCCCAACATGGGTCATCATGCTACATTATATTATCAGTTTTCTTACTCTTGAAAATGTCAAATGCCGCTAATGAATTCCTTTTTTGTTTGCAGTAATCCCAATGGTTTGGATGATTCAACCAGCGATTTACCCGTCCATTGGGATCCAATTTCCAAGGAAAATCCTATTCTCAACTACGTGATTACTTCAGCGGAACCGAAGATGAGCACTGATATGTTTGAGGTAATCGAACGAGCTAAATTGACATTCCAATGATTTTCCTGAGTCAAAGAATAGAGGTTGTGTATTTGAGGGTCGAACTGCAGCCTACATCGAGATTCGCAATAGATACAAGTGAAGTGTTTTGAATGTCTATTTTCTCATTCTTTTGGCTAATAGATCAATTGCGGATAAAGTTATCAAATAATGAAATGCGTTTATTCCATAGTTACAAACACACGTGATGAGTAAGCATACGGTAATGAATATCGATTGGGTGCGAGAGTACTGTAGATATGTTCGATTATCGATTAGAACTGTTGCTGCTCTGTCGGTTCCTCTACAACGGGAGCAGAGGGAGGAGTCGATGCCGACGGCTGAATATCGGTTCACTTTAAGACTATTCATTCTAATTTACGGAACATTCGAGAGATGATTCCCGAAAAGTGTAATCCTAACCATATCGGAGTATCCACCGGGCGTCGCTCCACTAAGAGTGCTCTTCTTGGGATTGGGCGCAAGAAGACCTTGCTTTTCCGTTCCTACAAATATCGTCGATTCTTTTTTTGCAATTCGAGAATAAATTATGATGTAGCGGTCAGAAGTTAATAAGCTTTTTTCATGAAATCATCATTGCGGAAAGTAATTCTTCTCATTCATCATCTCAAAAGTGTGCGAGTGTTCTACGTCACATTTGTGAGTGTCGTATATGGGATGCAATTGATTGCGTGCAACTACTTCCTCAGGATCGTAAGGGTACAAGCTGTTTATCACAAAGCTCTTCGAATCGAAAGAAAGACAACGGACACGGCACAACATTCTCTTGTCTCTCTACAGTGTCAGATTGATGCGAGTGACAGAGGGAGATTTACCGAGGGGAGGAGCCTCGTTGTGACCATCCAGACGCTCGTAGTTACCGTTGCTCTTCCCACTGTTGCGCACCTGCTCAATCGACTACCGTTTATTTCGGATTACAGTAAGAATTCCGATCGGGAATTGATTATTTTACTTCTCAGTTCTCGATGGACTATCGTATACCTGGAAGATGATGAGGGCGATGAGTGCCACAGCTAGAACGATGCAGAGAGCGAGGAGAACCCAAGCAACGGTCTCCCATGACGACTTCCCGGTCAGTCTGAAGGGATACGGTAGACGAAGAGGTTATTGATTTGTGAGTTATTGAGTTATTGAATGACAAGCCAGCAACTTACTGATCGATGAGGGAAGCCTTAGGTGCGGCAGCAACCACTGGTCCAGAGGCAGTAATCGTCTGAATTTAGTAATTAGTATGCTCAATAATTTAATTCCTACCTTGGCATCAGCCTGCTTGCTAGGGTAGATGATTGACTCGACTCCTCTCTCGACGTACTCCTGAGATGATTATTGATCTTTGATCTCTGCTCCTTCGAAATGGGCGTACCTTCTCCAACTTGTCCTGAAGGTACTCCTCAATGGCGTCGGCGTAGTTGGTCTTGAACTGAAATAGGATTCATTGAATTTTATCTCCTTTTCCTCCTCACCGATTGTCCCAGAGCGTCCTTCAAAGCCTGCTTGAGATCCTCTTCCTTCTGTTTGAATCCCTCGTAGTTCTCACTCAACATCTTCTTCTCCTCTTCCAGAGATTGAAGCTGAGACTTGAACTGAAACGAGAAGAATTTAGACAATAATGACGTTTATTGAACTCACACTCTCGAGGAATGCATCTCTCTCTTTCTTCTCCTCTTCTTTTCTCGCTTCTTTCTCAGCCTTGCGAGTCTCCCTGTTCTCCTTGATCGTCTGAGCGAGCTACAACTTATTTCATAATCATTATTAAAATTAATTCTTCTCCAGACCTCATCGAGTTTGGCCTTCATCTCCTGACGTTTCTGCTCCTTTTCGGCCTGGAAATATTTTATAGATTGATGGATGCAGTGTCTATCTCGCTCAATAAGAGAGTGTGTGAAAAGAGAATGTATCAAAGATACGGTATCCTACCTTCTTCTTCTCCAATTTCTCCTTGACATCCTGCTTGAATTTGTCGAATTTCTCCTTTGCTTCCTTCAATTCGGCTTCCTTCGCAGCCTTTTTCGCTTCCTGAATGGGAGATCTAGGAATTACGGTACTGCGATCAGTTATTAATTAAAAGGCTACATTGATTTTCGTTATTCATTTGATTGCTCTCCGGGTTCTTGATCCCATTTGTGAAGGCACATCTTTGAAGCCCAAATGGGCAAATATTAATTCGATTGAATGCCCTTGTTTTCTCGTGACAATGATCGTTATCGACACCCTTGAGTCTTCCTCATTTATTGGCAACAATGCTTGATTGCTTGCCAAGAGAAAGCGTGTTATTGATCAAGTGATGCAACATATGATTCTCAGTCTTCCTTATCAGTTCATTCAATTTGTTGTCCTAGGAAATCACATGGGAATGCCTCTATTGTCGATTATTACCTATTAGAAAGGACAACATTTCCGGGAGTGAAGATCCCCATCGATCACAGGCAGAAACCCAAACGACAATCATATTTTCGGGTTATTATTCCCTTCTCGTCCATCGTCGGCAGAGGGCAGAGAACACTACAAGTTCGACCTGATTTGCCCCCTTATCGGCCGTTTGTGACTCGAATAGGACGAGTTACGTGAGATTGCATCAAAATGATTCGAATTCTTTCTTCAAGGAATAAATTATTCATGGCTAAAACCCCAATTATAGGGTAGATCCCGTTTGAACGTCACAGATTAACTCCCTTTTCCTTACCACTTTCGCCTTGAAATCTTCAATCATCTTCTGTCTTTCCTCTTCAATCTTGGCCTCAGCTTGCTCCTTTGCTTCGTTGAACTTCGCCAGAGCCTAAAAAGAGGGAAGAAGTTCTCTGATCTGATTCTCTTCTGATCATTACTAAATTCCATCAGAGATTCTCTAATTCTCACTCACATCGGTAACTTTCTGCTTGAATTCGCTGGCCTTCTGTTGCAGTTCACTGATTGCCGCCTGCAATGCGTGCAATTCTCCTCATTTTCCATGCATTCCCTGACTGGTGAATCGACAAAGATGGCTCATTCTCACCTCCTCGAGCGATTTCTTATTCGATGCCGCTTCCTTGAGATCCTCTTTGATATCGGAGAAGACAGTCTTCATCAGATCATCCTCGATGTTCTTGATGTCCTGAACGGAAGAAAGAGGGTTACGGTATCCATCGACAGCGGTATCTCACATTGATTATCTCTCCGAGGTTCTTTCCTGTGGTGTTCACTGGTTGGGCATAGGCTACGGCCAAGAGGCCGATCAGAAGGAACAATTTCATCTGAATTTGGCATGTTCATGCATTGTCAAATCTCAAACGAAGAACAACAGGGATGCGGAATAGGGGGAAGTGAAGATCGGATGAATAAAGTAAGTAAGCGAATGAGAGAATGGTTGCTTTGATCTGATCCAATTCATTTGAGATAAGATACGGTATCTCAGATGGTTTGATCTAAGCGCAACGTATATAATAGAAGAGGATTGATTGGATATCAATGAGTGGTATCGTATTTGATGTATCAAGAATAAAATATTCAAACTAAAGAGGACGTCGTGCAATTGACCAAGAGAAAGCGGTCTAGCATCCATCAATAGCGCCTGACTGGTCTGTCCCTCTTTCCCTCCCAATTCCTCCATTCTTATCATCAATGTGTCTCTCTAGTACACAACAAACCGATGGTCCTTTCCCTTCCACTACAAACTACGTTGCCATTTCCATGGAAGCCCAATTTCCGCCAAAATTTCATCGATACGAAAACTTGAACAATTTACGATTTGTGGGTTACAAAAGAAGATTTAACATGAGACCATCAGAGTAGTTATTTTAGAGGAAACATCAACGAAACACAATAAATATTGAAGTATTCGTACAATTCACAAACTTCAAGTACAAAATAATTGGATAAAACTTGTGGGTCAGATCTGGGACAGAAATCCAATGAAAACAGTACTATTTTCAGTGGACCTCTTCTCATATCAAAACGGAGGGTTGGTTGGTATACTCATCATTGCTAATAAACAAGAGAACAATCGGTGGAGAGGGGGCGGAGATTGGCCTCATTGTACGGTCTGGTGAAATAAGAGGACGAAAAAACAAATGAGACGTCATCACAACTTCGACACCACTAGAAACATCATTGCTCATCACAACTAAACAACGAGGGTACGGTAATAAGGGAGAAGGGAGAAGAGGGGAGAGAGGGAGAGATAAGACGGAGAGAGGTTTCCTATTATAGTGCATGCCTCGTGTCAGCCAGACTCAATCCGTGATACAACTGTGCTCTCTCCTCTCGTCACTACAAGGGAAGAGGAGGGAAGAGACAAGGAAAGGAGGAAACATCTCAATATCAGTTATCAGTACTCTCAATGAATGCGAGGGAAGGGATCAATAGAAGGGGCAGTCGGTCACAAGACCGTGCCAAGTGTGATGTAAAATGAGTGGGAACAGAAACGTGAGAAATAGAAGGGGATACGGATGATCAGGAGATAGTTACGGTAGATCGATCATTGTTTAACGAGAAGACTTGGACGAAGAACGAGAGCGACTGAAATGGTGCATTTTTAAAGTGAGAAATGAAAAATTCGCGAAATATGGATGAATTCTCATACAAAAAATCACCTATTAACTGACTGGCCCACAATAGTGTTGCTCACCTCTTTCTGTCTCTCTTCTTCTCGACACTCTTACTTCTGGATCTCGAGACGGAACGAGAGGAAGACTTACGGGGAGAACGAGAACGACGACGCTGCAATAATCACACGTATTCATTGTGATTGAGAGAAAATTGAATGTCTGAAGAGATAGGAATGGAAGGCAAGTCTGACCACAGGAGGAGTTCTTCCTCCTCTTCCTCCACTTCTCGATCTGCTTCTTCTTCTTTCCTTTCCTCTCTCCTCTCGATCTCTCTCCATTCTTCTTCTCTGGTAGTCCGTCAGACGATCGCGACCGCCCGAACTTCTAAATATAAAAGGAGTTTTAATGTTTCAATCTCTTTTTATCATTTCTACATCGAGCCAATATCTCTCTACTTTTCTTTCTCTTCAGTACCCCCGTCCCATACCTTCTCCTTGGAGAGGGACTTCTCCTTCCTCCTCCTCTTCTCACAGGCGATCTTCTCCTTCTGTCTCTCGATCGAGAACGAGAGGAGCGACGACGATTGTCACGGGAACGAGAACGAGATCTCAAAATTATTAGATTGCACATTAAAAATTTAGCATTCATCAGCCTACCAGAGAAATACACACACTATGAAGTGACTGAACAGAAAATGAGTGAAAATTATGCTCACCTCCTGGCCCCTCTCCTCGCCCTTCCTGCACTCCTTGATCTACTTCTCGATCTACTCTTACTCCTACTGGCCGATCTCTCCTTCCTTTTCTTTGCTGCTTCCTTCGAACGAGAACGAGAACGAGATCTGCAAGGACAGATGAGTGAAAGAAAAAATACATAACTGGCAAGCTATGATTTAATTCCAGCAGCAATTTAGAAGTTATTTTTATCGCGACGAATAATGATTGTCACCTGCTCTTCTCTCTCGGTTTGTCTCCATTCTTCTTCACCTCTTCCTTCTCTTTCACTTCTTCTTTCTCTTTCTCTTCCTCCTTCTCCTTCTCCTCTACTTCTTCCTTCCTCTTTGCATCCATCAATTCCGCCTCTGCACGTTCCCGTTCGGCACGCAGTTCCTGAATTTATGAATTTTTAATTAATGTCTTTTTGTATATTAAAATGTCAACAGATTTATCATAGATTACAGTACTTCTTGTGTCTTGGGCTCTGGCTCGGGCGACTTGGCTTCAACTGCGGTCTCCAATTCCTGCAAGTATCTCTCGGTCATCGATCAAACTACACACTACAACCTCATCACTCTCTTCCGCCTGTTCCTCCTCCTCTCTTTCCTCTCCATCGTGCAGTTGAATGCCCTCGTATTCATTCTCATCCTCTTCCTTGTCTGAACGGCAAAGATCAAAGATCAAACTCCACTCCTCCCTTACCATCATCTCCATTCTCTCCGTCCGATGCTCCCTTCTCATCAGCGTGAGCGGTGTCTATAAAGTATTATCATAATTTATTTATCTCTCGAATATATCCTTACCCTTGATGTATCTGGTCTCCTTCCTCATCTTTCTCTCTTCTTCTTCTCTCTTTCTTCTACTCTCCTCCTCCGTCTCCTCAGGGGCATGCTGAAAGAGAGAAAGATCATTGTCAACTCACGATATCAGTCTACCCAAGGTGATTAGATTAATCAGGCGAAGTATGAACATCACTGGTTGCAAATTCGAAATTCCCATCCCATCCCCTCACCTTGTCTCTCCTGACCACTCCTCCTCCCCTCTGCTCTCTTTCCTTGTGCAGTTCATCCAATTTCTTCACTCGGAACTGAAATTATACCATCAAATACCACCAGAGACTAAACTACATCATCCTTCTCCTCTTACCTGTTCCCTCTTCCAATGAGGCGGAGTCTTCTCCCTTTCTTCTTCGAACCCTCCTCTGAATCTGAGTGCTCCTCTTCCCTTCACTTTGATCTTCTTTCCATCCGAAGTCACGATCTCACTCGCTGAATAGACAAGTTAACAACTGTTAGCAATATAGTCTATCACTATTGTAAAGGATGCATGGAACAATAAGCATATTGCATTCTCATTTTTCCACACCTTTTTTTTCAAAAATGATCAAATATTTTTCGTTCTCCCCCTGAGACCCTGAGACTGAATATGAGCCCCCCCCCTTCTCACCCTTGCTCTTTCTGTCGCTGTCCTCCTTTCTTCTTCCAACAGGTTCGACATCTCTCCATGGCGATCGAGATTCCCTTCTTCCCCTTCAATCAATCTCTCTCTTCATCATCCCTTCAGATCATCTCTCACCTTCCACTTCTCTTTTCTCCCTTTCTATCTCTACTCCTAGATCGTCTCGATCTATCTCTATCTCTCGAACGAGAACGACGTCGATCACGATCACGACCGCCCGATCGACCCTGAATATTTAGTTAGTTATCGACCCTGAATATTTAGTTATTTAGCTGCGGACACAAATATTTAACTAAACCCTCTCCCCATACTCCCTTCTCCTCCTCACCGTCTCTTTCTCTTTCTCCTTCCTTTCCGCCTCTCTCTTTGCTCGCACTTCCTCGGGAGTCTTCGATCTGCAATTTAAAGATTTGAAAATTTTTATTTTAAATAGTTTAATCACCTTCGATATAGGAATGCATGCTGGTTGGTCGGCTCTGGTGGCAGATCCTCTTTGCGGATAGTCGACACCTGCAGTCAATACGTAATTAGTAGATAATGAAACACCAACAACCCTTCGATGTGAAGTAAATAGAGTGGAGATATTCCTCACCTGATTCTCCTTCGCTTCTTCCTCTTCTCCACTGGACGAATCACCCGATGAACTCTCATCGTCCTTGCGAGATTTCCGTTTCTTCGTCTCTTCTTCCGAGCTGAAGGCAAAACAAAAATAAATACATTTTGAAATTAGAGTGTTCTTTATCAATTTCCAAGGAAGCATAATGTTCCCCATCCCCCCCCCTCCCACTCACTCGCTGTCCTGTCTCCTCTTCTTCGCTGCTCTCACCAACTCTCCACACTGGATAATGGTGACGTCAGCGATGGGACGAGACTTGCCGTCCACCTTCAGATGCTCAATCTCCGTGATCACGTCGGAGCCAGAGACGACCTGATGAGAAGGGTGAGATTGAATGCCAGTCTCAATTGGAGTGGACATTACATTCATGCCCAGATCGGCATAAATGTCTATTCGTATTAATAGATGAAGTATAGTACCCGTCCGAAGACGACGTGCACTCCATTCAGATGGGGTGCGGGGGCGGTCGTGACGAAGAATTGACTGCCGTTCGTGTCGCGACCCTGAGTGGGACAAGTTATTCCATCTTACAAGTCAAGGTTATTAGTCAAGGTATTCTAGTGATTCAGATAGAACTGAAAGAAGGAGGAACTCTTCTCACCTTATTGGCCATGGAGAGGAGGAATGGCGAGTCGTGCTTCCCTCCCAGATCCTCATCTGCGAATGCACTCCCGTAGATGGACTCTCCACCAGTACCATCGCCACGAGTGAAGTCACCGCCCTTCATAATAAATAATTAATTTCTTTAAACGCATTAATAAATATCGCAAGAACTACTTAGTCATACCTGGATCATGAATCCCTTGATGACTCGATGGAAGGTCGATCCCTTGTAGTGGAGATTCTCTCCGCTGATCGCACTCTTGCCCATCTCTCCCGTGCACAATTTGAGGAAGTTCTCCGTCGTACGAGGAACTTTCTCATCGAACAACTCGAATACCACACGGCCAACCTCACTGAAAATACTTCTTGATCAGCAATCTCGAAGGATTTATTGCAAACAATTTCGCAACAAATATAAATTTTCAGGAGAATAAAGAAATAACGAACCGTCCATCGATGGCCAGATCGAAGAAGGAACGACGTCTGTTCGACGTCATCTCTTCCTTGCACAAGTTCTTACCCTGAACGAGTGCAACAATAAAATAATCACCTTCACAACCCATTTCAGGAATAGGGCAAAGAACTAGATAGGTATTGACTAGCCACTCGAAGGCATCTTTCATCCCTTGAAATTATGACAAACACGGAGTAATCTTTATTCCATAATCTTAGCAAAAATGAGTAATAATATATGAATATTTCTTTTGGAATCAAAGAAAACAAGCGGGTAGACTAAATTATCCCAGGAAAAAACAGAGAAACGAAAATCACACATCGGAATAAGGAAGAATTAAAACTGGATGAACGGCTTCGGGTAAGGAAACAACGGTAAATTACTAGAATAACAATCAAGCTAGATGATAACAACACACTCCAATGAGGGGATGACAGGATCAGATGAATCGATACAATCAATCGATATTGAGCTACCGTAATGGTGATAATCCGTTTAGAACTCGGCAGCGTTCTCCGTGTCTCTCGTGAATTCGCGGGCGAATCGATGGAATTTGTTCACCAGATCATCCAACTTCACCTCGCCACGAACCTGCAGTGGAAAATGAGTATTTATACAATGTCTAGGGTACGAAGCAGATGTCCATTCCACTGACTGCATTGTCTCTCGTGCGGACGTTGACCGTGCCATTCTCCATCTCCTTCGCACCAACGACCAGAATGAAGTTGTACTGCAAGTGGATGAATCAGAAAGATTCAGACTACAAACTACAAACCTGTTCGAGCTGGGCGTTTCTGATCTGCTTGTTGAGAGTATCAGGGCAACCCTCGTCGAAGACGGCCTGGCAAGGGAAGGGGTATCAGAGTTCAGTTGAAATAAAGTCTAACTAAGATTTACAACTATTTCTGCCTGCCCGATGGGCCATTAACCAAATCAACAAAAATCCGAGGCGTTTCTTTGTTTTAGTGTAGCCTAGATTCCTCTCCCCATACTCACTTCGAATCCCTCCTCGAATAGTCGTTGCTGCACACTCTTGGCGTATTCGTTGACGGTGGCATGAACAGTGATTACCTTCGCCTGACGAGGAGACAGCCAGAACGGCCACTTGCCTGCAACAATTACGTTTCAAAATTACTGAAATCAAGGATCCGCTGCATTCAATAAAAGTCGCGAGATATATGCGAAAGAGTGCAACACAATTCTGACCGGCAAAGCTCTCCGTGAGGATGGCAGTGAATCTCTCGATCGAACCGAGAACTGCACGATGGATCATCACGGGGCGATGCTTCTCACCCTTCTCACTGCAATTTACACGTGTTGAAACTTGAGGCTATGCATGGTACTGACTCATAGTAGGAGAGATCGAATCTCTGGGGCAATTGGAAGTCCAATTGGATGGTCGCACACTGGAAGGAACGCTTGAGGGCGTCCTGGATCGTGATATCGATCTGCAAACAGCTACGTATTTCATTAATTCGGTGAATTCGCAGTATTTAAGACGGGGGGTGAATATACGAATGTATCATCATTGCATGGTTTTCTCTTCTATCACCCACTCCTCCTCCTCCTCCTTCTCCTCTCCTCTACTCGCCTTGGGTCCATAGAATGCTCCATCTCCGGGATTCAACTTCCACGGTCTTCCACTGTCGTCGAGGGCTCGAGTGAGCTCTGCCTCAGCCTTATCCCATGTCTCGATCTCGCCCAGGAAACCTGCATTCAAATGAATGTAAAGTCAGTCATTGATCATAAGTCATCGTACCACCGTACCTTCGGGTCTCGTGGAGAGATTGAGCTTGAAGGTGAAGCCGAATACCTTCTCGTACACAAATTCGAGGAAGTCAAGGCAACCCTAGATGGTCAATCATTAGAAATATCGAAGATGACGTCTTCTATTCCTCACCTTGATCTCTTCTCCGACCTGGTCGGGTCTGCAGAAGATGTGAGCGTCGTCCTGTTCGAATCGACGAACTCTCGTCAGTCCCGTAAGGGCACCCGACATCTCGTTTCTGAATGGAGAATTCAGGCATCAGCCTAAGAATAATGTAATGTTTGATTTCCTGAAATAAACAGATTGCGAGACCGTTTCGACGATAAACAAACAGAATGCGCCATCACACGGCAAGAGAAGTGTGCTCACCTGTGGAGGACGCCAAAGTCGGCAAGACGGATGGGCAACTTGTTGTATGTCTGAGGCTGTTGGTCGAACATCAGACAATGGCCGGGACAGTTCATCGGCTTCAGAGCAAATTGCTCCTTCTCCACTTCGAATCTGCAATAATAGACGTTCATTATCCTCATCAATAATATTCACTCGAACATATTCAAGTGACATTAGTTACTTTCCATCGAAGAAGAAACATTACTTGAATTTGTGTTGTGCTTCAGAAACAAATAAACAGCAAAATAAATAAGAAGACTGCGCACTTGAACATGTCATCCGAGTAGTGCTGCCAATGACCGGACGTCTCCCACAGCTTGCTGTTGTACATGTTGGGAGTTTTCACCTGCAAATGAATCACAATGCCCATCATCTATGTTTACAATTCACTGGATTCAACTAATCCTTTTGGTGATCAAATGCCAAGCTCTTTTCACCACCTGAGTGACCATTGTTTCATCTGTTGTACTTATTTGATACAACTTACCACAGTGAATCCTCTCTTTCTGTATTCCTTGCGGATGAAAGTCTGCAGCGAGTTGTAGATATGCTCACCATGACCATGCCTGAACAATAACTAATTGGATTTAATGAAACAATATCTATTACTGTGCAAAAAATAGCATACCAGAAAGCGGATCCGGGCGAGAGGGGATGGAAGAAGAAGAGATTCTGCTCGAGACCAAGCTTGCGATGATCGCGCTTCTTCGCCTCTTCCTGCCATATTATTTATTCGACTAGCCAACTAGAGACCGAAACACGAATCCACTATTTTTCGCCGTATTTCTGACTTTCGCTCATTCCGATCCACATTTCCGCTTCCACTTCTCTCCTCTCCCTTACCTGGAACTTCTGCCACTCCTTGAGTTGTTTCGGATCGGGGAAGGAGATGCCATAGACACGTTGGAGACTCTCCATATCAGCCTTTCCCTCCCAATAGGAGGCCGAGGACTTCGTGATCTGGATAGCCTGCAAGAAGAGAAAGGATATGTAATAAAAGGGTTTTGTAATGAATGAACATAGAAATGTCTATTTTATCCAGTCTTGTAAAGACGAGACATAAACAGTTGTCATAATCGTTCCTCCACCATACTCACCTTGATCTTTCCCGTGTGTCTCACGTGCGGTCCTCTGCACAGATCGATCAATGGTCCGCATCTGTACACCGTCGTAGAAGGAGTCGTCACTTTCTCAGCCAGAATGCGTTGCTGAATGTTAATGCATTAATCAATAAAAAATAAATTATTATTTTACTATTTTTTATTCAGTTATAATCCACGATTGTTGACAAGACAATGACCAACCTTGAACTCGTTGTACTTGAACATCTCGAGGAGATCCTCCTTCGACACTTCGAGTCGCTCAAACTTCTGTTTGTCCTGCAGATCAAAGATCATCAATTGATCGATAGTTCCTCATTTATATACCTTGACAGCGCACTTGACGATTTGGTCAATCTTCGGGAAGTCATCCTGAGCGATGCGGACGTCCTGAAAATGTAAACATTTAGTCTGCAATTATCACTAATTCCATCATGTACCTTATGCCACATATCGTAGTAGAATCCCTCGTCGATGGGTGGTCCGTAGCAGAGATGGCCACCACAGTATCTCTCCATCGCCTCTCCGAGGATATGGGCGGAACTATGCCAGAACACCTCAACATTCATTATTCAACTATGCTGTTTCTCCCTATTTCACAGTTCCTTTTAGTCAGGCATAACTCATTTGTAAAGCTTATAAAAAATACCAATTTTGAATATGGATCATGAGCCTGAAATGTGCGTAAAACAGTAACTGACCTGCTTGGCCTCATCGTCGTCGAACTTGAGGAGATGAAGAGTTGCATCGCCCTCGAATGGACGATCCAGATCCCACACAGCACCATTCACCTACAATTAGTATAATTATAACTAATAGTAAATCACGTAAGTACAAACCTTGGCGATGACTGCATTCTCGGCCAGACCCTTGCTGATCTTCTCAGCAATCTCAATGGGAGTCGTTCTCCACGACTCTCCATCGAATTGCTTGCCATCGGGCAGCGTGATCTTGATTGACTCAGTCGTCTAGAAATGAGAACATGACGGAGGATTATAACAAAAAAATCAACCTTTTTGGCGAGCTCCTCTTTGTGCTTGGCCATGAGCTTGTCGAACAGCTCGATACGCTCGTTGATGAACTCCGGCCAGGGGTTCATCTCCGTCGGCGCCTATAAACATCGTTTTTCTAATCAACAATAAATGCCTTTTCGAAGCGACTGCATAGCAAAGCGAGAAAAATCGGAAAACCAATACTAATCGAAGTTGCTCACCGTGGTCACTTTGGGCGCAACGACGACATCTCCCGCATCGTTCTCCTTGTCTCCGGCCATTTTGGGATTAGCAGATGAGCAGCAGGAACTCGAGATGGAATGAGGGCGGAATGGGAAGACTCGCGGCACGAAAGCGCGCGAAGAGGGAAGCAATCGGATGAGCAGCGACGTACTGCTCCTGAATTAGAAGAGGGTTTAGAGGTAACTGAAACTGAGCCGTAGAGACTGCTTGTGAGAATCACGAAAAAGCGGCACAGAATAAATAGTAGGGAAAGGATTGCATCAGACTGAGAGAACCGCTGTGGGTGGAAACCTAAGAAAGGATTTCACAACAGCTCTATCTATGACTGAGCGTCAGGAAGAGCCATTCTGAAGCAATTGCACGCGAGAGCAGGTAAAAAATAGATAAAAATTAATAAAAACTCAGAAAATTGTTAATTCGAAAGTTTTATCTCGCATCCAACAGCTAGAAAGAAGCTTCTGAGGCGCTTGCTCTAGTGAAATCGACAGCTAGGAATCGCGCGCCTACGCTCCTGAACGGTTTAAGACAACATGAATGTGCAAAACGGGTAAAATCAATAAACAATTCAAATGATGTAGGATGACGCGCACTTTCACGATTCGTTGGCAGAAGGCGCGCAATATATTCGATCTTCTTTCTCCCGGCTCGGGTCCGGGGGCTGAGCCGGCAATATACTCCCGGCTACAGTAATCTTCAGAGATAAAATACGTCTTCTAACTATAAAAATGCGTGAATTTCAGATATAATTTCCTGAGTTAATCCCAGAATTTGTACGAAACGGGTGCTCAAGCACCGCACCATTTCCATTCTTGATCTTTCGTTTTCTGAGTCAATCTTTATCTTGTTTGATGTCTCCCCCACTCTTTAGAGAGAGAGAGAGAGAGAGAGACACAGGCATTTGGGTACATTCTAGTGCTTCAAATAATATCATGTCTTAGCTCTCTCACTCCTTTCTTTCCATCACCTACCAATAAATCAATAAATAGACACGCATCTAGATAGAAACTTCGAAGGACTACATACATACAGATGAAGAACATTGTGAAATGGCGTAGTTTTATATTTAGTTATGCCTCTTTTGCTGTGGAAAAGCCGAACAATCTTCCGAATCAGTATTTTATTCGGTCTTTCGTTCCAGAAACGGTCGATTAGTACGGGTGAGTGTATGGCATCTCTCACGGATCTTTTCTATTGCTTTTCTTGCTACTCTTCTGACTCTTCTGACTCTTGCTCTTCTGCTAAAGAGATCAAAGATGAGATTCCGAAATATCAAAGATCATTCAACCTCCTTGGGCTTCTCATCCGGTTTTTCTCCTTCAGTCTTTTCTTCCTTTTCCTTCTTCTCATCCTTTCCATCTTTCTCCTTCTCATCCTTCCCTCGATCACTTTTGTTCTCTTTAAAAGTTTCATCATCTCTACTTCATCCACATCCCTTACTTTTTTCAGACTTGGTCTCTGCAGTGGGCGTTTTCGATTCTCCTCCTTCCTTACTGCAAATATCAAAGATCAAAGATCAATAAGACGATGGGTCATGATCAACCTCTCGTCCTTCTTTTCCTGATCTCCTGGAGCCCTTTCAATCGTCTCTCCCTTCTTTGCCAATTCGTCCATTTTTCGTAGACGAGCGAGCTGCAATCAAAAATTAAACTGCAGTTATCTATCACACACAATATTCCACAGTATGTAGTTAGTGGCATACCGTACCTCCTTTTCGGAGAGTCCGATCGATGGAGGCGAGAGGAGCAACATCAGAATCTCAATTCCAGCGAGGACCATCGTAGAAACGGTAAAATACTGTAGATAATTAGATTAATATCGGTATCGATCTGACGAATCAGGTATCTCACAACAATTAGATTCTTGTCATTGTTCTTCTCACTCTTGTCATTAGTCACATTGCACTGAAAAAAGGAGCTTTGTTGTCCCTATGTACAATGCTACCGTACCGCCACTCCAAGTTGGAATTCAGTTGAGTAGACCAGAATAATGTTGATTAGATCGAGTATGATGAGAACTCCCAAGACGATGAGTACCTGATGCAAGATGATAACGGTTAATCAATAATCATACTGTCATCTGAGGATCTATGAACGATTACGTCGATTACAATATTTGTAGATAACAAAAAAAAGAGTAGGAATATATGTATTACGGTAGATCAACGAGCGGGTATCTACTATTTCTCTTCTCCATCGCCAACGTTCATACGATGACAGTACTTCTACGATGGAATCTCACCACAATCGGAGGTATCGCATTTCTCGTCTTTCGAATTGAGAATAGGATAAAATTGATCAATGCGAGTAGTGTCGCTATAGCGTACATCGAAATTACTGCTAGCATCTGCACGATATCGTAATTATGATAGTTCGTGATACCGTCATCCTTCTTTCTGGATACAATACCGTAATCTCTACAGTACCGGGTTATTAGCGTGTTGGTAGAATTTGAAGTGAGTGACGATGGCAATTATGCTCATGTGGAGAACCTGATGCTGCTTCATTTTAAAGAACGGAGACGATCGAGAATACGAAACAAAACAACACTTACGAATAGAATAAGTTGGAGATTCGAGTGGACTGTACCGGACGCCATCTCGAAAAAGGATGAGAATGAGAGGAAGAACGATTCTCAATTCGACATTCAATGAAGGGATTAGATGAGAGAGTAGAGAAAGAGAGACTTTCTTTTCTTTCTTCAATCATTTCCATATATTATTAATAAAATCATAGCGGATTAGAAATAGTTCATAGCTTTCTCCCAGAAGATTCATACTAGCAAGGATAAACAAACCGACTATTGATAAAGGGTGGACAGAAACAATTCAAGGAAAAATTAACATATTTTATCTTCAACGTATTTGTAACACTAGTTTAAACTTAGCAGTAGACAATGAAAGCTTCAAAATTTAGCAGACCATTAAACGAAAAATGCTTTGATGAATCTTCAAAACAACAAAAATTAAAAGAAAACTAACAATTTAAATCATGATATCAATGGATGGGAGAGTCGAAATGTGATTATCGAGGACACCTCGCGAAAGGACGAGGACGGGACTTCTTTCCAGTATGGAAGTTAGTGAGGAGCACATTATTCCAAAAAGTGAAGTCAGTTGCAGAATATTTCACTTTGTGACGATTCATCTGGAATAACGCAATTCATGAAGATGGAGCCGATTGACATTAGAGGACGAGAAATACATGAGTAACGTACGTTTCCAAGATGGGGTCTTGAGAAGATGTGCTCGAATTGCTTCCTCGCACCATCCAATACAACATTGCAAACAGAGCAATTTGCCTGGAAAACCATTAATTTCCGCTCTCTAATTACATGCCTATAGGGAAACAAGATTACATGCACAAACATACATTTCGTCTCAAGCATGGAGAGACATGAGCACTCATATACGGATGGCATTCATTAAAGGCTCACTTTGAGGAAAGGAGCAAATGCAATGAGGAATTCGTCCTGTTTCGTATTCTCCCACCGAATTTCCAAATGATCTTGATATCGCACAACGGCTGAAAGAATGGTACTTTACTTGTCAGTATTTTGCTACGATATTACTGTTGAAGGAACTGAATTATGATGTACAACTTACTTCCACCATCCAACGACAAAGCATTATCGCAAGTGCAATTTTCCATGAGAGGAAAGTGGCGAGGTTGTGGAGGAAAGAGGATTGGCCACTTGGGAAGATCAGAGGATTCTCCTGATAAGTAATTAAATATAACGTAACTATTCCGATTAAGAATTCCGTACCTCTGGGAGTAGGCATTTTCATCACTGATCCATCTTCCCATCCATCAATATCATCCTCCTCATAGTGTTTAGCCAATAGAATTCGACTGAAAGGATTAGGTAATATCAAAATCACTTCTATTCTAACGTACTTTCCTATCTTGGACGGATCTCTGGGACCAAAGAAGTCATACTCTTCCGCCTCCCTTTTGAATAACTTCACTGTAGTTTTCTCCATGTCGAATGAAACGTGAGATTCATTTGGAAATCGAAATCGTCCGTCTTTAAGAATGGAATACACCTGAAACGGGAATTGAATATAAATTGATTGACAATGACTGATTATAAACTCACATATTTTCCATTGTGATGCATTGGGAATCCCTCCATATCTTTTGCATAATGGGCAGTAAGATTAATAGGGGGGAGATTGAGCTCCTTCCTCATTTTCTCCCATAGCACTGATTTATCATTGCGAGCGACCAGTTCGTTGAACGGCATCTCCAAAAATTGAAAAATTATAATAAGAAAAAATATAAATATTTAAGACCATGCGAAGGAACAGAGTAAAAGAGTAAATAATTCAGTATGTTTATTTTGGTCAAAGTTTTGTAGATGACATTGGCAAATTCGCAAAAAAATTAATAGCCTGCTTATTACGGAAATACATTATTGGGTTGTCGTACCTCTTGATTCTCTTCCACGACCACTTCAACACGCTCATTATTCTTGCGGGAAGAAGCGGCAGTGATTCTGGCTCTCCTTTCCCTCACTTGATTCTACAATTATACACACCTTGAATGAAATACCAAACAATATTTTCGGACATGAAACTTCACAAGACTGTGTTTCCAGTCGATAATCAGTTGTTCCATATCCACATTCTTCTTTTCTCTCATTTTAGTTTTATCAATCTCATCGATAGAACGATCTGGAAAAAACACCACAAAAAATGAATGATTGCATGATCACTTAATGACAACATATTATTGTCAATCAAATAATCTGACCTCTCAATTCTTCGAGTAGGTTGTTAATAGTCTCAAAAAATACAAGATTATTTCCCCAAAGGAAAGGAAGTATACCATTTTTCCAGAGAGAGAGGAGTCGCAGGAAGCTGGGATCAGCGAGGAAGAGAAGTTAGATGGAGCATGAGTTGAGAATGACTGAGAGAATACTCCAGAATGTGATGGTGTGGGGCTGAAGAACAAATGAACTGATCGATTTTTCAATTCATAAAACAAAAACAAAACAAAATGTAAAAATAAAACTAATTCAATATTACAGAAATCCGACAAACCGTGGAGTAATGCGATACATGCTTGATCTATCAGGGATAAACGAGGTTCCAGGGGTACAGCCGGGTCTCGCATGGACAGATACCCCATTGATCATATGGTGCTGGTTGCGACACGCAACCGCTGAATCCACTTTCTAGAATAAGAGAATATTTATAGCAATGCGGAATATTATACCAGAAAGAGGATGAAGGCGGCTGAAAGTCCGGAGAGTGTCTCGAAACGAAGAATTTTGCCATATTTTGACTCGAAGTACAATCGCAAGGCTTCCTCAGATAGCGTCAATGGACTGATGAAGATCTGAAAAAAATAGTTTATCATTCCAGAGACAAGTTCAAGCGTAAAGGTCAGTTCTATCCCAAAATAAATAAACATATATAAACTATTACGCATAAATATCATCAAACCTTTCGATTTCCAGATTTGAACGTCGTAACATCACAATACATTCCATTGAGGCTGATAGCTCTTGCACAGAGAGCCTAAAACATAAAAAAGTAGAAGCCGGTCTACGAAAGTCGGTCAAGAAAAGAATGCAACAAAAGTAGATAGCCTTCTCCGCATCCTCTTCAGAAGTGTAAACACCACAGGCGATTCTGTGCTGAGTTAGAATATAACACTTAGTGACTTCGCCGAATTGTCGGAAGAATCTGAACAGTGGAGTAAAGTTAAGCGACCACACTAAAACATACGATTGTGCGCGGGCTAGAGTGAGACCGCCAGTTTTTGCGATTATGATAACTTTTAAGTCCTCTTTACATCTCCACCGATCGTCCGGAGTGAACATTCCTCAATAATGTTTGAATCAGACAAGAATACAATAGCAAAAACGCGACAAATACGATTTTAATTAGTAGCAAAACAGAGAGATTTCGTCATATCAACAGTGACATACAGTATGCTGCAATTTAAAATAGTGTCTATCAAGAACTTACTTTATTAATTTTTTATATTTTATTATTGATTTTTCAACTATTATAAATCATTCTTCGAGATTGAAAATCACCAATCGCTTGCTATGATGACTATATAAAACATAATCGTCCCAGTCACTTGCCTGCAGAACGTTTCACGAGGATGGCATATATTTCTTCCATGATGTTGCATTTTAAATATTTCATTTATGAGCAAAAAACATTATTAATAATTATTTATAAAATATTATCAAAAATTAAAAATAAAGCCATTTGCCATTTGTCGCGCGGACATTGTGCCTAACTCCGCCCCTTCCGCGCGAAAGTTGCTTCGTTCGAAAAATCGCATGAATTCGCGCCCCGTTAGACCAAATTAGGACCTTTCTGACCTATTATCTAGTTGTCTGCTGAGATTTAGCGTGTACTGTCGACAAGTCGGTTCATTTTATATTACTCTACTTGGAGAAATCAATTTAACTTGAATCGGCTATGTTTGTGGCAAAAACGCAGGGACTTCGAATTCGCCTTATAAGTCGCGCCTTTGTTATTCGTAAAATATCATTCTTCTCATTGTAAAAGTCATCGATTTCAGTTAGTGTTCTCTCTCAAGTCGCCATGGCGCTCGTCCAGACGTGCGATGTGGACGAGCGAGAATGCTCATTCTTCACGTCAGTTACTATCTTTTCAATCCAAGCTACAATTCGTTTCTACTTTATTGAACTTGATGTTTGTTTGCAGAAGTAAAATCGACGATCGAACCATAACGAAGTCACTCTATAATGCAAACGGTAATGCTTAAACTTGTTTCGATTGTGCGAATTTGCCATTCTCTAGCCCTTTCTAGAAATCAGTTGTGTTTTAGCCTTTAATGCTATGGAGTCATATGCTTTATTTCAGGTAAATGGGGCGACGTCGGAGTGAGCGCCACGAAGAATGTTGTGACCAAGTGCAACTTCTCAACGAGTGATTACATCATCCCTGTAAGTAAAGTAAAGCACAAAGGATAATTCTTTTTAAAGTTAATTGTGATCATTTATCGCCGTTGAAAATGACGTGTGCCTACAACTTAAGATAAGTAGCATTGCAAGATTATAATTGTTCAGGCTCCCTCCACCTTCAAAGCGGGATTCTCATCAAGAGAAATCGTTGTCGATATTGATGTCGTATGCTTCAATAGTTCGTCATTATCGCGTTTCAACTGTTTCTTAAAATGGGAGAACACGTGGAATGGAACTGTCTGATCTCATTAATTCTTTTTTTTTGGTTCGATACTTTGATGAATAACCTTTTCAAATACCATGACCTATTCGGCCTCCTTTGTACTCTCTTTTTCAATCCACATGTTCTCTCGAAGGATGCACATAGGGCTAGAGAGAGAGTTAAGAAGATATTTACTGATTTTCTGTTCAGAGGATTGGTATGGAATAGCAGTGGCGACGAATACTCCTGACTATGAAGAAGATGATGAACCAGAGGCGGAGGTTGGCGACGATGGATTCGTCACCAAGAAGGAAAAGGTTGTTTATTGTTGTTGCTGTTGTCCTTCGGAAGAGGTCAATTGCGACACGTGACATACTTGAATATATAAAATGATCAGGCTGCTCGAGAGGCGAAGACAGTCGATCGTCAGTGCAATCATGTCCTTCTCTACGTGCCCTATCTCAGCGAGTTCAAGTTGTACAGGAGAATCCTGGTGCACGGCACGGTAAGAGACCACGTCCCTTTGATCTCCTCCCATCCTCTCATCGGCTTCCAATCAGGATCTAAAAATAGTATAAATGCAACACTTTGTTCGACTCAGCTGCTTGCTCACAACTGATGTACTAGCCGTTGACGACTTTGTTTCTAATTCAAATAATATTTGATTTGCCGCGATCCTCATCCTACGAACTCTTACCGAATCCCTTCTTCTCAGATCACATGTATGCGTGTATTGATCTCACCAGAAGAGATGCCCACTCAACGTGCCCATCTTTCTGCCAAGATTGGCCAATGGCCCAATGTCGTTGCCATCGGATGCAAGAAGAGTAAGTGAAGAAGATCTCTTCCCTTTCCACTCTCTCTCTCTAGTTAGATGACCCAAGAGAGTGTGTAGTGGGGAGAGACTAACCCGGTTGGTTGATGTATGAAGAGAGATTCCTTTGAGGTTCGTGCTATCTTGGTCAGTTCTCTGTCTTCGATCCGATGAAACCCGAACACTACGCATCGGAAGATGTGCACGACGTGACTGCAACCACAGATGCACTCAGTGAGTTCCATTCCAATATATTCATTTTGCACGCTCTTTTTATTCTTGATACATGCATTGTTGAAATATCTTATGAATTCATGTTCCAGAGGCATTGGTGAAAGACACTCGTTTCTCCTATCTCAATGCATACTTCCACAAAGGTCAGTATATTGATTATAGACGTGAAATACTGTTTAAAATAATCAAGCATAAATAGTATTGGTGTTATTCAGATCAAGAGGACGTGACTGCAGTCTCGTATATTCCTTGCTATGGAGTCGTCGTCGTTGGTCTCTCCAATGGAGGAATTGTTCTGGTTCCACTCGATGGAAAGAGTAGCATGTGAGAAACAACTTTCAACCCGGAGTTGGTCATTTTGAGAAACACAATAGCACCGACTTGAATAGGATTTTTTTTATTTGAATTTTGTTTGTTGACGTCTGGTGTGTTTCACGTTCACACAATTGTATAAGTAATATTAACTAGTACTTATTCATTACCGATCGGTTTCAGTTCGTGTCTATCGATTCCCTACTCGACTCCGATCTCATTCCTAGTGATTCTCGAGCCAGAATACGATCCGCAAGGAGGATTCTTCATCTTCTCAGCCAGAGAGAGACCCGCGTAAGTGTGAATAGCAGTGTGATACTCGATGGGAGATGAATGGCAGAGTTAAAAAGGGTAGAAACGAGGTATCAAAAAATAACAAGGTTAGACGAAAAATCGAGTCAAAAATATCGAGGTATGAGTTATTTTTTCCATTTTTTTCATTGAAAGCAACAAGGTATGCCATTTTTCACCAGAAAACAACAAGGTATGAGTTATTTATACCAACGATTCTGGAGTACCTTTTTAACTCTGATGAATGGACACAAGCGATGTGTATAATACATGTTTCACTCGAAAGTACGGTGTTCGGCACAGTATTTGCATCTCTGCTCGAATAATTGGAGATGGTTGCAGGGGAAAGCTGAGTAATTCCGCACTGGCCATATTCTCGCACAAGATTGCACGAACATCAGATGAAGCCGATGGATATGAGTACCAGGATATGAACAATGTCATGGTGAGGCGAAGGAGATGAAGAGGCACATTAGTTTGGGCTTGAATACGATCGATTGGGTGAATTGGTTTGTACTGCCTTTGTCTACGCGACTTCTTTTGCAGTTGCCATTGAAAGACGGTGCCTACTGGATCAATGTGCATGGAATCGTGAATAAGCGGATACGGAAGGTGAGAATATCGACTAATTGATTGGCTACAGTAGCTGATCAGCACAGTATGTCAATGGTCGTTGCAGGACGGCGATGTGAGCAGCAATGCGAATGGGGACATCTCGCATCTGCCTGATGGTGAGAGAGGGGGAGAGGAAGAAAAGGGGGGGGGGGTGGATCTCTCCATTGAACATGCATTCTCGCATTGTCCAGCGTTTAATGGAGAGAAACATGCACTTTCATGACAAAAATCTTTTTAAAAAAATCATTAAATCGAATAGTTTAAATGCAGGTCTGAACACGACGCAGCAAATGCACAATGACGGAATGGAGCGAACACTAATGTTCTACTCGTATGTCACTACCGATGGGCAAGTGAAGGTACGGTGACACGAATGATTTCGGTAGTCTATGTGCTTGTCTCAGGGTGGTCTCTTCGATCTCAACGCTTTCTACACTCTTCGCTGTGGTGTGCAACAGATCCGATTCGACGAATATGGCCAGCATCCCATCTGGTTAGAATATTCATTCTTTTTTCACATTCAAATATTTCCTTTCTCATATCCTTATCTTTATCTGTCCTTTTCCAGTTCGCAATTCACAATGAAGATACCCAAGAAGAGCACTCAGGAGCAACTCTTCAGAGCCAAGGACGTCTCAGTCCGTTTTTTTTCATATTTTGAATTCATATTTGGTGTAAAATCTGTTACTAATTATGTTATTGTCCGGAACTTCTTTTGTAATTCATACCATCCAATTTATGTCACTTTCCAAATCAGTTCTTTCCGCCTCACGGCTCACTCCAGTTTCTCAGTGCTTGCAAATAGGAATGATAACGAGAAGAAGATGAGGAAGGAAGATGTAAAGTGTCTCTTACTTGCAGTGGATGCACTGCCAGGACGCCATCCAATTCGACTCGCCCTTCTTCGATCGCGACCCCGTATTCCAGGTTAGAGACCATCCGCTAGCCATTATCCTCTGTCTCGACCATTGGAGAGGGCGTGGATTAATGAGTGAGGCGGGAATGAGCAGTCGTCCTTTCAGCCGATGAGTTACGAGCTCGATCTTCGTATTCACACCTTCGGAAATTGCGCCTACGATGCAGTCGTGCATAGTCTACAGCATACGGTAAGGGAGAGAAAGGCCGAGTTTTCTTGAAACTTTCTTGACTTGCCTGCTTCAAACTCGATTTATTCCACAAATTGTCGATCATCAAGTTGCAAATAATAAAAGGGAAGATGATGGCTATGTCAGGTGATCGACCAGATAACCCGTTCCCTCTCTACGTGTCTCGAGCAACCAGATGTCGCATTGGCATGGTTGGAGAGGACTGGACTCGTACTCGCACCTGTGACGAAGAGAGAACGAATGAGAATGGAAGAGAGACCTGCCAATGAACGAGTGGTACGTTGGAGAGAGTGGACTGGGGTAGAAAGGAAGGAATTGGAGTAGAACATTACAAGAGACTGAGAATAACCCGAGTCTTTCTAGCCGAAGGATTTCGATAAGATCATGAGAGTAGCGTTTTCGGACAAACTCGCAAGAGCCAGAGTCATCAAGTATGTTTATTATTGGTCTATTTATGTTATGAAAATGGAAATTAAAATATATTATAATTTTTATGGTTGCAGGCTCATCGAAAACAGCACATTCAAGGATCGGAAGATGCAATTGAACATGGGAAGAATGATGTTCAATGTGTTGAGAGAGATAATCGAGAGAATGGATGATGCGAGTGAGTGATTGACCTTCCATCTCACAATGGAGATTAGATGACGTGAAGGGAATTGGTTGAAACAAGAAGATGTCGGGCTGGATAACATAAATAATATTGCAGTGATTCCCCTCTTCGAGTCAGTCCCACAGGATTCACTGTCCAAAGATGCGAAGGACATCATATTATACTGCCACGATTTCTTCCGCGTAAGAATTATATTTTCGAGTTTACACATTTTTAGATAATTCTGGGGATATGTGCGGTGACAATAATGATTGTTTTCAGTTCGCCGAGGAAGTGTTCATCAAGGTTCGCGAATGCGGACAAAAGTGCGCGAATGATACTCGTTAGTTTACTCATATCGACTGTAATCATTTCAGTCATCAATTTCTCCATCTCAGACCCCCTTCGTCACACTCGCGAATTGCACGCCCACATGGCCTTCGATCTACAACTTTTCTACGCCTCAGCAACATGGATCGTCCGGGTACGGTTGAGGAGGGGAGGGGGGGATTTATTGTCCCAAATTTGTAGCTTCATTAAACAAGAAGTGATTGTTAGATGCTACCGACGAGCGAGGATTGGACACACGAATTGATTGCAGAAGTGGAGACATTGACAGAGGAGAGGAATGAGAAATCGAGAAGAGAAGGGTAAGGGGATGGGAAGAGCCCATTTCATGCTGTGTCGGAAAATTGAGAAAGTGTACAGATCCCGGGTTTTACTCTCGAGTATTCTTTTTTCGACCTATTTTCCCAGGGATTAGATGAATACTAATTTTTCGTATATTTTCAGATATTTAAACAGCAGATGAGTAGATGGACGATGATGAATCAACTTGTAGATATCCCCTCTACCTCCATGCTCTTCTCTCTCGTCTCTATGAGAAGACACGAGACGATTACGTGTGGATGGACATGCCCGATCCCATCCAGTGGTATCCTCCCAGACTCAGTGTCAGTACGCATCTATTCCAATTATGGTTGTCAAACCCAATACCTGCTGCTCTTATAATTTTTACCAAATATATTCATGAAAAAGACTCAATTGATTTGCAATGCAAACGAGTATTTCGGACAACGATTTTGCGGAACTGTCTATGATGTGAGCAGTAGGATTGGGGTTTCTGTAAACTGATTTTTAAAAAAAATGAAAGTAGTGAATATCCAAAATATTTAGAATCTTCTGTGGTTGCTTCGACAGCAGGAGGCCGATCGGGCTGATCGAATCGCCCTTCTGATGTACTATGTGATGGATGTTGATGAAGTGATGAGGAGGAACAAACTGAGACCCGCGGGAGAGAGGAAACCCTATGTGAACAAGGTACGAACGGGAGAACGGGTGGAAATGAGTTTGCATCTTCACTGCTCTCTCAATTGATCGTTGATCTCTCTCTCTCCTCTCTCAGGACCGCTATGGGACGACGCTCATCCATTCGTATCTCGTGTGTGCAGCTGACAAATTAATGAAGAGCAGAGAGGGATACAATGGAGTGACGGAGAGATGGAAGAGCGATATGAAGGGACCTCCTCCCAAAGAGGTAGAGAGGGGGGGGGGCAGGGAAGGGTTCAATGATTGCTTTGTCTGCAGAAGGAGGATGACGATGAGCAACGGAAAGGAGATGGAAAATTGTCGAAGGATGAAGAGGTAAGGAAAGAAAGAAAGACTCCCTCCATTCCATCCACTCTCTCGTCGATCAGAGCAGACGAGAGAGTGTGAGAATTGGAGAGAGTCAAGGAGGAGTGCACTGTGAATGATGAGATCTCTCTCAGGTTGAGTTGATGAATCTGATCAAGCAGAAATGGAGGAAGTTGCAGAGACCTGATGAAGATCGAATCAGAGGTCTGCCTTCACTCTCTCAATTGCTCCCTCGCACTGTCGAACGAGCAGGGCGATTGATAGAGTAGATTGGGATAATTAGCTACTTTGATGGATTGCAGAGCTGTGTCTGAAGGCGAAATGGGGCGAGTATCGATACAGTCTCTTCAAGATAAAGAAGGGACGATACCAAGAGGTCGCCGATGTGAGTACAGGGAGAGAAGGCAATTCCTATCTCCCTCCTCATTCCAGTTGCCCGATCCGGGTGAACCCTACGAGAGCAAAGCAGTCGCCGAGTACTTCAAATACAAGAAATTCGCCCTCGCTCAGAAGGCCCAGATGCTTCCCTACATCGAGACCCATGTATCCTGCTGTCCATATGTTATCACCAAGGGTCAGTCGATGGGTGGGGGAGGGACACTCACTCGTTGTCTCTCTGGAGACTGCGAGTGGAATGTAGAGAATTGTAACTTGAAAGGGAAACGAAATGTCTGAAATCTTGTTGTAATCAATGAATGAGCAAAGGGACTGGAAGGGAACAGAATGATTGAAAGAGGTGAAATTGCGTTTCATTGCAGTTTCGAAACCAGAAGAGAACACGACGATGAATGAATCAAGAATAATCAGAACTGCCACTATCAACGTCCCAGGTTATTCATTCGCACCATTAATGACTAATTTTCAAATAAAATCATCTTCAATGCTAAACTATAAAAAAAATTTTTACGAATAGTATAGGGAGATTTGTGTTTCACTTAGGCTTCTCGATCGATATTTAGTAACGAATGATGCCTATTAGATCAAATGTATTGTTCAGGCAAGACGCCTAAGAAGTTGAACGTCTTCAAGCGAGCTCCGGCCGTGGCTGCAAATGCTGCACTGCAGACCACCCCGACCAGTAAGGAAGAAATATGAACGGCAACTTTCTCCATCCGGAATACTATCTCGCCTGGTTCAGAACAGATAGTTTGTAATGAAGAATGTGTTACGCAAGAAATATTTCGGGTTTCGCAAAGGCATTATTACATTGTTGTGATTGCAGACACGCCTCCGACAGACGTCGCCCGAATCAATGCACTCATGAAGACGCCGTCGATGAGGTGAGAGAAAGAGAGAAGAGACCAGCGTTCGATGACATCCAAACGACGAAATCCGCGTTTCACCTCGTGAATAACCCGTGAATGATGCAGATTCAACAAGATGACGTTCGACGAGGAAGATGAGAGTGGACGACGACAGAATGACTCCGATGTGGTGCCCGATGAGATCGCCCGAGTGAGGTGAGCTGTGGCTAAAGTGATGATGAGAAACACGAATGAATCTGGTGCGAGAAATGTGGGATGTAAACAAGTTATTTCAATATAGTAATGGGGTTTTGTTGAGGGAGACGATGCGGACTCCTCGATCTCGTGCTAATCTGGCAGCTCGTGCAGCAGCTGCAGCAGGAGGAGAGGAGGGAGGAACACCAGAGACCGTCCCGAGACCAGTGGTGAGGAGATGGGAGGGATCAAGAGTTATGAGCCATGTATTTAGAATGACGCGAAAATGCGGGACAGTGGACTGTCGCTATTTTTTGGCAAGAAAAATTTGTTAAACACGAAATGAGAGGGTTTGCGTTAGCTGTTTGTAGAACAGATTAGCGAGCAACTGATGAGTGTAATCACTGATGAAATGAGCAGGGAAATAGACCTCCGGAGTGCCCCATTCTCTCATAATACTAAATGCGTATTGAAATCGCCTAAATGTTGTCAATATGATCGTGTAAATTGTTTCCTACATTTCAGACAGTGCCCACTTCCATCCTCAAGAGTGCTCACAAGGACTCGAGAGTCCCACAATCGGCCACCAAGTCGAAACTCCGATTCGCTAAGGTAACTAGGAGTGGAGGGGATTTTCGAGATCAATAAATTGAAGCTGTGAAATACAAAAGCGCCTTCTCAGCATTTAGCGAACAGATTATCTCACTGGCTGATTTCAGATTTTCGACGAGAAGAGCATCTCTCCACGTGAAAAGAACGATTCCGTCTCAACCGTCGACTCAATGTCACAGGTACGGTAGGGGTTACGGTAGCATTGACATCGTATCTACTGGGATAGAGTTATAAGTTTTAATGAGTCGATCAATTGTCTATTTTCAGCCCAACTTCGATGAGTCATTTGATGATGAGCAAGTTCTCTCCAAGTCCATCGGGTAAATTTATTTATTTATTTTTTATATTAAAAAAAGTTGATCAAATATTGTTTGTTTTCAGCAGTCACAGCACAACTGACGGCCTGAATGCGACTACCAGACTCGAGAGGGTAAGGGGCAATCGATGAGGATAAGGATTTTCGAAAACTGTTTTGTGTTCCATATGCTGGATATTAATAATGTTTGAATCTTGCAGGAGATTGAGGAAGAAGAGGAACGGAAGCAGATTGGAGGACGGGCAGATGAAAGTGGCGAGGTTATATTTTTTGTTGCTTTTAAAAATAGTTTCAAATGTGTGCGTGTTTGACCTAATCCTAATTTGAATTCGATTAATGTGCTTGATCTCTCCTCTTTCAGTCTGTGTCTGCTGCCTCGTCAGGAGAAGAAGAGGAAGAAGGAACGGAGGAGAGAATGGAAGAGGACGAGGATGAGAGACGAGGAGCCAATGCTGCTGTAGGAGGCACCTTCACTATCTATGTCAGTCATTCATGTCACTTTCTTTCCTCTTCAACATACTTATGAATTATATTCTCTTTGCTGCTTCGTTCCTATGGGGAAAAAATGTGTCTGTCATTTCACCACTATTGCTCGTTAATGGGAATGGATGAACTGGAATTCAATAAAGTAAATGAGATGAATCCTGTTGCAGCACGATTCGGATGCCGCTTCCTCCACTCCGGGAGATGGAGACGTCGCTTTCTTCGCGGATTCTTCAGTGTCGACCCCTGCTGCAGATGACGTCGTCCCCGTCGCGACCAACTCGCCCTTCCTCCTCTCCATTCCCATTGAGAAGAAGAAGGAGGAGAGGAAAGAAGAGGAAGCAGTGGGAGCAATGGGAGAGACATTCGAGATCCGTGTAAGCACTTTTAAATTGATCAACCCTTTTTGGACATAACCTTGCGAATTATCAGCAGTCTAATCTCTACTTGTGCAGCACGACTCTGCTGCTGTTTCGACCCTCGGAGATGCCGACCCTGCAGCATTGACACTTGCTGCCCCTCCCACGACGACCCCCGTTGAGAAGAAGAAGGAGGAGAAGGAAGAGACTGCAGGAGGAGACACCTTCATCATCCATGTGAGAACTTTTCGCCCCATATCTATTCAATGTCCATGGATAATGAATACCTTTGCAGCACGACTCCGACGCTGCATCGTCGAGTACAGCAGGCGACGTCCTTCCCCCTCCAGTAGCCCTCCCTCCCCCGACGGAGGCCATCGAGGAGAAGGAAGATGACGTCATCGATGAAGGGAAGGAAGGAGAGACTGTGGATGGAGAGGAGAAGGAAGAGGACGTCAGTTTCGTCATCGGCCATCCCTCCACTCCCTCCACATCGGTCATTCCTGAGGGACGAGTTCCCACTCCTGCCATCACTGACTATTCCGATCCCATCGGTGGCACCTTCAGACCATTCAATCCCCAATTGAGTGAGTCATTCCGCATCTACGACTCTGAAGATGAGCGACCAGCGGACGTGAGCATGGATGGTGACGCCGTCGGATGGGCACTAGGGGCTGCTGCAGTGGCTGCAGAGGGAGTCGCATTGGCTGCAAGTGCTGCAGGAGGGGAGGAGACGAGTGCTGCAGCTGCAGATGCCGCAGTCCACACGGCACTCAGCAGCACCTTCACCATCGAAGTGGCAGTGGATGTGGGACGAGGAGAGGAGGAGAGAGGGGAGGGAGAGGGGGAAGAGAAGGAGGAGGCACCTGTCGACCCTGCTGCTGATGAGGCAGAGAAGAAGGAGGAAGAGGTAAGTGAACTCAATAGTTATTCTCCCAATTAATCCTCTGCCCGTCTCATTTATTTCCATTTATTGATTCCGATTGAATAACCTATTCTTTAGCCTGTCCTCTCGCGTCCGAAGACTCCATTGGAAGAAGAGAAGAAGGACGAGGAGACTGCAGCAGCTGAAGTAGTGCAGCCCCCTCTCACTAAGACTCCGCCCCCAACCCCTGCTGAGGAAGAGGAAGAGGAAGAGGAGGTGGTGTCTGAGGAAGCAGGTGAGAATTGTACCCATTGGGAAGTGTATACACTCCCCCTTTCACTTTACATTCAATGACAGTCTTTTCCTTCGTTATATTGACTGCCAAAAAAAGGAAATGGTTATAAACGTGATTGTCTTTGCAGCAGCATCCGCAGCAGTAGAAGCAGCAGTCGTTCCGATGGAGAAGGAGGAGAAGGCCCCTCCTCGTGTCGTGCAGTCCACTGGAAAGACTCCTTCCTTCGCATCTGCCGCTTCAAGGAGAAAGACGCCCCCTCGACCCAAACCCCGCACCGTCTTCCCCAATCGAGCTGAACCCATCGTGAGTTGGAAACCGTGATGCGAACATTGGGTTTCGCCGCAGAGAGTGAAATGGATTGATTGTAGGCTCTCGGCCTCCGATCATACAGTTACATGGAGGATGGAATCGAGAAGAGCTATGAGGAACAGGAGGGAAGCAGTGACGAGGAGGAGAAGGAGAAGGAAGAGGTGAGGAGGAGAGGGGGAAGGGGAAGAGAAGGGACTGCCTTGATCAGGAGGAGATTCTGTCTCGTCTTCCTCCTCGTCGAAGCAGCAGTCGATTGCATAGAGGGGAAGAGAGTGTACTCCCTCCTCTCCCTCCCGTCCCCGCCACTAGGAAGAGAACCACCTCGAGAAGTAGAAAGGACAGTGAACAGGTGAGGACGATGGAACACGAGGAGAAGATTTGAAAAGAGAAGATGACGATCACAATATGAAAACAAGTATAGCAGGACGTAGCGGGTCCGTCGACGTCAGCGGTGTTGCTTTCGCCCAGAGAGAAGAGGAAGAAGAAGGAGGATGAAGAAGAGATGAAGGAGGAAGGAGAGGGACACGTATACACGTGAGTTGATTGAGTAGGATTAGGCTAATTTGCATCACTTTTTTGAAAAGACATTGGTGCGGGATATGTGAGTGTCTCTCCTTTGCAGGACGACTCGTACTCGTCTGGTAGAGGAGCGATATGTGGAGAAGGAAGATGGAGTGTTGAGACACACCGTCAAACAGTCGACCAAGGTCATCGGTGAGTAGCACGAGATCATCGGGAGGAAATTGAGTTAAAAAGCTGATTGGAATGTGATTCAGAAACGGCGGACGGTGTGGTGGTGAGCACTGAACAAGAGGATAAGGATACGATCTCAGAGGAAGGAGACAGAGAGGAGATACCCGGTACGCACCCCCCCCCCCTTCTTGACATATTCTTGAATAAAAGCAAGGACTTGAAATGAAATGGAAATGAAATACAAATATATCAACTTGTATTTGATCTTTGATCTCTGCAGACGAGGCGGATCGAGTGACTCCTCCGATGGTCGAAGCTGCAGAGGAACCGACGACTGGAAGAAGAAGCAGTCGGTGAGGGAGAGAGAAGAGGGGGGGGGGGTGAAACATCAATCTCGAGGGCAGCGAAATATGAGGCCGATCGCGTAAGAGTCGGACAATGTCCATCATGAGTCGGTACAGCGAAAAAATGAAAACTTCATATTTGATACTGTTCGGGACGCTTATTTGAACGCACTATGTCTCATTATCTAAAACTAAATAATTTGCATAATATTGTGATTAGTATGATTTCAGTAGTATGTGAAATTCGCCTGTATCTCCGAAACGAGAAGAGATGGCAATTAAAGTATGTATAGTTTTGGAATCCTTACCAGATGACAAATACGAATCAGCTTTCAGATTAGTGACAACTATCACCAATCTCGAGATCCAGAGATCTGGGCTCCCAGTAATGTGCAAGTACTGATTTTCACATGGGTGTGTTGAGCGGAGTGTGATTGACATTCTGTAAAAATTTGGTGTTCTAAATTTATGCCCAACTCAAACGCCAGTTAAAAGAGTGCGTTTTCACTGTCGAAATCGCAGAGAGGAGGGATGATTCCCCCCTCACTCCCCTCTCGTTCGCCTTCATCGCATGCAAATTGAGCGGGCCGACAGAGGTTATTCGCAATTTCTGGGGTCTTCCATGACTCTTTTAAGTGGCATTTGAGTTGGGCATAAATTTAGAACACCAAATTTTAACAGAATGTCAATCACACTCCTCTCTACACACCCATGTGAAAATCAGTACTTGCACATTACTGGGAGCCCAGATATCTGGATCTCGAGATTGGTGATAGTAATAACTAATCTGAAAGCTGATTCGAATTCGTCATCTGGT
>LS585879.1:2558664-2574269 GCA_900490775.1 Pristionchus maxplancki
TTCCATGACTCTTTTAAGTGGCATTTGAGTTGGGCATAAATTTAGAACACCAAATTTTAACAGAATGTCAATCACACTCCTCTCTACACACCCATGTGAAAATCAGTACTTGCACATTACTGGGAGCCCAGATATCTGGATCTCGAGATTGGTGATAGTAATAACTAATCTGAAAGCTGATTCGAATTCGTCATCTGGTAAGGATTCGAAAACTATACCTACTTTAATTGCCATCTCTTCTCGTTTCGGAGATACAATCGAATTTCACATACTACTGAAATCATACTAATCACAATATTATGCAAATTAATTAGTTTTAGATAATGAGACATAGTGCGTTCAAATAAGCGTCCCGAACAGTATCGAATATGAAGTTTTCATTTTTTCGCTGTGCCGAAGCTTTTCCGATTCTTAGGCGATCGGCCTCATATAATGATCCGATAAGAATTCAATGCGCCTTTTCGCTCAGAAAACATGTGTGTCACTCCTGGCGCATCGTGCTTGCATGGTAGGTTCAACTGTAAAGGATCCGAATACTTTAAATTAAATTATTTTTCCCATTTCTCGCATAGGAATAAAGAGAAACTCGCCTACCATCTTTGTTTTAATGTGAATAATGAAATAGCAGAGCTCGGACGGAGACGACTCCATCGAGAACATCGACGAGAACGAAGAAGGATGACGAGGAAAATAAGAAGAAGGAAAAAGAGGAGGAAGAGAAGAAGAAGAGAGGGGAAAAGGTGAGGGAGAAGTGGGGATGAAGATAATATCGAATGAATTGATTCAAGATTGCAATGACGCACTTTTTGGCTACCTTTGTGAATTATTTAAATAATATTCAATTGGTGATTATCAGGAAACGACTCCTCTTCGCTCACTCTCCCATTCAGTGACCAGAAAGAAGTTAATGAGTGATGACAAGGAAGAAGAACAACCGGAACCACTCACTCCCAGGTACGGTACCGCTCAGTTTGCGATAGTTGGAGAACGGATACGGTATGCAACTTAAATCAATCGATATTCAGAAGATCGACGCGTGTCCGCAAGCCCTCTGAGTCCTCCTCTACCGTATCTCAGGTGAGATTATCGATTGTGAACATACAGTAACTTCGTTATCTCAGACACCATCGAAGAGTGCAAAGAAGAGTACGAAGGCCCCCAGTCGAGAGCAGAGGTACGGTAGAGGGGATACGGTAGGAAAGAGTACGGTATCTAATCAATTGTCCATTGCAGCGCAGTCCCTTCATCCTCTCGTCGACTCGTGTTGGTTGCTGAGGAAGAAGAGAAGGAGAAGACGAAGACTCCTGCGAAGAAAGGCCGACCACCGAAGGATGTGAGTAGAGGGAGAAAGGAACTATGGATATTCCCATCGTTGTCAATCGAATTGGCTTGACTTGTAATGATTTTAGCAGGCACCCCCCTCTCCGGATGAACCAGTGATCGTGAAGAGACGAACGACAATGGGAACGTCTAGGACCACTGCTGCCTCCAGTCGAGTTCGATCTGCATCGGAGAGTGTGGTGAGGAAGGAAGAAGAAGAGAAGAAGGAAGAAGGAGAAGAGGTGGAGGTCGATCACATCGCCAATCTGAGGAAGAGAGTCGAGGCCGCACGAGTAGAGAAGGCGAAGAGAGCGGAGAGGAAGGTAAGGGAGAGGGGACGAGGGGAGGGGACGAAGAAGGGTCATACAATTGTACCTCTCACAGGCTGCTATGGCTGCGAAGTTGATGGCCATCCCAGAGGATAAAGTGGCCAAGGTGGATAAGAGAAAGAAGGAGAAGGAGGATCAGCCGAGTACTAGTCAGCAGGTCAGTTGGTCAATCTCACCAATTGAGTCTAATTAGGGAAAAGTACATGCTTGAAGTTAAATGTAGGTCGTCTAAAATAGAGTTGTTGGTAAAGTAAGTCGATTCAGATTCCTCGTTCGGCCAGTCGCAAGAGAAGTATGAGTGAAACTGCTGTGAAGGAGAAGGAACCAGTGATGAAGACTCCCTCCAAGAAGAAGGCCAGAGCTACTGAGAAGGTACGGTAAGAGTACGGTAGATGGGAAGGAGAGTCACTGTATTCCATTTGATTCCACTTCCGATTATTGATCTCGTAACTGCAGTATGGAGAGGATGAGGAGGGAGCAGGGGATCAATCGATGCTCAGAAGAAGCTCCAGAAAGGCCGCTGTTACTGCTAATGAAGGTGACATTTTGCTATCGAACGATTGGAAAAGAAATCGTGATTCGTATGATGAAAGAGAGTCAGCATACCGAACGAACAGATTCACGAGTATATGTGACAGTTTCGTTTCTTGTTACTAATATAATAATTTGAAACTTCAGGTCTGAAGACGCCCTCTAAATCGAGTAGAGGCAAGCAGTAATCTCCGATTGGGATGGATAACCATGTATTACATGCATAATTCACTATTACTTCATTTTATCTGACTACTAGTAATTCGACGTAGTGTATTGTATTTTCTTTACATCACTTTTATCGCACAAAGCAAATATCCCGTTGTACCTTCTGATTTTAAACCACTGATTGGGTACAATACTTATTTTTCCTACTTGTTTGTTCTTGAATCGGTCGTGCTAATTATTAAGTATAAATGTTTGTAAATGCATTTGTTATCTATAACATCTGAAATATTTTACAAAGCTGAAAAGGACAAAAAAGCATTAAAGATTAATGTTAGCTTGAAAACCAGGAAATTCGAAAAAACGAAACCGCGAAAAATATTTCAGTTTGAAGATTTTATGTACCGTAGCGTTTGCACCGTTTTCCTCGAACTGATATTATTTGTTGGGTTTTTTTTCTTTCTCTCAAGTTTTACAGTTATTTTACGGGGTCACGAGCTTTTTATCACTTCAGAATATGATCCGGGGGCTCAGCCGATGTCTCCAGTATCGAACGGGACTTTCGGAACGATTCGTTCGTAATCACTGGTGAGTATTTCCCTCAACATTCTTACCAAGCGCTTAACTTCGTAATAATACGTTCCATCTAGGTCTAACCCGTCATCTTCACAAACAACTACAGCAGCTACTGGGAAATCGACCGAAGAGTCGCGTGATGTCGATTTCAAGACGAGCTTCCAGGTTACATTCTTTTCATTTAAATAAAGCAACTGTCTTACTGTTTTAAATCGCTAGTGAATTAAAAGATGACAATTGGAATTGTTTGCAGGCGCTATTGCCTTCTCAGCAGTTCCGTAGTCTGCTCTCGGGGCCACAAAAAGAGAAACTCGACCATATCATCAAGCAAGTCGAGGTTAGTTTTTAATGAAATAAATTTTATGGCACAATCTACTCATTAATCAGCTAGATAATAATGTTATTGCAGTTGTACTGCTACATGGCGAGGAAGGTGCCCACCCACATCAGTGATGAGAATTGGCAAGAGTCAGTTGTGATTTATTCAATTCGCTTGTTTTCTCATTCTTATTTTCAATCACTTGCTCAGTTTGATTTGCTCGCTAAATTTATTCACAAGCTATGAAGCGCTACATGTTGCCTAATACCATATTTCCGAACGTTTAAAGCTCTCCAGATTTAAAATGAATTGAATTCAGTCTTGGTCTCATTCATCTTTATTTAACCACGAGCCTTTGTTTCTGATGCTTTCAATTACTATTAACTATACATTACTCTAAGATTGCTCGATCAACGAACTGTGCTGGAGCGAGTGTGCAAACTGGAGTACTTCGCAGTAAAACAACGACGGGTAGAGAAGGACATGTGGAAGTCGAAGGAGGAACGATTCAAAGAGCATATCGATGAGCAGGTTGAGATTGGGGCATTTAGATGGTTCGGCTAAGATTCATCATCACAATCATTTTGTTGTTTCTGGGATAACTGGTTTACTCTCAGGCAGCAATCTACAATGCGGGTGGAATGGGATACGGACCCGACATGTACGAGCTAATCAGCAATCCTATGAGAAGAAAGCAGCGTACGCTTTATCTTCACTACCTATAATATCTTTGTCTTTTCTGTTTCTCTTTACTCTTTGAAAGCAAAATAGAAGTTGTAATCCAGAAAGGACACTCTAGTAGGGTTGACCAGAGATGATAATCGTCTCCCTTTGGGGATTAGCGACGAATTTGTCACAGAGAAGATACTAGAATAGGGATTGTGATGGACGGGTTAAAGTTAGCGTAAATCGTTGTCCATTTCTTTTTATTTCATAACAACGAATGTATTATTTTTAAGGGGGGACATTTGGGTGAACGCTGTTTTTCCGATTAAGATGCTGAAATTATGAGAGAACTGGACTGATTGACACTCGACATCAGCTGTTTAGAAGCAGCGAGTAGATGGATGAGAGAAATTGAGAGAGTGGGAGTGAGCTTTCGTCTTTGCCACACTAGAGATCAGAAGGGGCTCTTCTCTCGAAAAGGGGTTATATTGAATCACTCCTCTCTTCCATTCTCATTTCGAATCCTCGAGGAAGGAGAAGAGGGGGGAAAAGTGTGACGCTTTCTCTTCCCGCCTGAAGGATTTATCTCTTACATTTCCTCCACGAATCCTCCTTTCTTCTTCCTCCTTCCTCCCCTCCCTCTATTTTATGATAAATATCCCGGTCCCTCGTTTTACTGCCCAAGCGAATGTTGTTTTGACTTAGCAGTCGCCTCAGTTTGGATCTGATGACAGTCTGCGATCTTCCACAGCGGAATAATTTCGTTTACTGCGTTCGCTCGCTCGAGTCGTACTCCCTCCATGGCAAAATAAGCTCAATTCCACCATTTATGGCTACCCGAATGTTTTTCCTCTATTCAGACTATGTTTACCTTGAACATGTCCCCAAGTATTTTGTTACTTTTTTCTTACAATAAATTTATTTTAATTAAACTATAGCCATCTCTTTTTCATAACTGTGTTAGAAAAGAACTATTGAATTGTTAAATTTTTAAAAAAAATTTTTGCAGGTCTGAATCACGTGGATGGCTCTCGAATATGGTCGACTCTCCGTCTCAACGAATCGCCCACAATTGTCATGGACATGCAGTACATATTTGATGTGAGGAATCACCCGTCTCTCCATTTGATGTTGTCTCTCGTCGTTCAGAACAGATAGAGAGAAGGGGGAAATGTGTTCCACAATTGAATCGGGGAAAGAAAAGAGCTCTGTATCCATGTTTTATGTGCCGAATTTGGCGTCGCCAGGCACATATCCATTCCCACTCTCACTCCTAGCGCAATAAGGAGATGCGAAAAGGGGAGGAAATGGAGTCCTGCGTGCATTTCCTCCCCACTCGTTTCTTCAGTAGTGCAGTATACCCTCTAGTTCCCCACTTCCATTGTGTATACATTGAGTATCTGAATTTTCAGGGTATCCATAATATGTTTTCGGTATATTCCTTTGTTTTATTCTATTGTGAAGCGATCTCCCTCTGATTCCAATCCAGCATGAGAGGGGCGAGATCGGGTTACATGCAATCAACGAGAAACTCTAGCTGGAAGGAGTAATTAGTTCAAATGGAATTTTTAGCGGAAGCTTGTGAAGGAAATCACTCGTTGATGAGGTCGTGCCACTCATCTTTTTTTTCGATCCATAGAAATTAATCCAATTTTCATGAATTTATGCGGCTTTTTTTTCAGGGCAGACACCGAGGCGAGTTCAATGTCAAGAGGCAACTGCAGTATGTCATCACTGTAAGATATCCATTTGTTCTTCCTTTTCGCATCTCATCATCAGTATTGGGCTGCCCAATTTGGGCTTCAGTATCAAGAGTGCTTCTTCCATAGTCTTCCTTCATTTTTTGCAACCTCCAATAAATTGTGTTTCAGGAGAACCTCCACGCAACTCGTCCTCTTCCTCTTCTCTTCTCGAATGTCGTCGATAACGCCCAAGGGAGAGGATACATGGAGAAGTGAGCAGATTACCATTTAATCTACCTTGGAAGGGACCTTTAACCACTGGGAAACGGATTTTGCTCCTCATACTCCGATAGGGCAATATTTATCGAAGGGGAAGTTGACGACTTGTATTTACACTGTGGCCTATATTCCATATGGAAGGATACGCAAATAGAGTTTGGGTTCTAACAATAAGAAATGCGCGAATCAAAATACGGTTTGATTTCGCGACGATTGTGTACTCAATTCAGTTCATTAAGATGATGGAATGCTATCATTCCGTCTTATCTCTGATGATGGTTTGGATCTCTCAATTGAGTATGCTATTTCTTTGGTCAGACATGACGCGAGAGTATGGAAAACGAAGAGACCTCTATCTAGACCTCCTGATTTTATTCTTCTCAGTTCGCTCGGCTACTGGAGTGGAGAGTACATAAATCAGACGATTTTGCCCGATGTTGAAGCAGGTTAATTCATCTTTATTCCCGCATAACTGCGGTTTCACAGAATTTGGAATCTACTTAAATGTATTCTGAAGAAAATGACGATAGAAATGATGAATAATTGCAGCATCTCCTCGCGAGGCGGTGATCAAATCAACGGGCAAGAAGAACCCTAACATTGTCTATATCTCACGGTCCGTTTGTTTACCATTTTCGAAAATAAAGTACTTATGCAACCTGACATACTTCTGTTGCAGTTTTGCGAAAAAGATTCTGGACGGGCCTCTGCGAGCGGATGCCTGTGAGTTTGCTGATTCATTGCCACGAGAGCATTACTATTCCCACTCTGTCAGAGCACTTCCATCTATTAAATAGTTGATAACTGTGTGCTTTGCCAGATGTGCTGTGCGCCTCGTACGATTTGAAGCGAGAATCAATCATTGCTGCACATAAAGACAAGATTGAAGCATATCGACTGCCCATCCAGAAATATGTCAAGTGAGTAAATGACATTGTTCTGCTATCCGAAGTATTGAAGGGGTGAATACACTGATTATAGTTACAGTTATGACATCGGTAGAAAAGTATGGTATCGATCAAATACCGATCAAATTGATGCGTTCCTTTGTTCCAGATGGGAGCAGGGCCCACAAGTGATCGCGTTCCCCAATATGCTGAGAATCTTCCGCGAATTGATCGATTCTGGTGGAGATTGGAAGAGCGCCCTGTACAATAACATCAGCAAGTATGTTGTGATTGAGGACTGAACTCTGATATACTGACAATGAGATCAATGACGGTACTACGTAATCTCTCGCTTCAGACGATACATCGCTCCTATTGATGAACAACAGAAAGCCATTCGACAGAGTAATCGACGAAATATGGAGAGGGAGAGGACCGACATCATCGGAGCTATTATGGACTCTTATGGGGAATGATCTACTTATCGTACCCAGATACTGCCCCCCCCCCCCCACTTAGTTCTCCTGTAGATCTCCCATTCCTAATACTGTACTTAACACGGGCAACTGCAGACGAGTAGTCTTTGGCCAAGAGTAGAGAGCGATAGTTGACAGTAGCGAGCACGTGGTAGACATTGAGAGGGAGAGTACACCCAAAGAAAGAGAGAGAAGGGAGAGGAGAGGAGAGACGGAAGAGAACGAGAACCGGTAGACTTTGCATGTGAGTGAGCACTCCCAGATCACTTTCATTCGTGTACTCTGGCTACTCGAGACCCATCTGACCATTGATTATCGATTGATTACTGCGTCGGAGTAGGTAGCCCTCCTTGACCTCTCACCCGATCGCCCTGCCAAGATTAGCCACACTTTCGCTCTCGTTTCTCGCTCCATTTACGATACACTGGCCATAGATTCATGTAGAGAATAGATACCCATTCTTAGTTTGTCGTTGAATTTGTCATTTTCAAAATGTTTACCTCGTCGTTGTTATTGTTATTCTTTGTTGTTTTCGCATAAAGTCTTGATCCATGAATTATTACCCTGTGAGGAGAATCGTTGGAACGATTGAAGAGATATCTGCATGCTTTTTTTTGTGTTGTCTTCTAGATAGTTCAGTTGAATTGGAATGAATGAGTGTCATTTGCAGGGTTGAAACTTCTAGTCGGTAGAATAGCACGAAGCATGCACGAATCCTTCTCGGACACTCCTCTATCGTCAGTTTCCTTCTGTATTCTCTTGCTCATGTTTTCCTAGTGACTGAACTCCTTTCGTTGTTGATCATCCTTCGATTTTTCCTGCGATCGATAGCTATGAGTGGAGTTAAATTGACAAGTGTAGAGAATCTTTTTTTCATAATGGGTTTGAAATTTTTTTAGAAATGTACATTCCTACCTTCTTTACATTTTCGAATTAACTGACCGGATAATTCAAAAATGAATGAGGATGGGGTCTAAGATTATCGATTGGCAGGTCAACGCAGCGTGTGCATCTGCCACCACAGCTTCGCACCGTTCACGGATCAACGAATCTGAAAGGAGGCCATGGGGTGAGGGAGAGGAACTGAGTCGTGATCCATGATCTGCACAAAATGAAGATTTGTAGACAGTGATAACGATGTCATTCTACCGTAATCCCCATCTTCCATTCAGGAGGACGCGTTCGCTCGTCTGCTCATGCACAATGCGTGCTACGAAGCGATGCCGACGTCGAATAAGATGGTCGTCTTCGATCTGGGACTCGTGCTAAGGAAGGCATTCAATGGACTCATCTACCAGAGTGAGAGTCCATCCAATTGACAGCGTCTATTATCAGATGCATCGGGAGAAATTGTAATTCGGCTGTTCTTACACTGATAATCTTCTCAGACACTCGTCACGTCCTCGTTTCGGATGCCCGTCAGGAGGGAAAGATGCAGGGAATTCTCTCCGTCACGGACTTCATCCGAGTCATGCTGAGAAAGTTCAGGTGAGGAAACCAGACAAGACTTAACTACGAAACGCAAAAGCACTTGTTGACTGACATTGAAGCGTTGTGTGATTTCTCATTGAAAGATTGAAATTGTTTTAATTTTTACAATTAGTAATGGTTTATATATTTTCCATGTCCATGACTCATTTCCAGGGAGAAGAAACGTGTGGAGCACGCATTGGCAGCGAATGAGGAACATGATGAGGAGGAAGACATCGGAGCATTGACCATAGAGCAGTATAGAGGTACGGTAGAGGAAGGGTACTGTAGTCAGAGAATGATTCACAGGTGAACGATTTCGTCACTGCTTAGATTTTGTCCTATGGAGGATGGTGCAATAATTCATAAGTTCCTCCATTCCAGATTTGATCACTGCCGAGGGAAAGCAGCTCAGTCTCATCACAGTAAATGCAGATCAGAGGTGAGAAGGGGGAATTTAATTATTATGGCTGAAGCTCAATGATGACTGAAACCGCGATGTGCTCCCATTCCATTCTTTTTTCTCTACTCTATTCCATTTCAGTCTTCTGGAGGCAGCTCGTCTTCTCTCAGCCCATCACATCCATCGAATTCCCGTTCTCGACCCAGAGGAGGGATCGCCCCTCTACATAATCACCCATAAGAGGATACTCAAGTTCCTCTGGTGTTTTGTGAGTTTATTGTTGTGAATCTCATTGTATAGTGGACGTTGTAATCTGCTGCATGATTACCTCTCTTTGACTCAAAGTGAAGATGAAAACACAAGTTCCCTGTTTACTGTTTTGAATAGATGTGAAGACACGATAGTGAACCAGTTGATGCTGTGTTTCGACGGGCTTGCTTTTAACATGTCTTCATACGTAAAGCTTTATGAATTCAGGGTCAGCAACTGTCGCAGCCCGAGTATCACATTCGGACAGCGAAGGAATTGGGAGTGGGGGCATGGCAGGGAATTAGAGTGGTGAGGAGGAAGATTTAGATGTGAACTGGGAAAAAATGGAGAATATTGTGAACTATGTGACAATTTGTTTACTGTTTTTGAAAAAAATTTTGAGCTGTGAAACAAATTAGCGAACAGTCGTATTTCTATTGAAATTCACTATCGCTTGGAAGGTTCATTGAAACTTGAATATTGCTAGATACTCGAAGAAATTCCGTAAATTGAGGAAGACTGTAAATTGAGGAATTGGCCCGATTAATCTCCGTTGCTCAGGTGTTTCCCGATACTCCCCTGGTGGATTGTCTCGATATTCTACTACACAAGGGAGTGTCTGGCCTGCCGGTCGTCGAGAGGAATACGTATAGGGTGAGTACTAGAGATGGGAATGGGATGGAAAGCAGAAAAAGATATTCATCGCTTGGAATTCGATATTTTTCGTGTTCATCCTGGATCATCGCTCCTTACTCTTCATCTTCCTCTCAGGTTGTCGACATGTACTCTCGTTTTGATGCAATTGGAATTGCCCTTGAAGAGAGAGCGAACAATCTCGATGTATCAGTCCAAGAAGCACTCGAGTTCAAGAATACCATGAGGGTAATTGAACGAATTACGGTAGGATGTAATATCGATCGATTGCAGGCGGGCGATCGCAGCTCGGACGTCGTCTCAGTGCGTGATACTGACACACTCTGGAGGGCCATTACGGTAGGTTACGGTAGAATGCCGTTATTGATTGATTGTCTACTTTACACTTTTCAGGTGCTCGTCGAAAGCAACGTCCACAGGGTGTGTGCAGTGGATGCGAAAGGAGCGATAGAAGTGAGTGGAACTGATCTTTGGTCTTTCAATCATTTATCTCTGATCTTTGGCAGGGTGTGATCTCCCTATCTGACGTAATCAACTTCCTCGTCGTTAAACCAGGAGCATCGCTGACTCCGCCCCCTCCCAGACACTGGCGAGATAAGAAACTAGTGGGGGATATGAGTGACAACGAATTGAAGGCATTGCTACTGGTGAGATGGATGAAGGGATACTGACAATGAGATTAGCGAAGTGATATATCACGCGTGTCACCTAAGGATCGAATAAACCGTGGCACATTGGACAAGTCCAAATTGTGCTGAATGCATTTTTCGATAGTCCATAGGGTCCCTCACAAGATAGCGTCGAGCTTTGTTCCATATTTTCGATTTCAAGGACGCTAGACGTCGTCAAACTTCTAGGAAGCAAAAATTGGCCAACTTTGGAGGTCTACAGTTTCTTACAGAATCATTTTGGTGCTTAGTCGTCAAGAGATAAAATGTTCCAAATTTTAAGGAGAACACGCCCGAGCCATTGGCCCATCGACATTATTATTAATATTTTTGTAAACCGATTAAAATGTTTCATTGTCACCACATATTCGGGCCAACGAATTTTATTGGCTAGATCGATCGGGCTCGAGAAGACGGTTCGAATGGTATGCTGAACATGGTACTTAATTTGGTGGCACCGAGATCAAAAATTCGCTTGTATGGTTTCATCTACACTATGGAAGAGGTTATTCTCCCGTAGATCGACCACATACTCCTTTGAATGCTCACTCTCGATGACCACTCCCATCTGCTTCAATGGCGCAATCGGTAGTGCGCTTGGCTATCAGTTTCATTTTTTTGAGGCCCTGGTTCGATCCCTCTATGCTTTAACCATTTTTGCTGTATTTTTTGTTGTGATTTTCTGTTACTATTTTTGGCAATATATTAGGCAAGTTGTTACAAGAAAATAGCAAAAGTTTTCTGCTCTGACAGGGATCGAACCAGCGCCTCCAACAAAAAAAAGAAACTGATAGCCAAGCGCGCTACCGATTGCGCCATGGAGGCAGATGGGAGTGGTAATCGAGAGTGAGCATTCAAAGGGGTATGTGGTCGATCTACGGGAGAATAATCTCTTCCATAGTGTAGATGAAACCATTCAAGCGAATTTTTGATCTCGGTGCCACCAAATGAAGGACCATGTTCAGCATACCATTCGGACCGTCTTCTCGAGCCCGACCGATCTAGCCAATAAAATTCGTTGGCCCGAATATGTGGTGACAATGAAACATTTTAATCGGTTTACAAAAATATTATTAATAATATCGATGGGCCAATGGCTCAGGCGTATTCTCCTTAAAATTTGGAACATTTTATCTCTTGACGACTAAGCACCAAAATGATTCTGTAAGAAACTGTAGACCTCCAAAGTTGGCCAATTCTTGCTTCCCAGAAGTTTGACGACGTCTAGCGTCCTTGAAATCGAAAATATGGAACAAAGATCGACGCTATCTTGTGAGCGACCCTATGGACTATCGAAAAATGCACAGAAAAGTATGGGTCAATAAATGTGCCAGCTACCCCCAGAATTTATTCGAATCTTAGGCGACACGCGTGATATGGGCGAATGCAATAATGATATTATTTCAGACGAGTGCTAATCGATTGGAGGAAGAAGCCCATCAAATTCCTCCAGAATTCTGATCTCCCAGGTATTCAAGCTATTTACCCTAGTTACTCTGACTAATCTGAAAGACATTCCTCCATGAAACACCCGCCTAGTCTCCCGTTGCATATTCACAAGGTTTTCGAATATATTATAGAGATTGTATATGAATTTATGAATTGTACTGCTCACTAACACCCAGCTAGACTGTGAACTGATCCTATCACATATTTCAAATATATTACAAATTGTTTTGTTGATCTGCTCACCACTTATTTTGATCTTTGAACTTCCCTGAAAGTGCGATTATGTATACACACATGCTTATAGGTTTGTAGATCTAGAAGAGCGTTGATTCTATCCAATTTCTCCAGTCACGCACTATGCCATTGTGAGATGCTATTGTTGCGCACTAACTACAAAACAACAAATATATGATGCATAAGAAAGCCATGTAAAAAGATAAACAGCATTGTTCTGTAATCGTCTCTTGTTGCACACTTTAATATAGAACTTTTAAATATCTAGAACTTTTATCTTGTCAGATGACGTTAGTTTTCTGTATCATAGGTGGATTGGGCTCTCTTCATTCCTCCACACAAGTTTTCTCTATTAGTTGCTCGAACTCTTCTTGATCTTCCTCTAACAGAGGAATTTTCTCATACTTTCGTTTCGTGTATTCGATTCCAGTTATATTTTGTATGAGATGATCCTCTGGATTTCTGTTCTTATCCGTCAATAAGAGATAGAGTTTTCGAATGTACTGAAAGAGTTCTCGGATCTTCAACGGAATCCACTGATAGAGAGTGAGTCCTCGATGTGTCTGTAAAGATCAAAGATCAAATGGACGGTTGATGGTTAGCCTTACATATATGAACAGGATATGGAGATTGAACAAACAGAGGACCATTCCGAAATGAATGACACAGAAAAGAGTGAAGAGATTTGGACAACTGAAAATGAAGGGGTACTGTATTGCATCTTACCACCGTACTTTTCCATATATCCGGACATTCCCTGTCCAAGTGTCATGAACAGCGTTAGTATGAACATAATGTGGTAAGAGACAATGCCAAGCCAGAGTAGATCAATGTAGATACACGCTGCAATCAATAATAAATCTCGGAAACGGGGATGGCAAGGTCAGAGTCATTCCATACATAATGGAGATAGATTGACGACTCGAGGTTGAAACTGACCAACGATGGATATGCTGTGAGCGATCCCAATCGAATAGAAGGCAATATGGTCGATTTCCGAATCCCAACTAGCAGACCACCATCGACTGAATACAAGGAATTCAATCAATACAATCCTCGTTTCCCACCTGATAGGGTAAGTGCACCCTTGTGAAACATCGCGGTTGGCCTGAGCATGATAATCAATCCATCACAGAGAACAATATTTTAGCGTACCGTTAGAAAGGGATTAGTGGAAACGGATATGAGCATGGGCGCTTCTGTTGTGTAGTAAACGAATGTCTTGGCGAACAGATAGACGAGCGACGCGCCAGTTACGAATCGATACACTGCGTATGATTTCCATGCTGAAGGAAATAATGTAGATGGAGGCAATGGACCATGGAAGATAGTGTCGATTGATCCCACTTGTCATCGAAAATCGACTGCCTTGCTTCGCGTAAAATGGAGAGAATGACTGAAGAATGCAAAAAAAGAGCAATGTCAGACAGTTCTTTTCTGACAAACAAAAAAAATTTGCACAATGAGTGGATATTAAAATAGAAGATGACGTGCAATTCGTGAATATTTATCATGTCTGATCACGTTAGTTTTCTGTATCATATGAGTGGGCTCTCTTCATCCCTCCACACAAGTCTTCTCGATTAGTTGCTCGAACTCTTCTTGATCCTCCTCTAACAGAGGAATTTTCTCATACTTTCGTTTCGTGTATTCGATTCCAGTTATATTTTGTATGAGATGATCCTCTGGATTTCTGTTCTTATCCGTCAACGAGAGATAGAGTTTTCTAATATATTGAAAGAGTTCTCGAATCTTCAACGGTATCCACTGATAGAATGTAATCCCTCGATGGGTCTGAAAAGATCAAAGATCAAATTGTGGAACAATGATCAATAAAATTTACATATATGAATAGCATATGCAGATTGAACAGGCAAATAATCATTCCGAAATGATCGACGAAAAAGAGAGTAAATTGATTGGAACATCTCGAAAAAGAGGATAGATTACGGTAAGTGAATCAACTACCGTACTTTTCCATATATCCGGACATGCTCTGTCCAAGTGTAAAGCCTATCGTCAACATAAACATTATCTTGTAAGCGACGATTCCGAGCCAGAGAATATCAATGTAGACACATGCTTCATTCAGAATACTTTTTGAACACGATGATTGTCGAAACTCACAAAATATTGCTATGCCGTGTCCGTATAAAAGAATGTAGAATGAAACTTCATCAAAATTGGCATTCCATTCAGGATTCAACAACCGACTGAAATTATGATAATTCATCAGTTCATCTTCAATTCGCACCTCTCACCGTAGATGCACTTGCTCAGGTCTTCCTGCGAATATAATTCAATCGATTACTGGCTACAGTATTCAACCGTACCATCGGATTCAGATATTTCTGCACTGGCGACACAATACTGTAGTAAAGGAAGATCTTAGCGACAAGTAGTGCGAGAGAAACTCCAGTTACATATCGATACAACACGAATGACTTCCATACTGGAACGGAATACTGTAGTAATGAGCTACCGTAGCCAAGGGTGCAGTTACCAGGGACTTTGTGTTCGGATCAACTGTACTACTGATACCCCTAGTATACCAGTGTGTTGTCGACTCACAAGTCATTTGAATTCGACTGCTTTGCTACGCGTAAATCGTGAAGAGTGATCGGAGTTTCCAATGCATACGCGGATTTGACTTTCAATGCACTCAATGACTATGTTAATCAAAGATCAAAACATGCGATTCATAAACTTTTATCCTGGCAGATGAGTGGAGTATTGTATTTCATGGTAGATCAGGATTTTCTTCATCCCTCCACACAAGTCTTCTCGATCAGTTGCTCGAACTCTTCTTGATCCTCCTCTAACAGAGGAATTTTCTCATACTTTCGTTTCGTGTATTCGATTCCAGTTATACTCTGTATGAGATGATCCTCTGGATTTCTGTTCTTATCCGTCAATGAGAGATAGATCTTTCGAATATACTGAAAGAGTTCTCGAATCTTCAACGGAATCCATTGGTAGAATGTGATCCCTCGATGGGTCTGAAAAGATCAAGGATCAAATTGCACTTCAAAGAATAATAAATAAATCGAGTTCCCTCTACATAAGAAAAGGTGTGTCCGGAAATTTACTGGTGAGATTTTCATCGTCCTGGGAGATGCCAATGATGGAATGGCCAGATTTGGCAAATATATAGGTCTGACGTAATCGGCCATGGCGCGTCTTTTCGCAGTTGACAACTTTTTGATAGGACATCGTTGGGTAGGTCAAAAGTTAGGGTGAAAAATCGA
>LS585879.1:2577157-2589340 GCA_900490775.1 Pristionchus maxplancki
CCAGCCGTAGTAGTGGGCGGGGAGTGTCGGAAAGTGGTTTGCAGCACCCTAATCATGGCTCAGGCGGTAAGAGGACTGCCTAGCACGCAAGAGGTTGGGGTTCGATTCCCGGCCGGTACCAAACCGTTTTGCCAGCCGTGGTAGTGGGCGGGGAGTGTCGGAAAGTGGTTAGCTGCACCCTAATCATGGCTCAGGCGGTAAGAGGACTGCCTAGCACGCAAGAGGTTGGGGTTCGATTCCCGGCCGGTACCAAACCGTTTTGAAAACCATATGAGTGGGCGGGGAAGTCGGGCATGTGGCTAGAACAGTATCTCACTCAGACTATAATATATCCAAAAAAAGGCTTGCCCATAGCGAGCGGAGCTCGGCTAGTTTACATATATAAATAGAATATGCAGATTGAAGAGGCCAATGGCCATGCCGGTATGGGCGACACAGAAGAGAGTGAAGACATTGGGACAACTAGAGAGTGATGGAGATTACTGTATTCGAGTGAATTACCGTACTTCTCGATATATCCGGACATGCCCTGTCCAAGTGTCATAAATATCGTGAACAAAAACATGATCTTGTAGAAGCTTATGCCCAACCACAGTAGGTTATTGTAGAAGCAGGCTGAGATTATCGATTGATCTTCAGTAATAGATGCAGTATCTCACCAGTGATAGCGATAAAATGGCCGAGTGTGAGAGTGTAGAAACAGGTCATATCGAGTTTGTCGTCTATTGTCTGAGTTATTAGCCGACTGGAATGATTGGAATCGTAATCGGATCATGGTAATTGGAATATATACCTACTAGTATGAGTGCATTGTCTCGAGACTTCTCCATTAGCCTGAAAACGTTTGATCGAAAGTGAACTAGATGGATATGGTATCCTACCGAATTAAGGTGCATGAGACTATCAATGTAGATTAACATGAAAAGCAGCACCATAAAGTGAGTGGCAGAAACGAATCGAAAGCCCGTATGACTCTTCCAGACGACTACGATTTTCAAGATTACCGTAGTAGAAATCTATCAATCGACTCACTACTTCTCATTGGTGTGCACCAACCGCGACGTAGGGAGGGAACGAGTACAAATGGATGAGAAATGATGTTTATCTGTTTTTCGTATTCTTCAAATGATTGGGTTGGTTACAATGAGATACTCCATTTGCATTATGTATAAAGAGGAACAACGACGGTTCTAATCTCATCTATCGAGATACATAGGCAATCGATCAGTCATTGAACAAAAAGATCCATTCGCGATCGTTTCCACAAAAAATTGCGGCTGTAGGGACACAAATGACAAGCAGTGAGTGTTTTGATCGATAGTTTTCCAGTAACTCTCGTGGATTGTAGCTGTTTGGATGACTCATTCCTTCTTCCGATTCATAGTTGCTGCCCACTTTGTGGGACTATTCTGCATGGTAATCTTAGCTGCTCCACTGGCTGAGTTCTCCCATTGTATCTTCGATAATAGGTACCTGCTTGATATGTTATGATCTGGATACGGTATCATCGATTGCAGTCGACTTATCACCCGGGAGTTCGATGATGAAATGGACAACATCGTCTTTGGCGCCCTCGTCCTCGGTCATTTCCTTGCTATTACATGTGGGGATACTGTTATTGGTTCAAATTTAATAAATAAATAAATCCAGCCTGCTTCCACAACGACCTACTTTGGTTGGGCATAATCTTCTACCAGGTCATGTTTTTGTTCACGATGTTTATAACGCTTGGACAGGGCATGTCCGGATATCTCTACAAGTACGGTAAACGATCTCACTTCGGTAATTATTCATTACCTTCAAGGTGTCATAATCAATTTACTCTCTTCTTTGTGGCTCACACCGGGATGGCCATTGGCTCTTTTTATCTACATGTCTTGTTCATATATGCAAGTATAAATTCTCATCTTAGGACTGATCTTTGATCTTTTCAGACGCATCGAGGGATCACATTCTATCAGTGGATACCGTTGATGATTCGAGAGCTCTTTCAATATATTAGAAAACTCTATCTCTCATTGACGGATAAGAACAGAAATCCAGAGGATCATCTCATACAAAATATAACTGGAATCGAATACACGAAACGAAAGTATGAGAAAATTTCACTGTTAGAGGAAGATCAAGAAGAGTTCGAGCAACTAATCGAGAAGACTTGTGTGGAGGGATGAAGAGAGCCCACTCCTACAATACGAAAACCAACTAATTAACGTTTCATATTTTTCTTCAACGAAAAAAAGACAAAATCTGATACAAATTCAATTTTTTCTCGAGAGATACGGTAGTATGGAAGCCGTCAAATCCTTCATTAATAGAAGTATCCCAGTCTACCGTAGACGCACACATGACATTTCGCATTAACTGATTTTTATAAATATTATTTTTTATTTGTCGAAGTACAGGCTAGTTTGTCCTCTTCTGTCTCTTCGCATGAAGTCCCGTTGCTCAAATCATGCTATGCATTTTATGATCGTGTGCTGACTCTTCTCAGCTGTCTCGCTAACCCTCTGTTGACCGATATAGTTTGCATAGTGTCCTTGACTCTCTCTCTCTCTCACGCTGGGCGCATCTCTCCTCTCGCCGTCCATTCTTCCCTTTGCGCGGCCTCGAGATCGATAGAGATTAGTCAGACTCGCACTTTCTTACTTCATCTACCATCTCAAGACTTCAACTTTTCAGTTCAATTTATGTTTAATAAATATAGTAGTAAAATAAAAATACTTAACGCGTTTCTTATTTCTTCTTCTTCTCGGTTTTAAGATTTCCTTCGTTGTTGTCCAGCTTTCTTTGGAAACATTAAATTATACTTACTATATATTTTCAGTATGGTCTCTGTGGCGAGTATGCGTCACGTAGACCTCGCTAGCGAGATCCATGGAAAAGCATTCAATGGTGAGTATTCGTCTTTTACCGTCCAAGCTTTTCGTGTCATCCTAAAAGCGTGATATGTCTACTGATAGTGTCACTCTTCAGAGGAAAAAATTGAGAGAAAAAAGGAAAAAATAATTAATATCTGTACATGTTTAGCTGTGCAAGACGCATATTCGGACACTCGTTGGGAGCGAGTTCGAGGTGCCATCTTCAGTGATTTTGGCCATGGATCGCGAACTTCTCGGTGAGCAATTTATAAATATTTTAAAAAAATCTCTGTTGCTCTTTCAACCAACTGCCAATAAGAAGAGAATATTCAATCGTAAGTGGTTACCTCTGATCGTGGTTCGTATTTGTTGTTGATAGAGAGTCGAATCCTTCCGATTCCCCTCGAAATTTGACCCCACTCACGTTGATTCGCTGAGAAATTTTGTGAATGCGCGAAGGCCGCCTGATTCATCGAATCTTTGAGAAGAGAAGGAGAAGTAGAGATGGAAAGTAAACGGGAGAGAAGGCAGACAATGGAGAAAAGAATAGAAGCGTGAAAGAGATTTGTTCGGCGACGACGTTCGAACCCTCCGTCAGAAGAGATTTCCCCATTCTGAGTTTATCCCTACCCACTTCCTCCCATGTTCGACTCAACATTCGAACGACGAGTCACATACTCATCCTCTTCCTACTATCGCTACGAATCTACTTTCAATCCGCCGAGAAGAGATGCTCGAACCCCTACACACATTGATTTCCCGAGCCCTTCTCCACCTAGGTGACAGTAAGATAAATGTTTTTATTTTAGGCATAGTAAAAGATCCACTAAATATTGGGTATTAACTGCAGTAATATTTGGTGGTTGCGGGTTGCAATTATTATAATTATATAAATACAATTGAAAATGAAAATCATTTTCAGTGACACGATGGTGAGTCGTCTCGCGGAACCAGCACGGAACGTGAGAAGGGCGATTGAGAATCTACTCGCCCTCCAGAGGGAAACCGATGGAGTATTCACCGTTGAAGACCTTCTCCGACAGATGAGATCCGCCGATCAGGTATGTGTCCCGCCAATAGTGCGCGCGTTGAAGCATGGCATTCACTTACTGATTCGCTTTTTGGTCTCATTAATTGATAGTGTGATAAGTAACAGAGCAGTTGTGCACTTACAGGAGACAGTGGTGCGTGCGGTGAAACACGTGTACGCCGTTTCCAAGCACGATGGCAGCATTGCCACCAAGGAAATGATCGATGAACTGCTGAGAGTCACCAGGTACTGTGGGGAAGAGAATGTTAATGCGTGGGTGATTGAATAGTGTTAAGATGGTCAAAATTATTCCGACCATTTTGATTAAAGAGTATGACTACTCGACTCATTATCGGATACATTTCAAAGAAGCGGTGATTCAAACTGTCAGAAAGTTCTCGACTTTTGGTATTTGGAGAAGCTCAGCTGGACAAAAAAATGATGGTTAACTTCTAGAGGAGATTGAGAATCATTCCGAAATTACTGGAAACTGAGCGGATAAACAAGGGATTTACAAATAACTAAACTTTTTGCAGATCGGGAGATCCGGATCTCGTTCGAAATGCAGTTGGAGCACTTTCCCATATCTCGGAGCATCCCAATGGACGAATGTTCCTGTTCAGATCAGAGGGATTGGCAGATATCATTCGGATGTTGGGCAGTGAAGATGAGGTAATGTGGCTGATTTTGTTATGTTAAAATGCTCGTGAAATCGCAATTGGAAAGAGTTTTTCTAATGTATTATCCATTCAGGCTGTGGTTCGATATGCGTTGACGACTCTTCATCGACTGCTTCAACACATCGAGAGCACTCGACCAATGGCGAGACATTTGGGAGCCACGTAAGTCGATCATATTTTAGCTAGATTTGGGATAATTTAGATTCGTACATCACGTGCAACTTTATGGTTTCAATGCGTCCACAATTGTGCTCTGTTTTGTCTAACGCTAGTTATTCGTCATCTTTTGCAATGGGAAGCATGGTCACAAATCTACAAAATAATTTTCAACTCTCCTCCTTGTCTTCAGTCCTGCTCTCACTCGTCTTCTCGAGGGATGGCGAATGCCGAAGATGTTGTCGATGGCAGCAGACGCCGTCCACATTCTCATCTTCGACGACGTCGCCGAGAGAAATCGATTCGCCCTGGTACGCTTTCCCCTCTAAATGAATGTAAAGAATTATTTCTTGTTTGAACCAGGACGGGTTAGGTTTCATCTGCCCAAACATAACATTTATGAATGACTCTTCAGGATTGCGATGGCGCACGTCGTCTGATTCGACTGCTAACGACGCACGAAGATCAACCCAAGGTACGGTAGTTCAGTTGGTGATCGGGAGATGTACGGTTGTCAATACGAAGATACAATAGATACAGTAATCTTCTTCAGGTGGTCATGACTGCAGTTCGCTGCGTGCGCGTATTATGTGCCGGCCAGGACGCATCCCATCTCAAGCACCTCCTCATCGAGAAGTGAGTTTTATTTAATGTCTTGACTATGGTAGCGATAGAGTAGGAAATGTGTTAAATTACATTATACTAAAATGATCTCAGGGACGCTCTTTTTGTGCTATACACGAATCTGAAGAAGGCAGAGGAGGCAAGAACGAGGATCACCATTCTCGCCTGTTTGAGGAATCTGTCAGGTGAGTGTGATTGGAGTGAGAGGACGTGGTGGTTTCTTGTTTTAGTCCTAGTCATGATGTTTTCTGCTCTTCAGTTACTATTTATATGCAATTGATCATTGATGCAGTTGTTCGAAGTACCTCGTGATATTAGGATTCAGCGTGATTTTGAGAGCATTCTTTCTTGACGTATGGCTATTCTCCTACTTGCAGATGCTGTCTCTAACGAGCAAGACCACGCAGTGATTGTGATCGCCCTATTGGACATAATCAAGGAGAGCGAGAGGGCGATGGGAGGAAGACCTGTGCAGGGGTGAGTGGATGAGGATTGCACGAATCATGTGAAATCGACCGAAGGATGCATTATTTGGGATGGCTCTGTCAAATGGTTCCCAGTTTAAATAAATCATTATTGAAACTTTTCTTGTGCAGGTACAGTGAGGAGGAGGTGATGTTCGCAGCTGGAGTCCTCTCCAATCTCACCTGCAACAATGTCAACAACAAAGCAACTGGTCAGAATTGTCAATTCTAATTATTCATAATGATTGCTGTCACTATTTTGAAAATTTCAACTTTAAATCATCGTCAATGAGCATTTAATGTTTCTCAGATTCGCAAATTCGCCTGGATGAAATCCAGTAATGTTTAACGAGTGGAAAATTGGAAACTTTATTCCGATAATTTGAGAAAACCCAAATGTTTTTTTGCAGTGTACGAGGCGAACGGAATCGGAACACTAGTGGACGCTCTTCGTCTCCGTCCCGATAAGGCCGATGAGATGGTGACTGAACCCGCACTATGCACACTCAGACACTGCACTGCGAGGTGAGAAGTTGTGGATGAATATTTCTACGTTATTCGGAAACCCATTAATACGAAATTGTATCTTATAATAACATGGAGAAAGTGGTCTCGGTGATGTCTAGAAAATATTAGATTTCGCAATTCGAGTATTTCTTTTCGAAAAATGTAGAAAATGTAGAAAAGACTGAAACAACGTATAGCTAACTTGTAAGTTCATTTTGTACTTTCTATTATCTATATAGTTGCTCCTCTTGCAGACACGGGAATGCCTCAGCGGCACAACGAGCCTTCGCTCGCGTCGGTGGATGGGGAGTAGTGGTGAGGCAGTTGGAGACACTTCGACCTCCCGTAGTCAAGGCCGCCCTCGGATTGGTCAGGAATGCTGCCATTCCCAGAGAGAACAGGTCAGGGAGGGGAGAGATGAAAAGATCAATTTTCACCTAATTTCTTCTAATCTTCCCTATTCTTTTTCACTGGAGTAAATTTATAAAATTGTCTTAATTGAGATCTGCCCTGGTTGAATCTCAACTGGGCGGTCCTCTTCTCGCCGTGACAATGGAGATTCTCACTAGTGCAGCTCTTGAATTGAGGGCGAGTGCGGGAGCGACGAGTGATGATGGAGTGAGCATGTGAGTGGACAGCCATTTTTTATCAGACATTCTTCCTTCTTTTATAAATTATCTTTAATTGGTATTCGTGTCAAATATGTCAAATGTGTGTTTAATATGTCAAATGGTGACGGGCTGGTAAAAGCAATTATCTGAAACTGAAATTCCACGTCCTCGTTTTTGCTAAAAAAAATTCAATAAACCCTCCTGTCATCAAATAATTCCTCTCATTGTGAGGTGGGAGATTGCCGAGGCCTCTGGTGGGGCACTTCATCAATTGGCCGCCCACGAGACAGTGGCCGGATGGTTGATCGAAGAGGCCGCCCTTCTACCCGTCATCAAGGAGATACTAGAGAGCGATGAAGCTATCGCTGCTGATGAGGTTAGATTTAATTGGTCAACAGGATACGGTAGGTCGGCGTTTCAGATTGGTGATTTTATAGTAAACAGTTATTTGTTTAGGTAATGCAACGCGAGTTGCTGGGTGTGCTGTACCAGATGTCTAAGACGGAAATTGGTTGTGCGAGGATCGATGGAATCGAATTAGAAGGAGCATTGCAGAGGGCATTGAGAAGTCCCCATCCAAGTGTGGTGAGGAGAATTGATGATTGGAGGGGAGGAAAGGGGGATACATCGATGAATCAGACTACTTCACATTCACGAGATTTAATTAGTTCTCGTGAATGTGAAGCATCGTGAATCACCAACGGTGCACTCATTATTTTATGGCTTTGAGAAAGAACTTTACTTTTGGCCAATATATAATGATAATTAACTCATACGAGGAATAATTACGATACAATTCTTCTCAGGTGACGTATGCAGCGGGAGTAATGAAGAATCTGGAGAGAGGAGGAGCCAGTCAGAGAAGATACAATGAGTGAGTGACATTCGATGAGTTATGCAGACGGATTGATGCTTCAAAATTGACAAAAATACAACTAGGTGGCTCTATGTTTCGAGAATAGCGCGGATTATTTCTGGATAAAATAGTTTCTGAGAAATGCAATCGATAATTCTGGGTCTTGCAGCGACGGAACGATATACGGTACTGGCAACTGGTCTCGCGGAGCTGGCGTAGTCTCGGAATATCAATCGATGGGATCCGAACTAGGAGATGGATACGAACCAGAGCTGTTTGGAGCGCACGCCCGTGTAAGTTCTTAAGAATATCTTGGTTAGAATAAAAAAAAGCAAGAATCAAAAGCTAACGAAAATACTGCGTCATATTTATTTGAATGCTTGTAGGCTGGATAAGTATAAATTTCCTTTACAGAATTCTCCTCACCATATCGGGGATAACTACGGTCTCGATCGAATCGAAAACTCATTCCGAATGCCCCACAATAACTCGGATTGGTTCGATACCGATCTATAGGAGGCTACAACGTTGCCCTTAAGTATTTCCTTTTGATATATTTCTCGTTTACCCAATCAAATTGCGATACAAACACCAAATAAGCAGATTATTAATCCCTAATAAGTTTGTAAATTGTAATAAGTTCGTTTATGTCTATGTGATACATTGTATGATGCTGATGAATAAAGGTGACTACTTAACTCGTAAGGTATCTGTGTTGTCATGTCCATTTTCCGGTAGCTAGAGCTCCCAATTGATACTGAAATGTAGGCAGTGATATTTCGGTCTTCTGCGACTGACATATGAGACGTCAAGGATTGATTGTTTGTATTGGGGTTAAATTGCATAATCGGAAATGGCCATGATCTTGAACGAAAATGGAAAGAAAACGCGGTGAGTCGAGTGTGCACTCAGAATCCACCCAATATCTCTCCCCTTTCCCTCTCTTTCTCTGCATAGACTACGCTAGCTAATGCTTTTCTGATCTTTTCCCGTCTCTTAGCACACGATAAGCCACCAAAGCACACCATCTAGCACACTCCGACTTTCTCACGTCCACACTTTACCGTAATCTGTTTCACTGAAACACGACCCGAGAGGAGTAGATTGGAGTGGATTTAGCGTGATCTATCAAACTTGTGTTCCGTATGAGGGTCGAATCCGATTGGAAATAGCGCTGTTCTTCGGGTGAAAAGCGATCCCGTTCTGTGGTAGTAGACAGTTTCACTCAGTTATGATGTAGACTCCAGAAAGCACAACAAAATCACAAACAGTTTGGGACATTAATGTCTTCCGGTTGCTTTTTATGGAATATTGCATCTGGGGCTCTCGGTTTCTCGACCTTTCTCGAGCATCGAAAATGAGTCCCGCATTCGACCATGAACTATGGTGCCTTTTCTCTGCAAGTGAGTGCATATTTGTGCAAGAATCTTGTCTGACACTCTTCGTACCCCACACTCTCTTGAAGGTCAGACAATGCGAGAGAGTGGGTAGATAGAGAGGGTATCCTCCAGCTGCCTAGTCTGGTCTAGATGGGAGGCACGTAGACTTCTTCCCTTCGTTCAATGATCGGGGCTTCCTCTGTTTATCGCACCACATCTGAGTATACGGTAGAAGTGAGCGAGATCTCTAGTGAAGAGGAGGTGAGTACGGTGCTCTCTCCCCGGGAGAGAGAAAGCGAGAGAGTGGGGGAATGGAGAGAGGGCAATAGATCACGCGCAATGCGCGAACGAAAATGTACCTGATCTCGTCCCCCCTCGTAAGCTCCGCCCCCTTTCCCTGTTATCGCCTCTTTCCCCTCCACATCCAGTGAAACACAAGATCGAAAGATGGAAGATCGGCCTCAAGGCAATATTATCAAGGAAGAAGATCTCTTCTGATGATAATGATTAAGTGGAGATCACATCCTGCTGAGCACTGATCGAATGCGCTGTCGCAGAGATCGATTTGGAATCGCACTTAAAAGTGACTTCCAGACCATTGTTTGATCATTTTGAGCAGAAAACGATGAATTTCGAGATGTACAGAATTGAGAGAGCAAACTACGCATTGTGTTTTGGACGATGAAAGTGTAGATTGGTGTAGATCTGGTTTGACACCCCTCAGGTTCATCTCTCGATTTCCTCCCACTGATTCCCCCATCTTGTTGCTCATAATCGTGATGTGGGCACAGGGAGGGAGGGGAGAGGGGAGGGAAAGGGCGAGGGGAGGGGAGGAGAGCGAGCATTTTGGTGCAGATCTTTCGGGCTCTGGGAAGGGGAGAGAGAGAAGGGGGAAAGATCGCGCTCATTTCTCTCCCTCCTTCCCCTTCTTCTCTCTCTGCTTTCCTCTGCCCATTCTGTGGTCTTCCGTAGCCGTGTCCGATTCAGGCAGAGCTAGAGCCCATGAGTCAGGGGCGGAATATCTTTGGATGCATTGGGGTGGTTGGGTGCGACCGCGCTCACAAATTCTGTTCGAGTGTCGGGGGTATCCGTTATTTCCTGCTTTCCAAGGTGTGACTGGGCTGATTGGGGTTGCGGAACCTGATTTATAGGAAATTCTACCGTAATTTTGGATATCAACAATATTATTGTTGATAGAAATAGTTGTAAATTTTGTTAGTTGAATGTTGGACCATTTATTGCGGTTGAGTGAACTGTAGCTGAGATTTCATTAATAATGCAGCGGCGTAGCCTAACCTACAGTATCATTACCGGATATTAAAAAAGCTACCGTAGTCCTGGGTCTTTTTTTTTAATTTTCGGAGCGCAAATGAGCTGATGTTGATCTCTGACCCATTTCTGGCTATCGGCCGAACAGTCTGGATTGACATCTACAGCAAGATAGATGTGTTCTCATCTTGCACTCCATATTGGTTTCCCTCTGTATCTTATTGATGGACGGGCGTTTTCTGCGCCGCATCTAATTCTCCCTCTATGTCGATAGTGAACGTGATGTTGACTGTTTGAACATTTCTTGTCTTGTCTCTCTTCATACTACAGAGATGAAAGAACAAGAAGACTTGACTCTCCTCATTTATTCATTTGTGTTCAGACTACGATATTCTCCAGAATATCTGTACGTTGAGACCTGTGCGGTTTTCGAGGAGATTTCGTTCTGGGGAAGATTTGCCTTACAATCAGTGAAGGCTTCTACTGATGTGTGGTTCAAATGGATAGAATTGATAGGCTTCGGATATACGGTAGGTTATGCTACGCTTCTTATCTTCTGTCATTTTTCGATGTTTGCTTGGGTTACGGTGGTAAGATCTCGTTCAAATTCTCCTTCTCTCCTCCCCCTCTTCTTCTCCTCCCTCTCTGGAAATTGAGATGGCCAGACCAATTTGGGTGCAAACTGACGCTATCTCCCCCTCTCTTGCACACGAGTAAGAGAGCCAAGGTCGAATGACGTGAGAGAGGTGGGTAGATCACTCTCCTGGTTCTCTATGATATCTCCCTTACAGAGTACGGTAGGGATAGAGATCGAGCGCAATCGAGAGATCAGTTAGAATACGGTATCTCATTTGGTCTATCCATTGATAGAATCGAAGAAAGATAATTGCTTGATGCAAACTACGACAATAGTTCCAGTGGGAATACGGTTGGAGAAAATAAAGGCTAGTGAAGACCATATTTCCCTTCCTCTGTTATTCTCTGGTATTTGTTTACTAATAGTACACTAATAAAAGGGGGCTTTGGGACGCGTCACTAATAGTACACTAAAGAGGAAGCCCCTCAATCCATCCCTCTGCATCCCTAATAGTACACTAAAAGCGCTCCCTAATAGTACACTAAAGATGAGGCGGGAGGAGGCGGCTCCCTCCCTCTCTTGGCGCCCCTAATAGTACACTAAAGCTGTTCCCTATTAGTACACTAAAGAGATACTTTAGTGTACTAATAGGGATCGATGCCAACTGACGAACACGTTCGTTCGCAATTTCACTTTCATTGTTTAATCATTTTCTGTAACTCTGGTAATTTTTCATGTGAGTTCATTTGTTGTGGTCGTTTCTGTTCCCACATCATGGGGCCCTGTTATACGCGACTACCTTCTTTCAGATGATTCCTTTGCAATTTTCAAAATGAGAAGATCAAGAGGTGTCGAATAAGACGCAAGTTTGTCCTCCATTGATGTTTTCGAAAGGTTAGTTCTACTTTCTAATAGCAATTCATATTTTCCAGATAAGTAATGAATGTCCCAGATTTTCTGGAAAATGACTTCTTCCTAAATGAAGTTATAATTATGACTGCTCAATATGAAAGGTAATCAGAACTGATTATTATTTATTTATATTTTTTATGAGTGATTACGCTTGTCATAGCCGAGTAGGCCCGAATATGACTAGAATAATCGACTAGAGTAACTCAGACGAGTAGGCATCTGTCATTAATGACCGCTCTTTCACTAAGATCGTTCTCTTG
>LS585879.1:2590034-2626165 GCA_900490775.1 Pristionchus maxplancki
TCCTAAATGAAGTTATAATTATGACTGCTCAATATGAAAGGTAATCAGAACTGATTATTATTTATTTATATTTTTTATGAGTGATTACGCTTGTCATAGCCGAGTAGGCCCGAATATGACTAGAATAATCGACTAGAGTAACTCAGACGAGTAGGCATCTGTCATTAATGACCGCTCTTTCACTAAGATCGTTCTCTTGTAACATTTATTTTTTCTCTCAATGTTTGTGAATTGTCAGACTGATAAAGATCGGTTTAAACTGCATGTGCTTTGGAAACTGCAAACGAGAACACTTGAGACCCCTTGCAATATCACTAATAGTACACTAAAGAAAGCTTGCTTCCCTAATAGTACACTAAAGAAAAACCCTAATAGTACACTAAAAGCGAAGCACTTCCTAATAGTACACTAATAGATTCCCTAAAAGTTTACTAATTAGGGTACTATTAGGGAAACTTTTAGTGTACTATTAGTAAACCCATACCAGAGTTTTCACAAGGCATTGATGCGAGAATAAACTCTGTGATCTCATCTGCTTCCTTCTCTTCTCTTTCCTTTTGCATGCAACTGACGTTGATCTTTCCATTTCCTTCCTGAGTCGAGGTATGGGGAAGGGAAGAGAAGGGATCTATGAATTGATCGGGTTTATAAGGAGTGCCTAGACTCTCTCAAGTACGTGCCCATTCTAGATGATCAGATAGATTGAGAGAGCTGTGAAAATGGGGATACGATATCTCTTGTGCACATCAGTCGAATGGTGCTGAACTGTGCTGGGCATTTAAAAAATATTCAAGATCTTCAGTATGATCTGCAGGGGTGCGATAAGTGTGCGCTTAGTGTAGTTCAATGTCCTTCGTTGGTCCCCTCAAAGGGAAGATCAAAAGATAAGTTGTCTCGGTCCTTGATCCAATGATCAACTACAGTATCCTATTCTATTGATTACCTTGATTATTCGTCATCCGTGTGTGTAGATCATGGTACCGTATCCCTTTATTCTTACCGTAATCTCTTCTTGCAGACATCTACCGTATGGCGGGTCGACCGGAATTCTGTGCGGTGTGCGGCGATCCGGCGATCGGATTCCACTATGATGTCAGACTTAATTTTTACTTCTGAATTGATGAAAGGAAGTGTTCAGGTGGCTTCTTGTTCTGGCTGTCGTTCCTTCTTCCGTCGAACGATCAAACAAGAGAAGGAGTACATGTGCAAGAGGGAGGGACGATGCATGGGAGAGAAGGGTCAGTACTTATTATTACTTGCTGTTGATTGTATTTGTCATTGATGATGGCATAGTGATGATGCAATGCCATCTCAGATCTGGAACGAGCCAACTGCAAGGCATGTCGATTGGATGCGTGCATCGAAGCAGGAATGAATCCCCAAGGTGAGGAGAGACCCTCTCTCTCCCTCTCCATATCACACACTCTCTCGTCTCCTCTGACTAGCCAGAGGGGACAGCTGTCATTGGTCGAGGGGCGGAGCTACAGTAGTAATGGCGAGAGAGCATGTGGAATGAGGAGAGTCATTCCTTTATTGCAGCCCTCCAATCGGCGGATATCGACATTCCGTCAAACAAATTGGCTCAGATGATCGTGCAGAGACAAGCGACGAAGAGAGCTGCGTCAGTGGCACTCGTGAGGGTGAGGGGAGGGAGACTGTTGAGACAGGGTGCACAACGATTACATTCTAGTCTAAAGGACTAAAATAATTATATTCTAACTATTATTGGTGTCTTGTGCGCGTTGCATTCACCATTGTTGAGAGATGACGTGAGAAAAGATATTTTGAAAGGGTGTATTTATTCAGCCGTCGACTTCTCCCTCAGTGGAGGATCGCGTGCAGGGTGTGATCGACGAATTGATTCTTACCAAACAGGCACACGACAGGATACGGTAGGATATCGATTGAGATGGTGTGGAGTGAAGAGTGATCATTGCAGCAGTAGTATCTTCACTCCGACCCCGGACGATGGATACAATCTGGATAAATTGTTTGGAGAAACGGCGAAGATGGGCCAACCATGGGCGAATATGATGGACGGAGATAATCTACAATTGGTCAAGGTATGATCCAATGTTGTTATCGTTTTTTTGGTCGAATAAAGATAATAAAAATTATGTAAATAGCTAAGTTAAGCAACCAACGTTTTCTCTAGCGAATGCTGGCAATGACATCCTGCTACCGAGTCTATGCATAGTTACCGGGGCTTGGATCGTTGTCTCTTCATCTAATCTATATCCTTCCTTACCTACCGTACTCAGGCTCGCGCGCCTCCCACGTGGATGATGGAAGGACGATTGAAGTGGTGGCCGCTCGCTGATTGCATCTACACTCTCGAGTACATTCGAACCTTCCCTTTTTTCGAAGAGTTGAGCAGAAAAGATCAGGTAAGGAGGACTACGATTGTCAATCGATTGAATTTGGTGGTGCATCTGTTCGAATTACGGTAACCATCTTTTGCAGCGAATTCTCGTCATCCACACCGTGAGCTCGGCGACGAATCTCACTCGATCGTATTACTCAGTGGAACAGAGGAGCGAAGTGATGGTGAATCCCGATGGAATGAGACACAATGGACAGTGGTGAGTACGGTAGGATTACGATAGATGGTAACTCATTTTCGTTTCAGGAAGACGGTGTTTGATCTCGAATACGATTGTGAGATCATCGTAGGCATCAATCGACTGGCGATCACCGAGAGTGAATACGCACTCCTCAAGGCCATCGTTTGTGCCAATCACGGTAAGATATTTGATTGCGGTTACTGTTTTCGATTGCGTTTAAAAGTTTGCTTTGAATCCGCATCGCTGAGGCATGTTATTAATTGTCCAATGAAACTGTAATTACAGAGATTATCGGTCTGTCTCAAGATGGAAGGGAAGTACTGGAGAACTATCAGACTATGTATCGCAAATCGCTCCTCTCATTGGTTATGACGACCAGAGGACCAATCGAGGTGAGGGCAAAGATAATATTCTAGGGATCTGGGCACAGGAATTTGTTGAGAGGACATAACTACAACCCCGATTCTCTATTCCGTTAAGGCGAGGGTACAGGGGATTTTGAGTTCCAGAGAATGAATAATCTCTGCAGGGTCCGAGATTCTTCTCTGCGGCGCTGCTTCTCTTGTCTACACTGACTAAATTGACACTGTCGAAGAAGGTGAGGGGAGATTATTGATTGATTATGGCGAAATTACTGTTGAATAACTCCTTCCTCATCGATTTCTGGGCTAATAATTCGATAACTGAGATGCAATGGTAATTCTTTGAGGTGGAGCACAAACAAGTTTATCCGATCTACCGCAACACGAAGTACGCCTGTCCCATAATAGAAGAGATTCTGTATGAAGATCCGCTGCTTAATTAGAGACCGATTACGTCATATCTTTGCTTGTGCATTATTATATTCTGGTTTTATTCCACCAAATTGGCATTGTCATGAGCATAGATGAGTAGTGTTCGTACTTCCGGGTAGGAATTGACCGAGTGGTCTCTCATTGAGATACAGTTTCGTAGTATTGTCGTAGGAGTCCTTCCCGATCTCATATCTCGTTGATCTCCGCTGAATCATGCATAATTGTCTATTGGTGTCCACATTTTGGAAGTTTTATATTTTATATCTGCGATAAATTCTATGAATATTCTTTAAGCTGGGTAACATGTTTATTTTACATTATTACTATTTATTAACTTCTCTAGAAGCAAGTGTGAAGGGTGTGAGCGAGAGTATCTAATCCCTCCATCTCAGTGACCACTCGAGAAGGATCGCCTGTGATCGAATCGAGTTCACTCCTGAAACGAAAATTTGGGATACGGTAGAAAGCATCGAAGCTAGCACCTGAGATAACTAGTGAAGAGTGCAGCAACGTAGATACGATGACCACTTAGTCGGAGGTTACTGGCAACGATAGAGGGATCATCGAAGGAGTATCCATCAGTGAACAACACGATGTCGACCGGTCGAGAGACTACAGTATCCAAGATTTCGTTGTGAGAATTAGCTTTGTGCAAACCTCTCTGTAGACTCTCATCGAATAGTCGGTCCTGAAGCATGGCTAACGCGGATCCGAGTTGAGTGATTCCACCAGCGAAAGTGAGATCTGGGTTGGGATTAGGGTGAAAAGGGATTGATCATTGAGTAAGAACGGTATTGCATTGACCTACCCTTGAGTCTTCGATGAAAGTCCCTTGGAGAATCCGACGTCCTAGGCTCAATCCAATCATAGACGATTCGTTGACGATGACGTGAACTAAACGTGATCATCCCAACCTGAATGATCTTTGATCTCTCCCTCTGTAGTTCGATTCTCTTCCCTCGATAGTTGTCGTACCTTCCTTGCGGAATCCTCGAATACGAGATCGGCGAGGCTTCCAATGAGCTTCTTGAGTCGTTCGAAATTGAACTTGGTTGAACCCGAATTGTCCAGTACAAATATTGCATCGCGACAGAATCTAAGAGCAGTACGAATCGGTATCGAAGAATGGAGGAATTGATGAGAAGTGAAACCAGTCATTGAATGCAACACTTTCTCTCCATTGAAGAGTGAATTCTACGCCCAAATTGTCGGCTTGTGAATAATTTCCGATTTTTTCGGTGATGATTACCGTCTGGGGTTGTTGATAACTTCTGATCGGAAGAATGGCGAATCTCTCTGTTCCCCAATACCATTCGGTGACTTGAGCAGCAACAGAGGCATCACCTCACTGGAAGAACTCATGAAATGGATAGATGCTTGCACCTCACCTTTCGATTAGCACTGTACTTGGCTGTTGTGGTACGGTTGCCGGAGATACTGTAGTCGATATCGTAGTAGGAGGCCGGGTCGGAGCTACCGTACTCGTAGTAGTGGACACCGTAGTTGGAGGTGGTGTTGGTACTGTTGTAGTAGTCTGCGTAGTGGTAGTCGAGGCGAGAGTTGTCGTTGTGGGAGATGTACTTCGTGGTGTGGTGGGTACGGTAGACGGTGGTGCGGTCGTAGCGACGAAGAATGGATGTGGAGGATTGAAGAATAATGGTGGGAACAGAGTTCGCAACGGGAAACTGGCGTAGGTCACGGTAGGCACTGATGGGGTTACGGTAGGAGTGAGGGGAACGGTAGTGGTGGTTGGTGGAGGGCTGGTTACTGTAGATTTGGTTGTGGTAGACGGTCGTTGTCGTTCATCGAATGTCTGTGCAGCGACAGCATCATAGAAGTCGGGGTCGTACTCATAACTGTCGTCTGTTGAGACACGCACCGGAAATGAGAGGAGGTCAAGGATCGAATCAGGGCATTGTTGATCGAATATCAGTTATCTTATCGTACGGAGTCCTACACTAATTGAAGAATGCTCAATGTGAAGACAGAAGTGTTGGAAAGATCCTTCCACTCTTCGATAACGATCTGCTATCTCACCCCTATCCATTCTCACAAAAGTATGAATCTTGGGAGCTCTATTCATTCCCATTCGAGTGTTTTCCTCTAAACTGAATAGGATGACAATGGGGAGATAGCGCAAACGCGCGTGTGTTCAGCCTCACTCTCTCTCCTATAGAGATGGAATGGACTGGGCCATAATGCGCAACCTGTTCCTGACTGGACTGATGATGACCTATTCTGCTCAAAATGATAGGAACGGTGGCACTGATCTTTCGTCTTTTTCGAGATGTTTGAACTAAAAATCTCACTTCATCAGGTCCAAAAGCAAGTTCTCGATCTCGCACTATTGCGTAATTCCTCCTCTCATCATAGAATTGTGTGCCATCGTTCATCGAAGCGAATGGTCGATGATCTGATTCAAGATTACTGTAGGAATTTTTGATTTGTTCTCTCATACCAGTGATATCGTGAGCATCGACGAAGGATGCTCGAGACAATGAACGAAGAGCATAATGATTGAATCCATCTGAGGAATACGATGGGAGTACGGTAAGTGGAAGTACTCTTAATCAAACCTTGATTCGAAGCCTCTCTCCTAACGAAGGCATGGGTCTTATCACGACTTTTCGGGTCCTCAGCGAATGAAAGAATGTACGGTAATCGCTCGATATCTGTGTTAAATAACGATAGGACTTGGAACTGATTTTGAAGAAATATGATGAGGTTGTAATATGAAAATATAAGACCACCCACCTGCTCTCACTGTCTCGATAACGATAATTAGGTGTATCTGAAACAGTATTCAATCATCAGTCAAATCTACCGTAATCTCGGATTACTGTAACGATCTCAAGAAGATTTAGAGTATGGTTTCCTGCTAGGGAATCAATCTGTGAACACAGAATAGGGTAATCCGAAGTGTGCCATCGACTAGTTCATCTCATTCCCCTTCATTTCTACCCCCTTCCCCCCTCGAGTGTGGCTGCAACGATGACTGAAGAAGGAAGGAATCAATACCAAGGTGAGAAGCATCGATAGGAGGAGGAGGATGAGTCCGAGGATGAATACCGATCGAGAGAAGGGAGAAGAAACTAGCGGCGCATTAGCCCGATAGCGCAACCCAATGCCTTTCCGCCCCTGCTGAGTGTATGTGTGTGCGAATACTCGTTAGATCAGTCCCTCCCTTGCCAAAGGAAGGCGGATATCTGCCCCGAACCATCTATAATATTGTCATATTCGTTTCATCTGCAGTCGAGCGAGAAAGGCAGGAATAATTGGAAACAGCTGGACCGGAAAATATTCGGCGGTGTGGTGTCAGCTGAATTAGGGCTACCCTTATTTTGAATTTGAATCGCGCGCGCGCTTCCCTGATCGGCAAGCGTGAAAAATGCAGATGACTTCGAGAGCGCGAGTATTTTTGATCTATTTTCGGCGCCAACGTTGATCGAGAGACGACTAAGTCACGCCACACCAACTCTAGGATCGTCAATCAATCCTTTTCCATCTTCCCCGTAGCTCGTCTGTAATTGTCGTTGAGCGATCATTCACGTGAGGTTCTCTTCCAGATCGTTCATCGATCATGTTAGGTTCAGTGCCTTTGAATCCCTTTATTGAACGTTCTGGCTTCCTGTGGTGGCCCTAAACTGTCTCCCCAAACCGCTCGCTCTAGCATTATCTCTGGCCGGCGCTACTCTCTTTCTCTCATTCTCTCGCATTGGTGTACTCTCTGATTGGGCTGGGAAAAGGACGCTAGTTGCGTGGGACCGAGGCGCCTGTTTATTGCCATAAATGTCTCCGTTTCTTCTGTACTCGCACATATTTTGATATCTATGATGTTTCTTGAGCTTACTTCTGTACCGCTTCTTTATTTTCGCATCGTTTCCACGTCTCATTCATAACCTCTACTGTTCAGAACCGCGGGCACAACGGGCGAAGATGCTTCGTAACCGCCAGACTAACATCATGCAGGCTGGAGGCGCCGCCGCCGCCAAGCCCGGACAGGATCTTCCCGTCAAGGTACCATTTTTAGCTAATTTATTTAAAATTTGAATCCTTTTCAGCGTGCCGCTACGAAACAGGTGGAAGATAAGACGATCGAGGGTGGTTCTGATATTTGCGAGCCCAAGGCCAAGCGAGCAGTCTTTTCCGAGCTCAGAACTGTCAGTAATATTGTCTATCAGCTCTCAAAAAGACCGCATTTGCAAAAGCACTCTGTTTGAATTTGATGCTCTCGCGCGAATACGCCTCTAATCGGCAAGCGCGAGAGTGGTGTCTTGCTTGCGTGCCTGCTGCGCTCGTCTCATACAATGTTCGCTTCTTCCAGCAGCTCTCGAACAATCTCGTCATCGATTCTGTGCGCAAGGGTCTGGGCGTTAAGAAGGTCGATAATGGAGAGATTGTTAGGAAGATTCGAACCAATTCGAGCACGGAACACGGTTCCGACAAGTGAGTTTATTACTTTTTATCGACTTTTTTATAGGCGATAACTTTGTTATTTCAGGTTCTCGTCTCTCGATAAGATCGAGATTCTAGAGGATGTGTTTGAGGAGGTTGAGATTATCACCTCGCCTTCAGTCGAGGAGGATCCCTGCCCTGAATACGACTATGACCTCGAGATGAAGGGCCATATCTTTGACGTTCCCGAATTCGCCTTTGACATCTTCCTCTACTACAGATCCAGAGAGGTCAGAAGAACACCGTTAATGCCAAATAGTTGCCAGATGGCGGCGACTACTTGGTCTTCAAATTACCCATAATTTGTTAACTTGAGCCTTTAATTGCAGACTGATTTCAAAGTGACTGGCTACATGGACAAGCATCCCAAGCTGTCGAAGGACTCGCGCGCCGTACTCGTCGATTGGATGATCGAGGTTGCTTTATTTAGTGTTTATTTAATCTGACAATTTGAATTGCAGATCCAGGAGACGTTCGAGTTGAACCACGAAACGCTGTACCTCGCAGTAAAGCTGGTGGACCTTTTCCTGCAGAACACGAAGAAGGCGGTATGTGGATTCAAGACTGCTGAGGCCTCCGGTCCTCTGTTCAACTCCTTCTGTCACTATGCATGCTCGCCTCTCGGTCACATTTGCACCCACGAGGACCCTTGCCCTCTGTTATTCAATGGAGAGGTACTGCAGCTGCCCCATTGTACACGCTTTGTCTCCGCACTTCTACACTTCTCCAAGCAACTATTTACAAAAAATTTTTTATCCCGATAGGTGTGCAGAAGTGCTAGCTTGCTTACCTGTTATTGTCGATTGTATTTTGTGCACTCCGTAGTTTGTTCACATACCGATCAATTGACGCCGGCACTGTCCTTGCACGATTTTTCCAAATTTTCGTATTTATTTATTTATTGGTTTTATGTTGCAGGTGAACCGCAGCGAACTGCAGCTGATTGCATGCGCTGCCGTGTTCGTCTCCTCCAAGTACGATGTAAGTTATTAGAGGGACTACTTTGTCCTTTCGATATTTAATCTTCCCCATTCAGGAACGTCAACCTCCGTTGATCGACGACTTCCTGTACGTGTGTGAGGATGCATTCTCTCGTCAGGCCCTCGAGGAGATGGAATGTCAGCTGCTGAGGACGGTATCCTACGATCTGGGTGCCCCTCTCAGCTACTCGCACGTCAGAAGATTCGCCAAGGTGTGTGCATCGTTGAAGAGATGTGATGGCATCGCTTGGAACTTGAGGAACTCTACGAAACTCATTTTTTATGAACATTGTATGATGTCTTTAAAGTTCCAAACCCTGTCTGGCCTCTATTTTATGTGTTTCTCTTCTGACACTGTCCAATGTTGAATTGCAGGCGTGCAAAGTGGACATGAACACGCTCACTCTGGCTCGTTTCATTCTCGAGACGTCTCTCATGTTTTACGAGTTCGTTTCTGCATCTGAGTCTAAAATCGCTGCCGGAGCATTCCTACTCGCCCTCAAGATGATGGACTCGCAGGCCGTGTGGTGAGTAGATGACTGCAATGCCGTCACACATGGAGTTGATTGTTTGCAGGACCCCCGTGATGCACAAGTACTCTGGCTACAAAGCAGAGGAGATCGAGCCGTGGATGAGGGAGCTGAACCATATGCTATACATCCGAACCTCGGGAGTCGGAGTCAACGCCAAGCTGAACACCGCCTTCCAGAAGTATTCGCACGAGTGAGTCAAAGGGAATGGACTGAGTAGGACTTGAAATGATTAATTCACCCCTTTAATTGTAGAGAGATTATGATTGTGCCATTAATGTGGTAACAATTGTCTTTCTTTGCAGAGTATTCTTCCACTCTGCTGCAGTCCCTCTCATCCCTAACGTCTATCCCATGGATCGTCCTCTCTCGTGTCCGAACTAAGAAGCCATCACTCTGCGCCCTTCCCTTTCCCGCATGATTGTGATATCCCTTCTAGTGACCGACCCATCTTCCCACATTTGATAATTTTGTCCCAATCGTACACTAACATGACTACAGTACACTCCCCCCTCCTCCCTTCCCGTTAGGACAACCGAATTGGCCTGCCATCACCGCCCACTAATTGTGTATCAAATATACTGATGTGACGTGATGGTAGTTTTTCTCTCGCTTGTTTGCGTGTTTGTGGGGGAAACTGTTGGGATTGTATAGTATTACGGGGAAGTTCATGTTTGTAACCTACGGTTCTCAAATTGTTTGTACGTTGACTTTGATTACTAGTTTACTATTACTTTGACTCGCCTTGAGACTGACTGTAAATGCAAATCCGCCGAAAGGCGATCAGACTCCCCTCTGACTCCTAGTATTTATTCGAGGAGATCTCGTATGATCTCACTAATTCTTTAATCGACGTACTCAACATAATCTCGTTTCTGTAAATTTTTACTGGCTACCACTCTCCCTATATACTGATTCATGTAATGAGAAAATAGGTCCCTTCTGTCCATGTATGTTCCGAATGACTCGCTGGTGATTGATTGACGTAAGATCGGAACGATATGTTGTGGTGGTGAATGAGAGTGACGATAAACGAGATGGACTAGGACTGGAGCAGTATGTGTCCATCGATAGTGTTCCAACCGCTTTTTATATTTGGGAAATTATTGGCTCGTGTCAGGGAGAAGGGATTCTTTATAGGGTGATCAACCAGTAGAGATGGCGTACAGCTTCTGGAAGAGTTCCCATTGGTTTGTATTCAATTCATTTTGTTGGAGTGAGGGTGAGGACTGAAAGTATCCGGTAACTTCCTAGGAACTACCATCTCTTGTAGTTTAGTAGAATCATTTCGCTCTGTTCTCGTGAGTCCTCTCGAAGAATAGTTTGTATGGTTGATGCATGCCCTCCAGATTGAAGGCTCTAGTCCCTTTTTTCCTAATGAGTACTTCTCTTCAGCGAGCAATGGCTGCTAGAGAAGTCTGAATTGGCGAAGGGAAGAATGGAGGATCTCAAGACATATTCAGACGAGGACTACCAGAAAATCGTCATCTTCTTCTGCAATAGTCAGTTTGGCAATGGCACGGTTTGGAATTCGCGCTTAGGAACCCTGTTTTTGAGTTCCTAAATATCACCGTTCCACAGTATCTACGCGATGGTTCTCTATCATCCCACAACACTCTTAGTTAGTTGTAGCAGGATGCCAATTTTTTACATAGTTTGGAGTTGTGAACAGTGTCATATAGGAGCCCAAAAACAAAGTTCCTAAACGTTCGTTCCAAACCTGTAATTCAATGCTCAAAATGAATCCCTTGCACAAATAGCCTTTTCGTGGTGTCTGGAAAATATTAGATTGTTATCTTACAATATTAATCTGGAATCTATCCTCAAATACTCTATCAATGATCTTCCTTTGAGTGCTTACAACTATCGCGCAAGACCAGCAAGCATCGAATAACGGGGCGAAGATTCGAATGCAAGTCGTCGCCACAGCTGCACTCTACTTCAAACGATTTTATCTCAAGTGAGTATCGTGAATTCCATCGTGAAACATGAAGCTCGCGGGGCGGGAAAAATGAATTTATGTTTTATTTGGAGTAAATGCGTATGCGTTGAAAATTTGGATTACCCATTTCTTGCCAACGGCGACTTCTTAAATTTATAAGATAGTTTAGGCTATCAATAAGGACTTTCCCATGTATTATACAGTATCAGGGCAATAACATGTTTCGGGAAATTAATTGAGACGCGATATTCCCCCAAGTTTTGGGCTCTAATTGTAAATGGTACTCAAATATGAAATGTTTGATGGAGCACTGAAATCCACCTGTCCTCTTTGCAGACGTTCGTTCAAAGACGTGGATCCGTTCCTGATGGCGCCGACTTGTCTCATGCTCGCAGCCAAGGTATCTTATTCTCCAGTTATCTGGTAATATTATTGACTTATCGACTTAGTATATGGATACAAGTTGATGGCGTCGAAATTCGTTGATATGTAATGTGGACGCAACTAAGATATTCATCAAATACTAAATTAAAAGTTGTGCAATGCAGACTACTCATGCATTTTCACCTCATTATTTTAGATAGCAATTTCATTGCGTTTTCAGGTGGAAGAATTCGGGGCGTTGAGCACAAACAAGATGTCCAGTGCTGTAAATAACTATGGTCCGTTTCTATTTTTTTTTTAGAAAAACTGCAAAACCTGCATTGCATAATATTGTTTTCGCTTAATTTAGTCGCTCCTTTAAATTTGACAAATTTATATATTTACTTTATGATCAAAATGAAACATTGATATATTTACATTAAGATCGCAATGAATCAATCACTTAGAATGAAAGATAAAAGTACTAGGAAATATGAAAGGAACGATGACATTGATTGCCACGATGTTTCTATTGTTGCAGTGAAGAAGATGGGTATCTCAGTAGATCTGACTCCCCTTCGAGTTGGTTCTCTCCTCGAGGCTGAATTCATCCTCATCGAGATTCTCGACTGCTGTCTCATCTGCTTCCAACCATATCGGCCACTCAAGCAGTTATTCCAGGTTAGTGGACTGGATTGATAGACGGGGGAGGGATTCCTCAATTTCCCAAGTATTTTTTTTCGGATTTAAAAAATGAAATTTAAACGTATATATTTCATATGAGTCTGTTTGTGATAACTAGTAGATTGAAAGTAAAGTAACAGACCTTAGTTAAATGTAAAGTCGAAATACGGACGGGTCATTAAATTGATGGATAATCGTTGAGGATCTTCGAGAGTTGCCGACTCAGTACAAGGATCTCGATCAATTGGAATCGAATGCCGTCAAGATAATCAATGATTCGATCAGGACGGATCTATCTACCATCTACCCACCCCATATCATCGCTGTTGGTACGGTAGAGAGGGATCGCAAACTGACTTGAGGTCGATAGAGGGACGGGTTGAGACTGGGAAGGGAATCCATATTTACAATAACTACAGTGCAATCGCATGAGTGAGGTTTACTCACTTACCGCAGTGCTAAAGGTCGCCTTAAAAATATTTTAAAATGATGGTATGTTGATTTATGGTCGTTTAGGTGCCTTCAACCTTGCGACGTTAAATCTTCACCGGGAAAAGGAATTCGTCGGATATTTCGCCGATTTGACAATCGACTTGGATAAGGTTAGCTGTTAGACCAGTGATGATTAATTCAGAACAGTAATACGATTTCTTCGAGTTCTAATCGAAAACAATTTTTAGTGGCGATTTTCATGATTATTTATTTTGCGAGAAAGGTAAAAACGAGAAAAAAAAGTATTTTCAGGTTCTCGATGTCGTTCAGACGATTAATAAGATGTACAATGTGTGGAAGTCGGCAGATGATAAGGAAACGATGAAAGGACTCTTCGAAAAGATGCAAAAGGTATAGTGTAGAAGGAATTACGGTTGTTTGGGGAGGCTTACGGACTTGCTGGATATATGGAAGGAAACCACACCTGCGCGACTCCGTACTTAAGTACGGCGGCCGCCCGTCCTGCGAGGGACGGGTGGCCGCCGCTAGAAGAGACGCGTTCTCTTGTTTACTTGACGAGAGAGCGCGTGCTAGGCAAGGCGGGTTAGAGAGAGGGAGGAGAGGGGGCGGAGCCTCGCGGACGGGTGGCCGCCAAGTACGTACTTGGCACAGGTATGAAGGAAACAAATGGGGCATGGCCACATGTATCCCATTGCAGCCTAACCCGAATCCACCCCCACAACAACAGCAACCGCAGCACTTGCAGCAGATGCATCTTATGCAGCAGAGGAGAGGATATTGATATATTGTACATTATCTGGTTTATATTGTACATCACGGGTCTATTCTAGAAACAAAGTCGCTGCATGAATTGTTTACACGTTTTACACACATAATTTACTCGCTTCAAACTAACTGTAGATCTCAATTTGTAATCTTGTTGATAAATCGAGTGCATTCCAGAAATTCCTTTTGTGTACGGTGACATTAAAAACAAAAAAAAGGGAAAACTTGGATTTTTTGGGCTGGGTAGATAATACATTTCTGAAAACGTAGTGATTGAAATATCAAAATTGAAGCTTTCTTTGCACTCTTAGTTTTTCCTTACCTTTTTGTTGCAGAAATTCGACAAATAATCAATTACATTTGCATTACTCCTTTCCCCCCCTCCCCCTCTTCTTCTTCTCTTCTCCTCCATTCCCTCACTCCCCTCTCTCTTTCTCGTAAAGGACGGTCGGCTATCGTCTCTCTCCCGTCCAAGATGAACCAGAGCGGGCAAGAAGGTATGCCCTTCTCTGGATGATCCAGGCTACAGTAATAAAATACCGTAGTTTGGACGAAGTATACGGTAATCGAAATGTCACCGTATCCTTTGCAGTTGTTCCGGTGAAGATCTCTCCAACGGAGCTGATCCAACGAGTGCTTCGAACGACAGATCCCTCCAAGGGTCTCACCACCCAAGTCAGTGCAGGAGAGATCGCCTACATCTGTCGTGAGTTGATACAGTAACCTCTACGGCAGCTACCGTAATCCTACCGTACTCTTTCAGGTCTGGCTCACAAGTTGTTCCTCGAGCAGCCATCACTCATTGAGATCGAAGCTCCCGTCAAGATCTGTGGTGACGTCCATGGCCAATTCGCCGACCTCCTTCGACTATTCAATAAGGTATACGGTAGTCAAGTACCGTATCCCGAAAGGATAGATTAGAATACAGTAATGCTACAGTATCCCTTTCTCAGACTGGTTTCCCTCCCTCCTCCAACTACCTCTTCCTGGGCGATTATGTCGACAGAGGCAAACACAATCTGGAGACTATTTTACTACTACTCGGATACAAGGTACTGTAGGGATACGACAGGAATGCTCTATTGATCCCTGTCAGCTACGCTACCCGAAGACGTTCTTTCTACTGCGCGGCAATCACGAGCTGTCATCGATCAATCGAGTACGGTAATGGACGATACTGTAACGAGTGGTACTGTAGATTAAATCGATGAATCGATTGCAGGTGTACGGCTTTCTCGAAGAGTGCGTGCGTCGCTACGGCACGCAACGCGTCTACATGGACATCCAGGTATACGGTATTGCCGGGAAGTATAATCTGAGAACCGGATTCTAGGACGTGTTCACAGTGATGCCCCTCTCTGCGGTCGTCGGCGAGAAGATTCTGTGCATGCATGGCGGCCTCTCGCCCGTCCTCAATCGATTGGATGACCTACGGTGAGGGTGCGGATACTGTAGAATCGAAGCAGGGGGTACTGTATCACGGTGGTTACTGTAGTGGTTCCATTGCAGGAACGTGCATCGGCCCTTCGATGATCCTCCTCCCTGCTCACTCGAATGCGATGTCATGTGGGCAGATCCCATGCCCGGCGTCATGGGATTCATCGTGAGTGAGAGCCAGAGCCGGGAATTTAAATTGAGAGTCAGAACCGGAGCCGGCGAATTGCAGAACAGTCCTCGCGGCACATCACATGTATTCGGAGAGCAGGCACTGAAGGAGAAGTGCGACCAACTGAAGATCGATTTGGTGAGGGAGTAGGGTACGGTAGAGTACTGTAGGAGTACTGTAGATTGACACTAATGGATGTGGTTCTCAATCGATAAATACGGATTAAGGTGGTTCGTGCTCATCAAGTTGTGCAGGACGGCTACGAATTCTTCGCGGGACGCAAATTGGTTAATTCATAATCAGCAATTAACTGAAATATTAATTTTCTTGCAGGTGACAATCTTCAGCGCGCCTCACTACTGCGCCCAGTTCGACAATGCTGCCGCCGTTTTGGTTCGTTGCCGTTTCGAAATTAATTATAAATGGTTAATTTCAGTGCGTGGACAAGCAGTTGAAATGCTCGTTCGAGATTCTCAAAGCGAAATTCCTGACGCCGAAGTGATCGTAGAGGAGAGACGACTCCCCTCCCTTCGACTGCTATAGAACTATCTATAGAACATTCGGATAAACTTCGAAATGATTACATCTTGTCATACACAGTGTATCGTTACAACTTATCAAAATTGTTAAAATACGCTTACATTTTTGGGGAATTACGAAGGGAAGAAAACGATGCATAATCATTCGTCGATAAGATTTTAGCTGCGTTGGCAATTCGCTGCTTGCATTTAGCAAGAAATCAACAATTGGAAATACCGCCGATAACTCTTCAAACTACAACCATAATCTGCAGTGTTGAAGAATCCGTGTGACATTGAAGAATGAAGACGGGATTGCATTGAATGAAGAATTAGAACATAACGAATTTCTAGAATGAAGAATCAAGATCATTCGAAATTTCAAACATCGATTTTTTTACGAAGAATGGACGAGCGTTTCACTAAATTGAGACAGTTCATCTACTTATCTAAACATTCCTTAGCTCAGAGACAGAAACATAGATAAATCAATGTTTATCCTTTGTATACAATGAATTCGATCGATAAATCGAGGCCAATCAATCGATCTACAGTATCTCTACAGTACTCTACTCGTTATCGGGACGGGCGGGCTTTCCATTGATTCGAGTATTGCGCAGTCGATCGCCGTTGGCTTCAGTTTCGACGACGAACATTGACTGCGAATGATCAATTATCGATAACTTCTTCGGATACCGTACCTGGCCATTCTTCTGGAGTACGGTAGCAGTGAGATGGTACCACGCGGGGTCTGCCGTCTTCTTGACTGAAACCTCGAATGGCATGGGTCCGTCGTCTTCAATCATCAGTTTGCGATTCTTCTTCGGTAGATCGATGCGCTGCAATCGATCAATCGATACCGTTTCCCCATCTACCGTATACCTTCTTCGATCGGGCGTACTGTGGTCCGTTCTCTCCATTCACATTCGCTACGCAGCGCACCGAGAGTACGGTAGGCTCCTGTAATCGATCGATTCCATGCAAGACCGCACACAGACATGAGATGGACACGTTTATTGATCCACAAGTGGTACGGTATCGACCGAGTACGGTATCAATGGACAGGGTTACAGTACATCATCTCTGCCGGCGGATTCCCTTCTTCTGACTCGTTGGTGCTGCTCCAGTCTGGGTGGTTCACTCAATTCCTCCTCTCGATGGACGAACTTCCCGCCAGTTTCTGAGATTTGAATGTTGGCGCGGTGCCAAGAATCAACTGGTCTTACTGTCGTTCTTCTGCACCGTGATCTTTCTATTCTTGAGTACTCCTCCAATATTTTTGGCGTTGCCGAGAAGGGCCTCGACGAGGTTCTCGATCTGATTCGTTGCGAGATCCACTGCCTGCAATCGATACCGTATACTCGACAAGTACCGTATCAATCCAAAGCCAATTGATACGGTAGATCAAAAAAGCGAACCTCGAGAGTGTGGTTGTTCTGGTGCATAGTCGAACCGCTCGCCATGATGGAAGGAGGGAAGAGTGAGAAAAGAAGGAGGGTTGAGGAAAAGAAAGAGATTTAACGAGATTAAAATGAAGTTGCTGTAATGAATCTGGTTAATCATTCAAGAGAATGTCATTGAGAATCTTTCTTTTGTGTTATTCAGTTGGTGCTAACACAAGATTACTTGACGCAATGGTTACGAGTTCAATTCCAGATCGAAAGGTTTGGTATTCTATCCGCTCAATGTCAGAAGTCAGGATCTTTGTTGAATTTATGCTGTTTCCTTTAACGCGGCTTAAAAGAAGTCGCTAGCAAGAAACACTCTTCCCTGATTACTAATTGATTATTCCTCTAATTTGTTGTAATGAGAGAAATAGGCTGACTTGAGAGAGACAATGGGAAAAGGGGAGAATCAGATAGCCACTCTCCCATTTCCTTCCCATTAGCTAATGGCTGCAACACTAGATTGAGACAGCGGCACTTTCCTTGTTTTCGAACTCCGAATTATTTCGAAAATCATGGAGATCCACCTAATAATCGGCTGATCTACCTCATGTGTCCATTCATTCGAAACTATTGTGATACCAGAAGCAGCAATTGAATAATTTTTCTCTCCCTGGGTTTTCTGTTCTAAGTCTATTCCGATGCTCTCCCTTCCTTCACGATGCTCGTTACCAGGAAGCTTTCGGCACGTTTCTTCTCTGAGGTTTCCAGGACCATTTGTTTTGTCGATCACGATCAAAATTCCAACCGTATGAACAACGGCGAGTTTTAGTTTAGAATTTAAAAAAAAAGAATCTCTTTGATGGGCATCTAAGCCAGAAAGCGCACTCGTGCCTAAGCGCCTGACTAATCGACGAGCCTGAAACCACTTAGTGTGTGCTTACACTCGGAAGAAGAAGGACAGTCGATCAACTGGTCCAGAAGTCTGTCTCTCTTCATTTGGAATTCTCTCTCGCTGGTCAGAGTGAGTGAGAGAGTGCGTGGACTGGAGAGAGAGAGTGAGAAGATAGGTCCGCCCCTCGACGACTCCAGATGTGGCACGTAGGCAGTGCGAGGAGAGAATGAGTTGAGCTTCTCCCATCATCGTGCAAGGATTTTGCTTATTTCTCTGAGATCATTCGAAATGCAAGACGCATTCTTCATTTGTCATCCTTTATCGTGGGAAAGAGACGTGAAATCGGGGAGGTTCAATCGCCCTCAACTCATTTATTACCTCGTTTCCCACCATTGGCACGTCCTCAAATTTAGGCCTAAAACCATCATTTTGTGCCTCCCATGGAAAGTCTGATCTTCGTTTCAACGTTGACAATGCATGGTGCTCCTAGCTTTCGAGAAGCAACGTGGAAATAGAAAGTTCTCAGCTTTCGTTGAAACCAACACCTTGTGAGGTCACGATATTCGAAAGAGAGCAATGGTCATGCTCTCCTCTCTCTCTCAGACTCTCAATCTGTCCGACCAGTAGAAGAGTTGTAGAGATGAAGAGGCTGAGATCTCAGTTTCCCGTGCATGGTCGATGTCTCTCGGAAGTGGATGCTCTTTCCCTCTATGAGTAATGACTCTCTCCCTCTCCCCTTCTCTCTCGTCGATCAGACAGATCGAGAGAGTGGATGGAATGAGTAGAGTGAGTTCATTGCCCTAGTGACTCTTGTTCTCTTGGCCTTCTCTTCTTCTCCTCTCTTCCATCACCTCTTCCACTCCTCTTCTTCCCATTAACTCTGATGGCTTTTCACGTGATTTACACTGGGGGCTCAAACACTTTTGCAACAAACGGATGCGATTCTTCTCCACTCTTTCTAATCACGCCTTTTTGCTTGTGATCCGTCAATTTCGTCGACTGGAACAAGGATTTGTGGAGTCTAGACTGAAGTCTTCATTCATATTTGTTGTCAACGGTATATCTAATCTGTTTCGCCACTTTAGTGACTGGCAAGTAACATTACCGACTCTCGCTCATTGGTGAATGTTTTGATAATTCGAAGTTTGCAAGCCATCTCGTTTAGCCGATCAGAGTTTTTATTAGATTAAAAAGCTATATGCAAAGGTAATCATCAATTGTTTCTTGCCATTCTATTTACCCCAGCAGGGCGAGTTTCCCATCGTTCGCCTTCCAAACCCACTCAACAGCACGCGCCGTCTCCTGCAAGTTTGCAATGCAGCCCCTCGCGTATCATATTTCCCCCCTTTCCATCTCTCCCCTCTCTCCATTCTTCCTTCTCTCGCACTCAATCTGATCAACGAGATATCATGGATAATGGAGAGATCTCACTCCCACGATCGGGAACCTTTCTCCTTTGTTGTTCGAAACTATGAAACTTCTTCTCTATTGTTTTCGTTTCGCTTTTCTTCCGGATCTTTAATCTACTCAGTAGTATCTGTTTGTCTTTCGATCAGTTTCCTTCTTTCGATGATGACGTTTGGTCTTTCCTGCTGTTGAGGAGCAGCCGACTCTCTCCATTCCGAATACTCTATCGTTCTCTCTGACCATCGAGGGAGCATCTGAATTGTGAGATTCAGAACAGAAACTCCGCTTCCTTCCTCGCGCACTGAAAAATGTGCACAACTCATTGAAATTCCGCGGCCCTTCCTCGTCCTCTGTTCTTCTAATAGATTCCCCATGCTTCCTTTCTTCTTTCACGTCGAGACAATAAATCCCCTCGATGCGTCATTAGTCACTCCCTCAGTGGGTCTATTAGATACTCATTCTCTTGTGTTCCCGTCATCTCTTAAACACATACTGTTTTAAACAACGTTCCAAGAGAAAGACGTATGCTCGTCTAATCCTGTAAGAGCTACGTGCAATTCTCTTCACTTCCTCATCTTCAACCAATGCTTCTTCGAGTTCACAGCCCTTGTTTGCAACTCTTCTCCATCCTTTCTTTCTAACGAATGTGCGAAAGCCAATCCGTTCACTTTTCCCTCTACTCTTCATAAATATTTGGTCGATGTGTTTCCGGAAGTGTTGCCCATAACATTCCAATTTCCTTTCGAGTAGTCAGATGAGTTTAAACCAACTATAACTTAGTATTGTTCTATTTTTATCGATAGCCTTCAAACAAATGGTCCAGAGAGGAAAGAAAGAGAGAGCACGCAGAATGAGGAGTGCACACTCTTTATCCTTACTGAGAATGCAGTTCAATAACCCCTGCTGACTGGTTCGCCCACAATCAACCGTCTCAAGCCTCCTCGAATGGCCAATATCCACCAATATCTTCACTCTCTCCATTCCCATTATCTCTCGCTCGGTCTGATCGATGAGAGACCATGGACAATTGAGAGAGTCAGTGCTCCTAATATCAGCCTGTTTCCGAGAGTGCTCCCATTCTTCGTCTCTCCACTTCGCACGATCTCTCGATGGTTAGAGTAGATGAGAGAGTGGAGGAAAGGAGAGAGAAGAGAGAGGGCAAACACGTTGAGAGCACGTCGAGTCCCGAATTTTTGAAGCAGACTCCGACCTCGCAAAAATTGTGAGCTCTCTTACATTTTTCATTGGATTCTTGCTCTTTGCTCAATACGACGAAAGTTATGCGCATCGAGAATGTCTAGGGAATTATTGTAATGATTCAGATTTTCCTTCTTTCATTCTCATTTCCCCATAATAGCCTGTACGATGGAGAGGAATCAGTGTTTGTTGTTGAAGCCATGCTCTGAGAAATTAGCATAGTGTAGCTATCTATATTTATATCTGCTACTGATTCGATTCTCAATAATCTTCAATAGTCGTGCCTTGATCTCTTCTCTTCTCTCTCTCATTCGCACCCATCAAAATGAGTGATTGCTTCGTGTGGAGAGACAGAAGTTGGAGCTCATCGGGGTACAAAAAGAGCCTGAGAATTGATTGGGTGAGCTTGAACCTCTGACATCTCCCTGACGTTTCACTGATGCTTTGAAATGCTCGTTGTGGCCTATTTTTCCCAATTTATTTTTTCCGTTTTGTAATTGTCTTCACTCACTACAGTGTTCCTTTGTGACGAGTGAGTGCCACGTTTCTCAAACCGGGCAGTCCAATTTTGCTGGATAAATCTTAGCCTATCGTCTCTCATCCCGCCGACTCTCTTGTTCTTTGGTAGGACACGTACTCTCCTGTAATTCAATCCAATCAGGAAGACGCAGAGTCCTTTAAGATCTCTTCCTTCCGCACTCTCTTTCGTCAGTCAAACAGACGAAGAGACTGCATTAAAGAGAGAGAAGTAGCGACCAAGACGTTGATCTCAAAGATTCGTCTATTGTACTCTGGCCGAAGCAATGAACAACGAGCCCTCTTCATGTCGCGATCTCTATGGTTCAATCGGAGGAAGACGACTATTACCCATCCCTACGTTGTCATCTATCCTCTTCCACTCTCCTCCTTAATTTCAGTCTCAGACATCGCATAATTATGGGGATGTTTCAGTGATGTCTGAGAGAGGTCTCAAGGGTTTCAGTGATGAAAAGGCAAAACATGCGACGTAGCAGAGACAGAGCAATACTACCATCCCACACTTCCCAGTCGGGCAGTGTGAGTATGCGAAATGAGGAGACATTGGTCCATGCATTTCTTCATTTTCATTCGTACCTGTCTTGTTGATATGTCTCGGATTGGTACTCTCTTCATTCTGCACGCTCTCTCGCTTTCTCTATCCGGTAATAGAGCACGGTCAATGGAGAATGTGATACTATTGGTGGAGAGGATCGTACAGTGAGGGATTGTATCGTATTCCTCTCCCATGAACCACTCATTGACATCGATCCTAGAGGGGAAAGTGCGGTGCGGCCCCCATGTCATACTCTTTCTCTCTCTCGAAGGAACAGCCCACTCCCACTGTCCATATTCGCTTCCTGGTCTCGTATCACATGATATGATCCCAACACAAAAGCGGAGGCGGACGGACCTGTCTCTCTTGTCTGTGGAGCCCTTTCCTCGCTTCACGCCCTTTCAACGAGATTACACATTTTGTTCGCATCTATGTCTATAGACTGTAAAAGATGTGATCTTTGATCTTTGCAGGGTACGACCGAGGCAACGGGCGAAGATGAACCACAGTAGCACGTTGTTACCCATTCCATCGACAATGGAGCCGCCCTTAGGATTGTCCAAGTACAACCAGGTAATGATCGCATGAGTGAAGAGTATAGAAGTGTTTCCACCATTTTTTTATTTTCTGGAAGTGTCATTGAAGATGAGCATTGAGTATTCCTTCAGGCCCTCACTGACTTCAATCTCTTCCATTACGAGTACATGCAACATCTGAACGTGATCAACGCATCGGGTCACGAGGTAGGCCAAGATCTATTTCACCTTATGGACGCGTCATTCGAGTGGATTCACTCTTCACACAACGTTGATATTTGTTGTGAAGAAGTTGGCCAAAGACATGGCACTTCACTTCGAGGAGTGAACCAATCCATTTCTCAGGTGCCATTCACAGACATCGACAGAGATCATTTCAAGGAGATGATCGTTCGGTTTGTTTCCTTTCTCCTTTTGTTTTTCTGTCTGCGAAATCGATCCAAGGGATTCAAGTGCGTGCGATTATATTTTCGCAATACCTTTTTCTTGGAATCTTTTTCCAAGCAAAAAATAAGCAACTATCAATTTTCGTACTCAAGACAGAATTGTGCTTGCAATGGTTCAATAGTTGGATTCATTGCAGTAACTGCAATCTATCTCTCGTGCAAGACTACGCTGCCCGATTCGCCATGCTCGTCGTGCTAAAGGAAGAGGAAATGGCCAATGTCCATGTGTTCGTTGTTCTTATCGAGTTGTGGTAGAGCACAGTATTGTAACTAAGACGTCCAACCATGTTACCGTTAGAAAGAATAGCTTGCCACTCCTCCTATCGCCCTTCCTCCTCCTCCTCTCAGAATGGCCCCTCTCACTTCCCTCATTCTCAGCCCTTGCAGTTCCTCCCTCTTCACACTCATTCTCACTGCAATCTTCGCACTCGTCGGAGCAGTCGGAGCCATTGGCAATTTACTCACTGTCTGGGTAGGTCAACGAATACGGTAGCGAGGGTACGGTAACAAGAGCAAGACAATCGTAGGTGATCTATTCCACAACATCTCTTCACTCGCATACGAATCTTTTCCTCGCGTCACTCGCCATCTCTGATCTATTACTGGTATGTGATCCGCTTAATTCTCGAGGAGATGAATATTTTTTGATGAACCTTTTCACCTTGTTCATTGCTAAGAAAATATGAGGTTCATAATTTGTAGATCGTGGTTGGCGTTCCTTTCGACGTTCTCCATGCATGGAGGGCGACGGATTCTCTCGTCGCACGACTTCCCGCCTACTGCGAAATTACCAGTGAGTATTGTGGCATTCGGTATTGTGGCAGTGCAAGTGTATTCAAAACTTCTTCGCTTTTCTGCACAGCACGGCGATTTATTCTGGGAAAATGTTCTTCGAAATCTTCTGAATGATCATAGGCACTTCGATCTCGCTCTTCACTTTCGCTTCAACGTTGACGATCGTCTCGTTGACCTTCGAGAGATACGTCGCCATCTGCCATCCATTCTCGTTGAGGATGTGGTTCGATAGGAAGAAGGTACGTCGACGTCGGTTCATCAAGCATTTTGAATTTGTCCAGGAGAGTTTTTAAAGGAGTAAAATGTTTTAGGTGATTCGTCTCATCTACGTCCTTTGGTTCTTCGCAGCTGTTCCCTCTCTCTACATTGGATTGCAGGCAAGACTTCTTTGATCTCCCTGCATCTATCCTCTTTGATTTCTGATCAAGAGATAAAGATCAAAGATCGATGATTAAAACAATTATTGCAGTTCAAACGGGTAACTCGTGATTGGTGTGGGGCGTCTCATGTGATCGAACAAGGGCGATGCGACTATGTTAACTATGGATTCTCTTTCCAGATCGAGGTCAGCATCGTTGATTCTCGAAGACGTTGAGTTGCATTCCAATAACTTCCCTCGTCAGGTCTTCGCCATCATCACTTTCCTCCTTCCTCTCATATTCATCGTCTTCTGCTACACTCGAATCCTCCACTCACTCAATCAGGCAACCATTTCATTGTGAACACAGGGGTTAAGCACAAAAAAGCTGAAATAGCACCCACGCACACACTTCCCTTCATCTCGTGCACGAAGCCCTTTCGACTGCACGTAGACCATGACTGGTGCTTGAGCTTCTCGTTCACCACTAGGGATGCCGATTGAACCATGCCTCTCCACTCCCGTCATTCTATTTGTCTAAATAATATGACTGGAGTGAAGAGTTCTTCATTCGCCATCCCTAAGTAGTTCTCCCTCCCAGAGTGGTTTGAAATATGGCTCATCGTCATTTCATTCCACACATTACTTCATCCATTAGAGTGAATAGAAAGTGGAATGAAGAAATTTCGGCCCTTTTTCGTTCTTCCAACCACTTGGGAGGGGTCCCAATCAGTGGTTGGAGAGGATTAGAGGTTATTTCGAACTCTGCTCTCTCCATTCCACCCACTCTCTGCCTAGTCAGACAGAGTGAGAGAGTGTATGGAATGGAGAGAGTGAATGGCATTGCAGATGGCAATCTCGGCCGTCGTTCACATGCACACTGCACCCTCAGCCGAGTGTCCGGCGGGAGGAGTCTCCACTGCCCCCGGGGGAAGAAGGGTCTCCAGGGTACGGTACACACATTCAATACCGTACTCTGTAGCCTACGGCAAAGTCAATGCTCTTAGTCTGGCACTTCAGTAATAGGATCCAGCACTTGTAGTGAACAGAGTTAATCGTATGTTGGCTAATATTGAGCATTATCTGTTACCCTTTCCTTCTTACTCTGAAAAATCGATATTTCAGATGTACTCGACGGTATCGAACATGAGCGCTCCACCAGCCTCACCGCTGCTGCAGGTACTGTAATACCTCACACACAACCCTATTGTACACTGTCCCTGTAGTACAGATCCGAACTAAAAATAGATCTAGGCTTCTGAACAGATCTATCGTATTCCCCTTCAATCTGTTGTATTTCATGCATAAACTATCCAGTATTGATCTTCTAGATGCATATGCGCGACTCGGCAGTCCCTCCCATGTCACAGCAAGCGCAACGAATGGTAATGAAGATGTTGGTAAGTGCTCCGCTCCCAACGAATAAACTCACTACTCGATCTCAGTTCACAGTGACTACCGTATTCTTCGTGTGCTACCTACCGTACCATGTGCAGCGGTTAATAGTCATGTATGCGAGATGCGATTCAGCGATCTGCGAGATGCTCTATCCCATCACGGGATTACTACAGGTTATTCAGTTACGGTAGAATGAGGATACGGTATTTCAAGAACACTGTTACCTCGCATACGAACTGCAGAGCGAATAAAGACAATACGTGTAGGAGTATTTACTAACGAGTGTGTTCCCTTCATTGGTCTCGGCTTGACATTCGCAAATATTTTAGCACTGATAACTCAATATTCCAGTACGTATCAGCCACTCTCAATCCTATTATCTACAATCTGATGTCCATCAGATTCCGAGCGGCCTTCAGACGACAGGTAAGTACTTCCTATCATCGAACTGGCCTCTATTGTCGTATTTTAGATGTCCGAATTGCTGATTCGTCGAAAGAGGGATCTGTCCAGCATTGTTCGTATATGAATGAACAACACTCTCATCTCCATTTCTAACAACAGCCAGAAATCATGAGTAGTAGTGAGATAATTGATCCAAATTGTCAATTAGTGTCCTTGAGATCTCGCCTATTTTCTCATTCCCTTTATCTCTAATATTCGGGTACCGTTTATTTGTTTGCATCGTGAGATGATTGTCAGTATTCGGCCATCAGCTATCCTCTATCTCACTACCTCCGAGTGCTTCAACCTATCAAATAAACCATGTGCTTCATAAACAAAAAAAAGTTTATCAATAATCTAATCAGACTAACAACTTCGCAAATTAGCAAGTGGAAAAGAACAAAGAAAAAAAAGAAGAAAATCAGGATTCTTAGAGAATAACCAAAAGTAGGCAACAAAGTCGAACAGCGTAAATACTTTTAAATCTAAAAAAAAATTCTAAATAGCATCTTCTCTGCTAAACATAATTTGGAACTGAATTTGTTATGCTAAAAAAGAAATAGCGTTTGACTACGGAGGATACTAATTGAGACAGACTCTCGGTGGATTCGGTTGAGAGTTCGAAGAAGGGGTCGGCCTATTTGTATTACTCATTGTTCCAGTACTGATATTATAAATGGGTCTTCTGGGAACAACGATTAGAGCAGGAGGAACATAACTGGGCGAGAGACCCTCCTGAGAATTACTTTATTAACTTCAGCTTTCCTATTGTGGGGCCCCTTTAGATATCACCATTTAGTAGGAGGAATCATAGTGATACCAATAATATATTGCTATTTGATATTTTCCGTATCATACTAACGTAAAGATAGATGATGTGCCTCTCATTCCTTGCCACTTGCATAGAATACCCACTACTACCAACTTTTGTAAACTAACCCCAGACAGTCGTTGAATGTTTCCTTCTTCTCCTCTTCTCACTGCACTCGAATCCATTGGTTGAATCGTTCTCTGAAGAACAGTGTTTGAGCCCTTCTACAAAGCACAATCCGTCGCTTCTCCCTATTGGATCAGTAACATATTGGGGATAATGTACCTGGATGATCCCACCCCCTCCTTGTCTAACCACTATTTGAGTGACTCGTGACCCGTTTGCCTGAAAAAAAAAGCAAAAGTCTGCAGAATCTGATAATAAAAAATGTCATTTTGGAATCCACACAACCTCACAAAGGTTGCATTTCATCGAATGTAGTGTACAATTGAGTTATTAATCAAATATTGTTAATTTTTAAAAAAAAAATGAAGATACAAACCTGGTACGGGATCGGTGGGTTTCCTCCCACTTTCCTCACCGTAATGGGATCGATTCGAGTGGCGTAGCCCTGAAAAGTAACATTTTCTAAAATATTGGCAATACTGCACCCATCATTCAGATAATTGTTTGTGTGTGTATCAATGAATATTAACCTGCATCTCTTTTTGCCTTCTCTCCACTACCGACAGACGAAGATTCTTATTGATTTCGGAATTATTGAGTGAAGGAAGTACAGATGACTGAAAAGGAGTATTATGAAGAAGGAATCTCTCACAACATCCTTCATTTTGGTTATGCCACCAATGCGCTCATTGGTAATGTGGTCGAGTACGGATATACCGAGCATTATTTTCCGTTCACTCTTAACCAAATAAAAATAACCTGGATCCGGTTTTGTCGTCTTTCCACTACCGACAGAGGCAGATTATTGTTAATTTCGGAATTATTTAGAGAAGGAAGTGCAGATGACTGAAAAGAAGCATTATGAACAAGTAAAAGAAAGGTGAGAACATGTAATACAGTGCACTTCTGTGCTCATGAAATACTGAGGACATCGATGATCAAATTACGAGGGAGGGACGAATCCACAATTGATGTGCACTCTACTAGGGACCACCACGTGAAATGCAAATCGTCGATTCATGGCTCATAAACTATTTCAATTTACTTAGCAGGTGTATAGAATCATTTTTTGTGAAGGGAAGACCATCCGAAAGTTTATGGTTTTCGAGATATTCACATTTTTCGAAAAAGTCGATTTTCAAAAACGAGAGACAAATAAATTTGGAGCTCTCTAACATCAGTTCTAGGAGAGGGCCGCGACTTTTGAAAGTTTCTAGTGATAGACTAGGGTCAGGTGCATGATATATCCAAAAAAATAGCGAAAGTTCCCGTCGCCCACGAAAGTTACATGCGTTCAAAGTAGGGATGGCTAAGCGGTTGCGACATAGCGACGTCGCAATGGCGAGGGAGAGGGTTACAATGTCGCTAAAACGTAGCGACGTCGCTACGAGAGGGGAGCGGTTAGAGAAAGGCGAGAGAGAGTGTGAAAGGAAGAGCGTCCCATCTCTCTCTCGTAGCGACGTCGCTACGTTTTAGCGACGTCGTAACCATTTCCCTCGCCATTGCGACGTCGCAACCAAGAGCGCGCGCTGTTGCGACGTCGCAAACAACGAAATGCCAACACTAGTTCAAAGTCGGAAAAAACAGCCAATTTTTAAACTTGTGTAACTTTCGTGGGCGACGGGAATTTTTGCCAATTTTTGGATATGTTATGCATCTAACCCTAGTCTACCACTGGAAACTTTCAAAAGTCGCGGCCCTCTCCTAAAACTAATTTTATGGAGCTCAAAAGACAAAGTTTCCGAGAAATTACCGTAATTTTTCGACATATGACGTCATAACAATCGTGGGAGACGGGAAACCTATTCTGATTTTTTCAGCAAAGTTGGCCCACATGGTGTACTAAATATCTATGAAATCAGAACTAGCGGCCTTTGACTCTCCTTTGAGTTAAACAACTTTGCGTGATCCCGCTTTTATAAAAAGGGGTTGTGGTCCCTAGCACTCTACATAAATTTGTGGCTATCTCTATCGATAGCTCAACAGTGGGATTTGCTAATTACCATAGGATATCGACTGATCAATGGCACGGACATCGATTGGATTAAAACTTTAGAAGAGGTTGGGCAGATGCCCTCCGGTTTCTGCAAAGATTTCATGTATTCAGCATTTTAATAATTTCAGAATAAAGGAGACAATAGAAGAGAGGACCTGGTCAGGACGAATGGAGATCCACCACTTCTCCAGTTTTAATTCCCTCTTCCAGTAATGAACCAGTATAGATTCTGAAAAGGCACAAATTACAGGGTAAGCTAACAAATCTGCCCACCTTCACGCGCGAGTTGCATCAGAACGTAGAGATTCTGCAGTAATTCAAATCATTTTTCCTCACTCCTCACTCCATACCACTCTCTTCATTCTCGCTCTATCTAATGGCGAGAGTGTACTCTGGTTTCTCCCAACTACTGGTTGGGGAGAAACCACAGTACATTGGACAGATTTCGACCACACGAGACAACATCACAAATATCTAACCACTTTCATGCTCTTTTCCGTACTATTTCCGAAGGCGCGAAGCATACCAAAGCACAACGAATTTCCGAGTGCCTGAAAAGGTCAATCAGACACCATTTCAGTCCAACTTCCAACGACAATTAGTGTGCGTTGTCGAGAATAGTAATCTAACAACGCCGAGAGCGCGTTGGATCCTTGCATATTTTCTTTGAACTACCACGGGCACCACAGGTCGCTATAGCAGAATTTGAAAACGTGAATCAACTCAACTTTTGATGCTCTTTCGAATGGTAAATAGCACATAGCCCAATTTCATAATAAGGTTGTGCCCTTCCCTTGTAAGGCATATGGTGAGTGGCTAAACTCGCATTTTGATCTACCGCGTGTTTCTTCATTTTCTCCAAATCTCCACACTCTCCACATGCACTGCAATTGACGAAGGCGTTGCTATGATGGACAGTGATCAGATGCTTCACCACCGCATACAAACGACCCACGAATTTACTCTGCAATGCAGCTATATCACACCCTTTGGTGGAGGGGTCGGGGAGAAAGATGGGGTAAATAAGTAGAATGCAGAGCATATCTAATACCCGTGACTGACAGTATCAGGACATGCTCCACAGATCTGTCGATTGTTCAAGGATGCGAGTGTTCCTCTCTCACGATATCCATTGAAGAATTGGCGATACGTATAAACTAAACAGATCTTTGGTCTTACAATTCTCAGTTCATTCTAGCACCAATTCGACTATAAAGAAGAACTCACAGTCGCTGCCTTCCCAAGCCATTTTCTCGTTGAGAACGATTGCATAGTCGTCGTTTTCAAGATGGAGAGGAGGATTCCCGTCACATTTCTGAACAATGTGAAGTTAAATCCGAAAGGCAACAAGAAAGGAAGCGACAGACTAAGACTCGTTCATATTTTATCAAACGATACATTCATTTTGTAATTATTAAAAAAATAAACAAATAAATGGCTGTACCTTTGAGTGCATTACGTATTCATCGTGCGCATAGAAACCAACGTCGCCACAACGAAGACACGGATAGGGAGCGTCCTGAGGGGAAGATTCAGAGGGTTACGGTAGTCGACACATCATAGACCAGTCTAGACCCTTTGAATCTTCCACAGTATTCATCACGGTGCAGAGCGTCGATTTTCACAAATTTATTCGGTCCCATTTGAGATGAGAGAACTGGCCACAAGTATTGAACTACTCGGAACGTTCACCATGATTTCTTGATTTATTCCTATCCGTAAAACGCCTTTTCTATTCACAAATTATCGGCTACTGGGAAGGGAGATCTCGTGCTTCAATTATAGAAGAAACGATCATTTTAAATACGATCGCAATGTAATATTAGCCCACAAGAAATTTCCTCCCCTTACTTTGCAACTTCCTCCTATTTGTTTAAAGTTTAATCGTTCTATTAATTTCCTTTTCTTACCGTGAAATGCTGAAGTGGATGGAATTGCTTCATGTGCTTCAGAAGGCTAATAGGTGGAAGAAGCTCACCACAGAAACAACACGGACGAATCTGCGAGATGAGAGAAACATTGACTATCATCTTATCTAGATACTACATCCCACAGCTCCAACTGCTATGAAACATTCATGAAAATCGAATGTACAATAATCGAATAATCAAGTAACGTCAATAATTCAAAGGATGACTATAGAATGGAGATGGGATCTCCGAAATGGTTCATGAATATTGTACTGGCTGTTCGCGTACCTCGTTGCCTGCTCCCTCCCGTATTCCTCTCATTCTGGATGTTTCCATTTGCATCCACCATGTGTATGCGATAGCACGAGGGGCCACTCCCGAGTGATTCACATTAACTTTCCCTATTTGAGTCGAAGATTTACACGTCTGCAATCAATCGAATTAATAAAATATCTAACCATAGTGATCAATCTCTTCCTACCCTAATAAGAGTTTCATAATATGCACACAAATATTGAAGACAAATTAGATATATAAAAAAATGAAACAAACCTTCCAGTGGTCGATGTACGTGTGTATGCAGTGGAATGCGTACTGTTTGCATCTCAAGCACTTCCAAGTTGTCTTCTGAATTTAAAAATAAATAAATGAATGGCGGCTTTTCGAATATAGTATGTGAAATTGTCTCCATTAATAATCCAATGTGTTCTGTTCGAGCTATTACATGTACTAGTACATCACTTGAACAGTGCCATCGCAATCATCCAATCGAACCTCTGCGAAATGGTGCGGATGCTCGTGCTTGACGTGACGCTTAATCTGATCCACTGGCCAATCCTCTCCACACCAATAACAAGTGAGAGTTCGGTACACATCCATCAAAGGAGGAAGATATGGAGGAGGTTCACCTGAGATACGGAAGAGGAATAGAATGCATACGATAGGTCAAGATTAACATTGCAACTAAAATGCTGTACAAATAGGTTTCGCCTGATACCATGTACTATAACAATAATAAAACCGACGGGGAACCCAGTCATCACTTGTGCAATCATCCTCATCAAACTCCATTGCAGTATCGGGTAGTTTAGGCACCGGGACCTCGTCCGATTTCTCATTCTGCAACGAAAAATAAACAGTGTGATTGTCCACAGTGACAATAGTGATGTTTAGTTGTAGAAATACAACTATATCAATAAAGTGAATGACATTGTTCGTTCCTAATGATGATATCGCCGTCTCTCTTACCTCCTCCATCCTCAACGCATCAACTTGATAATCGTGCACAATCATTTCTCCTTTGCATGGAATTCCCAGCTGCAATGATCTCAATTAACTCAGAGATGACACCTGGTCGTAGAATGTTCGAATGCGTCACTATTTATCAAACAATCAATAAAATGATAATGCCAACTCACCAATTCTCTCGCCCTCCAATGATTAATGAGCACGCGCGGAGTCTCGAATCCGATGTGACACATAGAACAGCGGAATGGCTGAGAGTAGTTATTTGACACCGTAATCTCGCATAATCAATTTAAAGAAAGAAAGTCAATCCGATGGGGGCTCGACAAGTATTGGGTTGTGTGCTCACCAATATTTCGGCGATCATGTATCGGTTCTTTCTCAGTCGACAAAGAACATCATAGTGTTTCGCCTGCAATCGGCAACTATCTAATCGACCGTTGTGTCTTCCGCTCTACTCCTGTTGTTCAATAGTTATCTAATTGAAGAAATGAGTAAAGGTAATGAATGGAATAAGTTGAAGATAAAATTGAGACTATTGGTGCAGAAGGATTAGGCCGGTAGAATGCAATAGTTCAGTTTAGAGAGTTCACTTTCTCATGAAGATCTCTTTCATAATAGATAAACTCGCCATAATATGGCTGGCGAGTAGGTCGGGCGTGTATACTCTCTTCGGACAGAAGGGGCACGTAGAGAACTCGATTGCTCTGCCCAATCGACGACGCAGCAGTTGCATCTCTGCTCGTTGCTGCAAGGAGAAAGACTCTCTTGTCGATACGAGAATAAGATGGAACAGATTTAAGCCAGTACCTAGCGTATTCCAATTACTATTATCTCACCTGGACTTGTTCCGGAGTGTCAATAGCCTTGTTCGTGCTCTCAGCTATCCGATCGATCCCGCATTGTTTATGGGCCGGGTTCTGGTACTGGGTAGGGATCGGGTTCTGAGCACGGAACTGATGATGAGGCACCTGAAAAAATATAACATTTTCGATAATTAAATAAAAATTTACTCACTTTCATCGCTTTTTTGGGGGGTGGATCGTCCACTATCATTTTCTCCCTTTCTTCATTCGCAAAGACACGCGCAGCCTCCTCCTAAAATTTTTAATTTTTAAACGGTAGCTGTTCAGAAGCTCTCAACGTTCTTAACGAAGAAAGCTCTCAACGAAATTTCGTGGATCCATGGTTACTTCTGGTCTCGACACATTAATCTCTTATCAACTTACTTCGGTCGCTAACTGATATCCGTGGAAGTGCATATGGCTGATGAAGTAGGCCCGAGAATCAAAGTGCTTGCCGCATACATGGCAATCGTAGTCCGAAACTTCAAATAAGTTCAATTATTAAACAATTATTTTACACCATTGAAGACGATTGAATTAATAGATGTCTTAGGAAACAGTATAAATAAAGCATAACAACACCAACTTATACTTGCGTCGTCGACTCGAGATTCAGATTTAAGAAGAGGCAGAATTAACGGCATTTGCCCAAGAGAGGGCTCCGCATCCATTGGCTCCTGTTTGACCATCTTGGATCGCTGCTGGTGGTCCCTTCCACACCACTCGCTTTTCTCCTCATACGGGAGGTCAGTTTTGATCTGATTCCGATCATCGAACAGCGGCTTGGCCTCGCAGGCGCCTAGAGTTACATATTTGTTAAATTAAACGAGATGTAACCGACAACTCGAAGAATTGAAAAAGGAGCTATACCTGCCTTTAATGCCATGATCCGATCGTCGTCGCAACGACGCCAGAAAAGTTTAAAATATGGAAACTATAGAGTGCAACGAAAAATCGATAACATGAAAGAAAAAGTACCGTAACATTGTCGGTATGGGAGCCCCTGTGGTCTACCCACTCCTCTCTTCCCTTGCGTAGATACATCGATCGCTTGACTTTCGGCGCCGATGCGAATCATTGATCTACTCCCGCGCTCTCCCTCACCCTCCCTTGCCCTTCCGGTCTCGCACTCGACTCTCCTTTTTTCACTGCGTTCTGCGGCTTTTCCTCTGTTTCTTTCTTTAGTTCCCGCGCTTCTAGATGTTTCTTTTGTTATACATTTTCGAATTTGCTCTCTTTATTTATTCGTATAGGACAGCATCCCCGGCACTGCATTACATCCCAACACCATAGGAATACGTACATTTCACTTCATCTTGTGCGAGTGTGGGGCAAAAATATTCTTTTCTTCAGGTCGGAGCGTCTAATTTGCATCTCTGTGAACAATGCACAATTTGCGTACCCACGAACAATTTGCGTAGGCGAATTTGCGTAGGTGCGCATAGGCCGTCCATTTCCTTCATTGCTCTCTGCCACGAGTGGTCTGCACTGGCGCACCCGCTGACGTCAGACAACCGCTGTTTCTCATCGAGGTTGATGACGTTCCATTGTACATTTTTTGCCATTTAACTCGCTTCTAGTCAAGATCGAGATGCGTCTGCTCGTCACTTACAGAGAATCGCGCACTTTCTCGCCATGTTCGACCTCTGTCGAGCCTTCTTTCTATTTGTCATCATTTTTTCCGCGCTGACGATACTCGCTTCCAGCTTCGAGAATCTTCTTCGTTGGCCCGTTCTTCTTCATTGCGTTGTGGCATTGCGAGATTCTGTAAAGACGAAGCGGTTTTTCGAAAATAGGAGGTCTTTATCTCGCTTTTTGGGTTTTTATGGAATGTTCTTATTAACTTCTTAGCCCATTGCTAGCGCCACCAACGACTTCTCTCTGCGCATTCCATGTAGCATTTTGATCGTCACAAAGCCAGTTATCGGAAATAAATTGAAAGCGAAACTGCTCCTCCCACTAATTGTCATCATTTTTCATACCGTTGCTTTTCTGTCATTACCAGAAGAGCGTCGTTCCCCGCCTACGGCGGTGATTTCGTCACTCGAACGATTTCGCACGTTTCACTAATTTCGTCACATTTCGCAATCGCTATGGTGAGGGGAGTCTCTGCTGCTCTCGCTCCTCTGCGTCTCTGCCCGAGAGAGTTTCTCTGGCGCTCTCGCCGGGGACATCCCATGGACAGATGCTTGCGCTTTATTAATAGTAGATTCGGTTTTTTCTTCAGTTTCCTTGCTTCCTTCTGCACCTGGGGACCTGCTTACCTTTACATAAAGGCTTCAGCTCTCATCATGCCTTCACTTTTTATTGTGTTGAACAGAGTGGGTGCTCCCTCTATCTTCCCTGTCAGTTTCCATACAGACCGACTTGCAATTCTGCCGCGTCATCCTTCTCTTTCTCTTCTCCCCTATCAATTAGCATACGCCCTTTGCACAATTGCGTCATCTTTTGGTGTTGTCGATCGGTCAACCCACTATTTATCGGTCGTATTTTCCAGGCAAGCTGCAAGGGGAGGCGCCCCCCGTCTCGCACTCAACGGCCTTCGACCCCATTGGCGTCTCGGGGGCATCAAGAAGAACGATGATGTCGACATGGACGACGAGAAGCCGTCGAGCGGGAACGGAGCCAAAGTTTGGGGGAGGGGACATACGTGGGCGCGGTCCAACGGCAGGTGTCGGCTTTTTTCAATATGTTTGAGAGCTTTTTTTTGTTTTACCTTTCTGGCATTTTTTTGCTCTACCTCATGCCTGCGATTTTCGGCCAGGCATGCGGCTGTAGTTTTTTCGGATGGATCCGCGCCCACGTATGGGGGAAGGTGGTTAACGGGTCTCCGTAGGGGGGGATACGTGGCTAGCACGTCCACCGATAGATGGGAACCGGAGCCTTCGCCTATCGCTCATGCGATCAGTGAAGGGTGTTCCCACTTCGGAGAATAAAGGAACCAGATGAGGGGCCATCATCTCCGCTCCGAGATGTGATGATACCCCGAGCCAGGGGTTAATTAACAACTAGTAAGAACCCCTGGCTTACCCCCTAGTGCTCAGTCACGATCTGTGGCCCGAAGAGCTACTCCCCAGACTTGTGTTTCACTTGTGATCACTTGTGCTGAAGCGTGGGTCCTATTGTCACCCCCATGTGACGGCAGGGAGAGCACTAGCATAGCAACCATTGCCACCCCACCTTTCTCACTAGTTTGACTAGCGAGCGGCAGCCGGTTGCGCCATCTCTGGTTCCAGTAGACCAGCCTACTCGTATCGCCTTAGGTCTTAGTTGCGAACGAGTAGGTGAGAGTGCGATTCTCTATCCACGCAAAAAAAATCCGACCCAACACAGCCCTCTAGCCCGTAGTTGGGAGGATAAGTCCCCCGCCTAGAGAGAAAGGCCGTAGGCCCGCTTAGCGGACGATAGTTTTCCCAAGGCGAAGGGGCTGTGTTTCTCAAGAACACACATAGTGTGCCGAGTGGCCCAACTGGGACAAGGGACGGATTTGTGGAAGAAGAAGACGAGAAGAGAGTTTAGTATATAGGGGGTAGGAGACGTAGTTCAGCATAGACCGCAGAAAAGCCTGTCCGCCGAGCGATGGTTCTCGGAGTTCAGTGGACGGGTAGCCG
>LS585879.1:2628028-2660981 GCA_900490775.1 Pristionchus maxplancki
GTGAGAGATACGAGCGTGAGAAGGCGTGAAAGAGATGAGATTGTTGAATCGGTTGAAAATATGAGCTGAGAGAGTGGTAAGAATATGGCGTTAGATTGTATTGATTCTGTCACTGGTTGTGTGGATATGGGATGGGTATGAGTGGTTGAAGTACTGTGAGCGAAGTGAGAAGGTAGTAACGTTTCCGATGGGTGGAATACGCTAAAAAGCCTGAAACGGGACAGTGAAAGGCGGAGTGAGAGTGCGGTAGGAAGGGATTTGAGCGAGGTATCGGACGGTTGTGCTCTTCCAGATTGCAGGTACGATGGAGTCGGCGCTGGACAAGCGATGGAACGACGAGGCGCTCTCTGCGACGTTGCAGCTGCGCCCACCCTCTCCGGTCCGCCCACCCTCACCGAGTTCAAAGATGAGTGTTGATGTAAAATACTTATCTGGAGTCAATAGGAGCGCATATTTATAAGTGAGTGCGTACGGCGTGGATGCAGTAGGTAGTCGTCGATCCTCATTGCCCCCCATATTTTCTTTTCTTTTTTCCCTGTGCTTATCCAGCGGCGAACTTCATCCACAGGTAGTTAAGTAGTCAGGGTGCGAGCTGTGGTTGTTCCTGCTCCTGGGGTGAGTCTGGAGCGACGTCCGGTCAGTACTTTGCACCTCCTGAGAGAGCTTGCTCTTGATGCCCGGTGCACTGTGCGTTGGTCGATCTTTCGTGCGGAGACGGAACTGCTCACTAGCATTCGTTTCTTTCGGGTTTCGCGGCGATGGTCGATTAGTTATCGTTCTAGATAGTAGCCGGACGTTGAGTTTACTCGGGATGATCACAGTACTTTAGTCTCTAGTTTTCTAGTGCGCGCGCTTTCCTAAAAATCTATTTTTGATTTGATTTTTATTTTTTATTTATTGGGGTGGGGGGTAACTGGGAGTAGGTAAGGGGTAACTGTTACGGAGGGATAGGAAAGCAGAGGGGACGTTTTTCGTCCGCTTTGCGAGTTCAAAATTTAAATAGGGTACAGTGTTATACTGCTTATTTGTAACATTTCAGCACGCGGCTTCCGGTCGACAGGCGAGCCTCGTCAACAACGCCATCTGAAGAAGAAGCGGCTGTGAAGATAACGTCATCGATCGACAGATTGTCCCGCCGAGGACGATCGAACCACTCGCGAAGGAGTTAACTAAGATAAGTTTGAATCCAGGGTGCTAGGTTCCTTTATTTACGGGCGCGGTAGGAACACTGTTAGATGTGCTGCCCCGTCGTCACATCTAGGGGGCGATACTATAGGCAGGGACGCTATGCTACGGCCAGGGACGATCTAACCCCCCTTAATATGTTGTGAGCAGAGGGCTCACGTGTATCTAAAACGTTCTTGCCGCTCGTCTAGCCCGTTTTGATTTGGGGTTAGGTTGTTTCTCTCATTAAGCACGCTTGTTTTGCCTCATGTCAGGGTCGACGAGCACTGAGGCGAGGCGAGCGATCGACTGCGGATGGAAGAGTGGAGGAGAGAAGAGGGTTGAGGTGGGAAAGGACTCCGATGTCAACAACGATGACGTCATCAATCGACCAGTTTCAGACGCCCCGAACACGATCGGCCCCGCCCTCTGCCACCACACAACGAAGGGCTCACTCGAGAGGAAGGAGGACTAGGGCGGGTAAGTGAGGAAATGATTGATGATTGTGTTTATTGTTTTTATTATTTTTCAGACACGCGGTGCAGTCGACAGCCGACCTCTCGCTGCCAGACACTCCTCTCCTCTGGTCGCCTCTCCCTTCTCCCCTGCCCTCGCCTCGCGCCCATTCGAGTGAGTGGTGGCACTGCTATAAAGCTAATATCTCAAATTCCCTACAGGAAGAAGCGTCGTCTCTTCTCGCTCTCGCTCCACTCAAGAAGTCGCTCCTCCCGCCCTCGCGTGGCCAAAGAAGATGCCGATAGTGTGCAGTGAGTTGGATGAAAAAAGTTTACTCGAATATGATCTTTGTTTGCAGGCTCGTCCGTCTCCAAGCCTCGTCCGTTCTCTCTCCCTCTTCCCTCTGCTTCTCGCAGCGCGCTCGACGTATCGTCAATCGACAAGTGGCCGAGGTACTGTAGTTATCGATTAACTAAATAATGTTTTGCACTGCAGATTCGCCACTTCGACGAGGCCCTCAGTGGACAGCCGACGGAGCGGAGGGAAGCGCCGTCTACTGGCAGCGATGAAGGACTTGTGGGCCGGGCTGGGTAGGTTAAGGACGAATCTGAGTATAAATGATGACGTAATTAATCGCTATTGGTTTGCAGTTGGCTTCGCTCCTTTCTGCCCTTCCCTCTCTTCGGGCCCATTCGAGTGAGTGGCGACTTCGCTCTTCATCAGGACCTAAATCGATTTACCCGGCAGGATGAAGCGCCGTCTGTTCTCGCCCTCGCTCCACTCAAGACGCCTCGCCTCGCGCCTCGATCGAGTGACCAAAGGAAAGGATGGCAAGTGCAGTGAGGTTGGTTGAAACTAGTTTGCTCTAATAAATAATTATTGATAGCACAGTAGAAATAGTACCGTAACACCAACGGTACAATAACTCCCACCATGTGTTTTTAGTCGTCAAAAATTGCCTACCATGTGTTTTTTGAAGAAAAAAAATGCCAAAATACTCCCACCATGTGCTTTTTTGGGTCGAATTTTCAACAAACCATGTGTTTTTAGAACGTCCCTATATTTGGTATTTCAACTCTGATTGATAGCAGACTCGTCCCTTCTCGAGACGTCTCCTCCCTCGAGTCCCTCACCCTGCTCTCACATCGCGTGATCTTCCCGGTCGATCGAGATAGTTAGTTAAATGTTTAGATTAATATAATTTATTTTCTCTGCAGATTCGTCACCGGTAGAGTGAACGAAGAGATTTCGACGGGCAAGGTAGGACGAGCTAGAGTGCAAATTAAGACTTATCTAATCGATGATGTTTTGCAGTTGCCTCATTGGATCCATGCTGGCTGCCTCCTCTCGCCTTCCCTCCTCTTCTCTGGTCTCTACGCTTCGCGCTGAGTCAGGTGGGGAGATAACACGACATTACTATCAGCTAGTTATTCAATAGTCCCTGCAGGTCGAGGCTCCGTCTCTTCACGCCCTCGTTCCCCTCGAGACGCCCCGCCTCTCGTCTTCCTCGAGTGGCTAAAGAAGAACCGGATAGTGGATGTAGTGAGGTTGGTTGAAACACAGATCAAAGGGGAACAATGGTTTCGTGCAGGCTCGTCGCAGCTCAAGGCCCCCTCTCCTCTTTCTCCATTCAGGAGCCATGGCTGGTGTGGTCGGGCACTCGCCTGGAATGAGAGGTAGTATTTACATCATTACATTATTGATTAAACTTGATTTTGTTCTTTGCAGCGCTGCTGCGGGACTCGAGAGACTTGGAGCCCTTCCCTCTGTTGGAGATTTCTGGCTGCTTCCGCTCCACTCAAGATGCCCCGCCTCTCCTCTTCTTCGAGTGACCAAAGGAGAAGAGGGCAGTGAATGCAGTGAGGTTGGTTGAAATTTGTTTGCTCTAATAAATATTTATTGATTGCAGACTCGTCCCATCTCGAGGGCCCGCCCTTCTTCCCCTCGCGCTCGCCCCCACTTCTTCCTCTCTCGCACAATGGAGGCCGGAACTCATCGGGAATGAGAGGTATATTGGATTTGCAGAGTTCGTTTATAAATTTATTGTGAATTACAGTCCTTCTTGGCTACTACTGGATACTGGCTACTTCTCGCCCTTCCTCCGTCACTCTCCTTCGATGGAGGAATCTGGTTGCTGGAGGCTCTCCTCCTCTCGTCTTCTCTCGCCCATTCGAGTGAGTGCTCCTCTCATTGCATTCATTGATCCTAATTTCCTTGCAGGATGAGGTCCCTTCTCTTCTCTTCTCGCCCTCACTTCGCTCAAGGCTCCTCGCCTCTATCAAGTGACCAAGAAGAAGGTGGTTGAAACTAGTTTGCTCAAATAAAAATTGTTTATTGCAGACTGGTCCCATCTCGAGGCCCCGTTCCTCTCCCTCTCACACTCTGCTCTCCTTCCTCTCTTCCCGCTCAAAGGAAGCAGGGTCACGTCGGGAATGAGAGGTACTGTGAATTTGCAGCGTTTGATCATCAATTTATTGTGCATTTTCAGTCCTCGCTCGCTGCAGCGGACCCACTCCGACAGAGAGTGACCGTCTCCCTCCCTCGGAGGCCTCTTGGGCTGCTGTGAAGCCGCAACTCTTCTCGCATATTGGCTAGGTCCGTGCTATTGAAATATATGCATTGAATTGCATTGTTGATAGCAATAGCGAACGAGTTGTTTTTTGTACGCTCCAAAGAGCGCTCATGCACTGAATTATTGCCAATGTCATTAGTTGTCGTTTCCTCAAAGCATTGTCCTTGGTTTCAGGAACGGTCTCTTCCTGCCCCCTCTGCCATCTCATCTTCCTTCCCCTCGATGAGTGGGTGCTGGAGAGAGAGCAACGCGCTCTCATATCTACCGTCCTGTGCCCGATCAGGTTGGTTGATTTACTTAGTTGGTGGCTGATTTACTTTGACCTGTACCTTAGTTTCCTTCCACGTTAGGATATTACAAGTGGTATTAAGTATTAATTAGCGTACGGCGGCTGCGTAAATTGATTGTAATCACGTTTCTATTGTGTCAAGTCAGCACAATGCGCGCGCGTTCATATTTAAATTGCCTATCAAATCACAGTTGATATAGATGCTTGCAACAAACTTCAAACCAAATTCCCCGTGCTGCCTTGCGTGCTGACTATTTTTAAAAAAACTTTGTTGGTATGTTAGTCCGGTTTTAGAATGATTTTTCCCACCTATCAAACATAGCTGGTGGGAATCCACTTTCCTTTTGGTTTGGCCAACGGATCTGAAATAGTGTTCGCCTACCTCTGCGCAAATTCCATCTATTTGTTTAAAAAAATTAAAGCCATGATTCTTGCAGCCCTTCCTCTTCTCTTCTCTTCTCCTCTTCTCTTCTCCTCTTCTCCTCTCCCTTCCCTTCTTCTGGTTGAGGAAGCGGCTGCCCCTTCGCACTTCGAGTAGGTGAGTGCAGACGGCAGATTATTTAGTCCGGCTACGTAGGATTCGATGATTCAGCCACTATGGCCAAACATCGACATCTCTGATTCCGACCAAAATTATTTTAAGGATAACTCCATCCGTCCTCATCATCAAATGATTAATCATATGGTCATATATTATTTTGCAAAAAGGGACGGGGCTTCAAAATTTGAATAATAATGAATGAATCAATGAGTGAAAGTCGCTATAACAGTGGTCCGAAAATCCCATCGCAAAGTGATTTTCAATCTCAGGTACCAGTTTTTACCAAATCGAAATCGAAAAAGCGCTACGGCAGTAGAACCACGTCGTAGAGCATACAATTCTGCATCGATTATACATTTTTCGAAAATTATCGCCACGTACTTAATTTACGATTTTTAATTCTCAAGTTACATTAGCGCCGGAAAATCATTAGTCCCTTTTTCTATCTGTTGCAACTTTTTAAAGTACTTAGCTTCTTAAGGAAACAATTCAATGAAAAATGGTCTGCATAAAAAATAAACAGTTCAATGTGCTCTGCAAAATGAGAAAATGCTCGAAATTTCTATTTCTAACTCCTTAGCATAAGAAAGTCGAGCTGTAATTTTGAGAGGGCATTGGCAATCTGTCGAAGATTATGTTGCTTATAAAGAAAATCAATAATATTACATAATTGATGTCGCAACCCGACTTTTTCGAAAATTTTTTCTTTGGTAGAGTTCTCACCAAATTTCCATGCATCGAGGAGGGGTCGAGGGCTATTCAGAAAAAAGTTTCGTGTTGCTAGGGCTTGCTGCAAGTTCAAGGTCCGAATTTCAACTCGGCTTCTAGGCATGTCTCGTTCTATCCACGAGGCCATCCACGAGAGAACGTACCTACCCCACGGATGGCTTTTTTGCAATCCCTCGCAATATTTCACGAGTGATATTCGCATACCGAGTGCTGATATTTGGCCCAATATGGAGGGTTCTAGTGCACGTTCCAAAAATACCAAGGTCGGCCCAAAAAATCGAAATTTTCAAAGTTGAAAAATTGAAGTTCTTTTTTACTTTTCCGTAGTATTTTGGCCTGCTGATTCGAGGGATTGCAAAAAAAGCCATCCGTGGGGTAGGTACGTTCTCTCGTGGATGGCCTCGTGGATAGAACGAGTCAAGCCTAGAAGCCGAGTTGAAATTCGGACCTTGAACTTGCAGCAAGCCCTAGCAACACGAAATTTTTTTCTGAATAGCCCTCGACCCCTCCTCGATGCATGGAAATTTGGTGTGAACTCTACCAAAGAATAAGAATAAATTTTCGAAAAAGTCTGGTTGCGACATCAATTATGTAATATTATTGATTGTCTTTATAAGCAACATAATCTTCGACAGATTGCCAATGCCCTCTCAAAATTACAGCTCGACTCTCTTATGCTAAGGAGTTAGAAATAGAAATTTCAAGCATTTTCTTATTTTGTAGAGCACATTGAACTGTTCATTTGTTATGCAGACCATTTTTCATTAAATTGTTTCCTTAAGAAGCTAAGTACTTTAAAAAGTTGCAACAGATAGAAAAAGTGACTAATGATTTTCCGGCGCTAATGTAACTTGAAATTTAAAAATCGTAAGTTAAGTACGTGGCGATAATTTTCGAAAAATCTGTAATCGACGCAGAATTGTATGCTCTACGACGTGGTTCTACTGCAGTAGCGCTTTTTCGATTTCGATTTGGTAAAAACAGGTTTCCTGAGATTGAAAATCACTTTGCGATGGGATTTTCGGACCACTGTTATAGCGACTTTCACTCATTGATTCATTCATTATTATTCATGACTTTATATACACTTTTTGAACTTCTAGGCTAATAGGTAATATCCCAACACTTACTTTGAACCCAGCCATTGCCATTTATTTTAGCCGATTTTGGAATTTCTAAATTTTGAAGCCCTGCCCCATTTTTCAAAATAATATATGACCATATGAATAATCATTCGATGATGAGGACGCAAGGAGTTATCCTTAAAATAATTTTGGTCGGAATAAGAGATGGTGATGTCCGGCCCATACGTGAACCTTACCGATCCGGTCTCTTAGCACGGGTCTTCTGTAAAAGTGTAGGAATGTCTCCTGCAGAAAAATTGTTTTGGTCTTCGATTTCGCTGAAAGTCATTTGCCTAGGTAAAATGAGAGTGAGGAGGACGCCTATCCACTTTGTTTCTCAAAATTTGCAGGTTGAAGTGATTTTTTGACCTTCAACTCCAAATGGCTGTTTCTCGCTTCGTTTTTGACCTACCAAGTTCCAACCGGCACAGGTCGATTCGAAAGATAACTCAATTGAGGGTACGGTCTAAAATTTCGTCTTCCATGAGTAATGCATGAAAAACGCCTTTTCTGAGTACTTTATGCAAATTTTCTCGAAACTTTCCTCTAAAGGGTATGGATTTTATCTTTGATTTCGATTCACCACTACCAACTTGAGGTAACCTAATATTTCATTTGCCATAACTCTGGTTTCCCGATAGTGCTACTGTACAGGGGAATTCTGACTTCTCTGGACTGTTTTCACAACACGTTTCTATTCATATCTCGTCGCAAGCGTATGCAAATTTACAAACTTACCCTACCCGAGTCGATCGTCTCGACGAGCCCGACAAAAAAGTCTTAGTGGTCCGAAGCGTCAAAGCTGCCCGTTTTCAAGGTACGTCGCAAGAATATTTTGAACTGAACAAATCGTTAAAATGCGTTATGAATGTATTAGACGATGTAACGCGAAAACGGTCAACTTTGACGCTTCGGACCACTAATACTTTTTTGTCGGGTTCGTCGAGACGATCGACTCGGGTAGGGTAAGTTAGTAAATTTGCATACGCTTGCGACGAGATATGAATAGAAACGTGTTGTGAAAATAGTCCAGAGAAGTCAGAATTCCCCTGTACAGTAGCACTATCGGGAAACCAGAGTTATGGCAAATGAAATATTAGGTTACCTCAAGTTGGTAGTGGTGAATCGAAATCAAAGATAAAATCCATACCCTTTAGAGGAAAGTTTCGAGAAAATTTGCATAAAGTACTCAGAAAAAGCGTTTTACATGCATTACTCATGGAAGACGAAATTTTAGGCCGTATCCTCAATTGAGATATCTTTAGACAACTTTATTTCGGATCGACCTGTGCCGGTTAGAACTTGGTAGGCCAAAAACGAAGCGAGAAACAGCCATTTGAAGTTGTAGGTCAACAACCCACTTCAACCTGCAAATTTTGAGAAACAAAGTGGATAGGCGTCCTCCTCACTCTCATTTTACCTAGGCTAAGGACTTTCAGCTAAATCAAAGATAAAAAACTTCTGCACCAAAACTGTTTCATTTTCCTACATTTTTACAGGAGACCCGTGTTAGATATAGCTAATAATTCTGTGTTGTGAACAGTGTCTCTCCCTAGTCTCCTAGACTCCCTCTAGTTAGATAAATCGATAAACATATAGATAGAAGGAGACTCAATTCTTTTTTTAGTCTCCCTTCATTTCTGGTCCAACGCTCTAGTCCATTTCCCCCAGAGTTAAAATGGGTAGAAAGGGACCCCCCAAAATCGACAAGGTATGAGTTCCAAACCTTATTTGGGGGGGGGGTACGTTTTTAACTCTGATTTCCCCTCTTCTCCTCAGAGACTGACGGGAAAGGGCACTGTTCACAGTATTAAAGGTCTCTTTCGGAAAAAAATCTGAATTTTTTATCTGACAGCAGTAATTAATTGTGCTTTTCAGATCTCTAGCATCGCTCGGACGTCCGTTCCCAGAAGACGTCTTTCCATCCTCCATACCCCTTTTTTGACTTTCCGCCTTCACACTTTTCTTTTTTTGCCTGTTGTTTTTTGTGTCATGTGCATGCCCTAATCCCGTGGTTGTCTGTTTGTCTGACCCGGGTTTCCTCATCTTAGGTTATCGTGGTAACGGTACCAAGCGCATAGGTAATGGCCCCTTTGAGGCTTGTAGTAGTTTTCCCTAATCCCAATCACGTGATCGGAATCGTGTCGGGGATTACTACTCTATCCTCCGGCAGTGCAGCCGTCCATCTTCAAGCCTATTTGCCCCTGTTTAATGCATTCTTCGAAATATCTTGCCCTTGGGGTATTTCTCGGTGTTCTATTTTTCGATGAGTGCATTACAGAGGAGAAAATGGACTTGAATTTGAACGGCTATTTCCTAATAGTGCTTCATATCGCCGACGAATAGTCTCCGACTCGATTTCTTTCATAAGGGCCTAGATGCAACTGGGTGGAGTAAAAAAACAAAAGACGGTTCAGGTAGAAGTCATGGTTGTGGTAGCTGAGATGCGTGTTCCCTCCTAGGATCCCACTGCCTTGTTACCCCTCCCCTCTTCGTGTGCCTGTCCCAGTCTTCCTTGTTGCATGTGTCCTTACTGTCGTTCGTTCTTCAGTCGTTGATTTTATTTTGCATGATCTATTTCCGTCCTTCTCGAGTCGTAAGAAGCGCTCGTGTCTGGACGACCGTTGTGCGTGTGATTTATTTGATTTGGGATACGGTATCCAACGTAACTGCAATTGGCTTTTAGGACGAGATATTGTAGCATTCGGCTGTTAATCTGAAGCCGTTACCGGCTTTAAGGTTGTGGGTTACGGTATCCAGCGGATGTCTATCTGGAGCCGCAACTGGCTATTAGGAGGAGATATTGTATCATCCAGCTGGTTATCTGAAGCCGGCTTTTACGTCGTGGGTTACGGTATCTAGCGGATGTCTATCTGGAGCCGCAACTGGCTATTAGGAGGAGATATTGTATCATCCAGCTGGTTATCTGAAGCCGGCTTTTACGTCGTGGGTTACGGTATCTAGCGGATGTCTATCTGGTGCCGCAACTGGCTTTTAGAACTAGATACTGTATCATCCGGCTGGTAATCTGAAGCAGATTTTGGCTTTTAACACTGGGATCCGGAGGATATGGATCGCTAACGACTGCAGTTTGACACGGCATTCTATAGGGGGTGGTCGAGAGATAGCGAAAGAAGCAAAGACAAGGCGATAGAGCACGCGAAAATGAGAGAGTACTGCTGTGGTCTCTCCGCGAAATTGGTTTTTGGAGTGTTGCCAAGACGCCGTGTTTGAAACGCGTGTGCGTTTTACTAGTCACATACCTGAGAATATAATCAGAACGAAAGTGGGCGGAGCCAGCACACGCGTTGCGTTTTCTGACTCCGCCCACTTTCTTTTTGCTGAGTCTGGTTTTTTGTCTAACAATACAAAAACAAAGCCGTAATCGCGGAGGCAGTGGATAAAACAAGTCGCGAAAACGTGAAAGTCGAAAACGAAAACGTAAAACGTCTGAAAACGTGAAAGTCTGCTGCTAAACACCGTATTGACCTTCCTGAGTATTCGAAACGCACGATACAGTATATATGTGACGTACTTGTCACGAAGCTTGATTCGAAAAAACGGGAATTGAACGTTCTAGCAGCGAAATAGGACGAGAAAAATTCTCCATTCAGTAAAGAATTCAAATTATTTTTATTTCGCGAATTTATACAAAATAACTGAGTTGTGTGGCTAGCTATATTGAAACATGGAACAAAACTCGAAATACACACCGAATTGCGAGATCTCGTGATAACAGAATGAAGGATATAACATCATGAGTACCAACTAGGGTTGGCATTTTGATTCCCAAACGACCGACTCTGCGCGCGCGTCGAGAATGGAATGATTCCCAAATCACCTCTCTCTTCACTCGGTGTGGAATCGAATGATTCCCTGTCAAAAAGTTTGGGAATCCAAGGATTCCCATCTTTTTCCACTAATATATTAGTGAAAAAGTCATATGTGAACTGTGAAACACATATCGAATAAATCAAAAAATTTTGATTTTCGAAATATTTCCGAGATATCAGTGGTGACCTACCCTTACTGTTGACTATTATTTCTTTCTGCTAGTAGTTGGGAGATGTAACGTGAACATTATATTTCCATTTTGAGTGAAATTGTCGTTGATTGAGGTCACTGACAAAGGGCGAAAATTTCAAAATCACCCAATCATTCTGTAATCGAGCATGCATGATGGGGACATGAAAGCAAGTGATCTCTCAAAATTTGAAAGCGATTCGATGATTTTGAGCCAAGTTATACTCTTGGGAATCCTGGATTCCCAGAATCGAGGATTCCCAGAACCACCGATTCCCAGAGTCGAAAGGTGCGGAATGAGTGGAATCAAAAGGATCTGGGAATCTGCGAAGAATCAAAATGCCAACCCTAGTACCAACAATGAATCAATAATTGACCTATATAATTAATATTCAGTTGATGATACTTCTGGTGACCTTGTGAATATACTGCAAGAATGCGCGCAGTTTGTCCTTCGAAATATCCTGAAATAATGCCCGGTGAGATGAGGGATTCACTTCCACATAAAATGTTCTACTACTTTCTTCACTTCATCTAATACCGTATACCTCACCTTGTGCAATTCGAGTGAATGGACGAGAGTGGTGCAATCGAGTGCATTCTTCTCCTCTCCACTCTCCGCCAACATCTGTGCCATTCGAAGTAATGATGAGGCGAAGTATCGATCACGAAGAACTCGAAGAGAACGAATTCGCTGAATGGAAGACCATCAGTCGAGTACAATCATAGGGAAACACAAGTCATATCGAATCTCTTCCATCCACCATGATAATAAGAGGTCATAATGAAATCGGATATAGTCTTCTGCACTTAAATTCCTATACTTATACTATACTTATTAACAGCATGCGAATTAAAGTATAAATTTTCACAAATGGAATCCAAGTACTTGCGATCTCCTTCCACTCCCTCACCTCTTCCTCTTCTCCCTCTCCCTCCATTTCCTCTCCTCCTCCCGTCCTCCATCCTTCGTGTCTCAGGAACATTTCCAACACTGCCACTCCCTTCGCACTCAACATCGATTCCGTCGCACGCAATCGATCAGCCCTATAAAGGGAACAATATCAGTTTGTAGCCGAACACCAGTATCCATTTTACTATTCTACTACTCATTCCACGATCACTACTCGATAGACCTCATTCCCCATTCTTCCCTACAGTATACCTCTCTCCGGCCCTCTTGCTCTCGAGTGCGGCTTCTGCACTGAACAGCATACTGCTGCCCGCGGTCGCATCCGAGCGAGTCGAGTCCTTTCTGCAATTGATTACAGTAAGAGACCTGAAGTGTGCCCTCTCTCACCTCTTCTCGTTGACGCGATCGGCGTGTGCCTGACGCCACGCTTCGAATGCGTCGATGCCGTTGAGGTAGTAGATGAACTCGGTGTATTCAGCACAGGAGCGAATGACGACGGGAGAGAGAGGGAAACCACGCGATCGAACTCGATCGGCCAGAGATCCTTCACGAGTGGCACACACTTCCAGAAGAGAACGAACCGATGAGTCGTCACCCGATTCTGAAGGATGTACTTAGGGTATTGTTAGCTAATCATAGTAATTTAGATAGTTTACTGCAACAAATCTATGAAACAATTCATCGGTATCTCCTGAGGAAAAGGAAGAAAAATGAACAATTTCTAGGAGAAAGGTACCGTACCCAGGAACTTTCGCAGCAGGACGCAAGCCTCAACGACGGCGTCAGTCTCCGTCTCTCGCTCTCTGTAGAGCAACCAGCGGAAGCGATCGATTAGATCGGAGGGAGAATTCGCCTGGAATAAGATCCAATGTCATGCGTTTCCCTCACATCTATATTCATTTGTTCTTCCCTTTGTCTTATGCTGACTTCTTCCTCTCACCTCATCCATTCTACTCTTGATGACGACTTCCTTCACGAGTTGACGATAGTTCTGTCCTGCCTGTGAGAGAGCTTCGAGGAAGGAGAGACGTGACTGCACACTCTTCAGACCTGTAGAGAAGGAATAGGAGTATTTGACAACATAATTCGAAAATGAATTAGTTGACTTACGATACATTGTCTGCATGGTCACACTCTTTCCAGTGGCATCATTCAGATAGTTAACGTAGAAGGGGATGAGATGAGTGAGGGAGAGAGTCAGCAGCTTCCCCGTATATTTCAGAATGATACGATTACCCAGTGTCACCTGCAACCTCTTTATTTAATGTGTTTTGTAAAAGCACTCTTTCTTTGAATTATCACCACAATAGTACAACTGGAAATAGTTACCATAATGAATGATTTCTGATTAAAAATAAGTGAAACTGACATCGTGAACCCTCTTCGTATTCCTGAAGATAATGACGAGATGGGCCATGAACCGCAGAAGATGCTCTGGCACTCCCTATTCAATATTCATTCATTCACATCTTCATCCGTATCCTCTTCCTACCTTGTCGCTCTTCTCATAATCGACGAGGAAATCGGCGGCATGTCTGACAGCATCTCTGGCGTCGCTTCGAAGGAGGGCGGAGTACAGACGGAAGTAGGGCCATGACTCGTGAGGCAGCACCTGGGTGAGACACCTCATGCTTTATTCATTTATTCCAACTGGCAACAATTAGTGTTTCTCGCCTAATCTCTTCCCATTCCATCATCGTCTCTCCTTCTTACCTCTCCGAAAATGGATTGAACACTGGCGGGTGCATCACACATCACTTCTCCTCCTGCCATTTCATCCAATTTCGCCTCCACTGCTGCATTCGCGAGAACCTGCATCAAAGAGATCTGTTGAGTCACGAACAATCCCTTACAATTATTCTACACAGACCAGTCAGAATTAAAGTGGTGGAGTCCCCGTTTATTCATCAATTCTCGACCACTTCGTCTCTCTCAACTCACCCAGATGCGATCTTCGGTCTTATTAGCGAGTGAGAGAAGAGGATCGACACGACCAGCGAGTGCAGCCCATAGCATGCGAAGAGGAGCAGAGAGAGTCGAACCTTCCTGATCACGAAAAGATACTTCTTCTCACATTCAGGCGTTAAAGAAAAGACATAAACACACATGTAATAGTACATGAGGAGTGAATGAGTCAATAGATAAAGTAATGGATAGAGAGAAGACAAACCTTGTTCAGAATGGCTGTGATAGTCTTCTTGAAGAGCTTGCGCTTCTGAAGCATCTGGAAACAATTACATCATTCTCCCATCTCCTTCCGTTATTTCCCTTCCAAAGTATTCCTCTTTTTTCCGTACCTTCGAGTAAGGATTCTCTTGTGCAAGGGGAGTCAGGGCGAAATCTTCCTGAACTCTTCGAAGCGAGAGGAGAGGAGCGAGTGAGGCACCGCCTGTCTACAATGACACATCTTTTGAGATGGTTGTTACAATTAGAATTGAAATTATGAATATTAAATACAAACCTTAACGAGTAACTCTCTCGCCTCTTCGCACTTTCCACATCGAATGAGTGCGAAGACGACCCTACAATCATTGGCATCAGCAAGTTCCTCTCTCTCATTTTCCCTCACCTATACACTTTATCGATGAGTGCTCCATCGTCTCCACTGCTCTTCGAGTCGAAATCCGCGCCCAGATCGGCGCCATTTCCGCGCAGAATCGCGTTAGTCGTGTCGCGCTGATTAATTCGTTGATATTTCAACCCAAAATCAATCAATCAATCACATTGATGGCCAGATCGTAATCATTAAAGTAAACCGAAAAAAACATGCTTGTGAGTATGATCGCCCCCATTCACCTTGACATTGGTGACAGTGTTGAATGTGTCGTACTGACTGCACAGGTCGGCGAATCCACTGGGATCTCCCTCTGATGCCGCCTCCTCACTCCAACGGAGAAGGGTCTGCAACAACAATGTACAGCCATACTCCAACACCCGCATTCATTAAGTTGCAGCAACCAAATCTCGATTCCACTCACCATCAACTGTCGAATATCGTCATCGTGTGCGCATGCGTGCGCCAGCACAGAGACGTCCTGTACATATTATTCATAAATGGGCAAAGTAATATTCCTAATAAACTCAATAAAACAGCCCTTCACTCACCTTTGCCTGCTCCACTTGATCCTCGTAATTGTGAGCGAGGAGCACGAGTCGATATGCCTCCACTTCGCTCCTGCAGAGATCAGACATCAAACTACAAACTGTAATCTTCGACCGACCTCAGTTGTTTGAGTGCTCCATTCACTTTGGGATCTCTTCGACCGGAAGTTCGAATCGTCTCCTCCAATGCCTTCACTCCCTTGCAGCACAGCTGAGAGAGAGGATCATTTATTTCGAAATTTAAGATTTCTCCTCTCATGACATCTTCCAGATAGGCCCATCCACTCACATCGAACGACTCTGCGAATATCTCGTCCGTGTTGTCCTGCGATCGCTCGAATCGATGGAAGTCCTCACAGAGGGCCGTCGAGACTGGGAACGGGAAGAGATTGGATATTGAGTGTCACTCGATACTCACGAGTGTAGCTGATTCCCTCTTGATCGTGCATATTTATCTCGGGAAGAGTGGCGATCCTCGCCAATTCTGTCTCGTCCGCAGCGTCCGCGCGACCTGATACAGTTCCATCTTGGATTGACAAGAACCACAGATTTTAATCTTAAAAGATGACGCTAGGGTGTTCCTTCTCCTCATTTCACTCACCCGTGCGATCTCTCATCTGACTGCCGTAGCTCGTGTCCACTTCCATCATCTGCATCCTTTATTGCAATTCATCCTTCGAAACCAAGTTAGAGGGAAAATATGGCATGGCCCATCGAACCAGTTATGAAACAGAACAAAATCAATACTGGAAAAAATATTTACCAAACTACGACACTTAGCAAGAACATCATCAGATCAGAATGGATCACCGTGAGAATTTAAATAAAGCAAGCAGAGAAAGTATCTAAAATGTACACGAAAAAATGAAACAACCTTAACAACCGAATGATTCATGCATCATCCTCTCACAATGAATGATTCTACTTAAGACCATATACAAAACAAAGGAAAATGGAGAGAATTAGGTCTCTCCCCGATGTGATCAATGAACATTGTCAATAATATGATCCCCGATGACTCGATTTTCATCCAATTCTTCGTCATCTCCTACTTCCTCTTCTTCATAATGATGGTGCAATTGATGGTGTTGCATACTTTCTTCCTCTCCATCTTCCCCTTCCTCCATCACTTCTCCTTCTGCAGACTGGTCGTAGTAATCTCCAATTTGCTGCAAAGATCAAAGATCAAACCTTGAGTTTCGTCATTCACCCACCACATCGAATCCCTCTCTATGCAGTTTCGACTGCCAATATGTCCGTTGCATAATGAGAACTTCTCGTTGGAGATGAAGTAACTGTAGAGAGGAAGGATTATCGCGGGCACCTATCATCATTTCATTCTTAAATCGATACGCTAATTTTTTATATAGTAAACTTGAGAGAGAAAGCCAACAAATCCAGGTTAGAGTAAGATAATATATTTATCAGACGAAATCCCTTTCCATACTCACACTTCTCTGCATTTCCGCAGTCTCACTATCGATGGGTGGCATTTGCATGACCATACTCGCTCGTTCCTCCGAAATAATTGCCTCCAGATGAGAGAGACGGGAACGGAGGGCCTCAAATTTATTAATTAATAGTTTCTCCCTAATCCATGATATTTTTTCTTTTAATAATCAGTTAGAATTCAGAGATAATCATAATCTCTTTTCTACACATTCAGTCAGAAACAACATTACTATGCTAATATTTAGGGAAAAATTCGAATTATTGTACAACGGTTAATAAGAGGCCGTTCGCCTAAGAGTCGGACAACAATCGTGTTACCCCGCACAGGGTAAAAAAAAGTGTACTAAGGTAAGAGTGGTAATCGGTAGTGTTCAAGGAGCCTAGCAAAATGGGCCATATCACGATGCATGAAAATTCATTTTTCAATTAGCATAAACGGTTGAAAATCACTCATTTTTCATCATTTTTGGATATATCTCGAAAATAGCTGCATACAATCGCAAATGATGAAAAGAGACTGATGTTAATTTTTGAAAAGCTTTATTGTGGTTCAAATTGTTTTGTGAAAACAGTAGCAGTTTCTGAAAATCACATCGTATCTCAGCCGCAATTCATTTGCAGGAAAGTTTTCTTAGTTGTGTACACGCGGAAGGGTTTTCCTGATGCACCTGTATCGGTAGCTCGCACAAGTCGGTCGTCCAGCTGAGTTATGAGCAAAACTCCGTGACGGAAAATGACAAAAATTCACTTCAGGCGAGGAAAATGAGTGGTTCATTCTCTCCCTCTCATTTCATTTCTCATTTCTTAATCCCTTGAGAGCTGCGTTCTGCGAAATGAGTGAAATCGTGTGAAACATATTTGAAATTCGGGGCAAATTTAACTTTTCAATGTGTGAAATCACAAGAAACGTTAGAAGCGAAACGTTGAAATACGACATTTATTTATATATTCACGAATTTTAATGAATTTCAAATATGTTTCACACGATTTCACACATTTCGCAGAACGCCGCTCTTAAGGGATTAAGAAATGAGAGGGAGAGAATGAATCACTCATTTTCCCTCGCCTGAAGTGAATTTTTGTCATTTTCCGTCACGGAGTTTTGCTCATAACTCAGCTGGACGACCGACTTGTGCGAGCTACCGATACAGGTGCATCAGGAAAACCCTTCCGCGTGTACACAACTAAGAACATTTTCCTGCAAATGAATTGAGGCTGAGATACGATGTGAATTTCAGAAACTGCTGTTTTCACAAAACAATTTGAACCACAATAAAGCTTTTCAAAAATTAACATCAGTCTCTTTTCATCATTTGCGATTGTATGCAGCTATTTTCGAGATATATCCAAAAATGATGAAAAATCAGTCATTTTCAACCCTTTATGGTAATTGGAACATGCATTTTCATGCATCGTGATATGGCCCATTTTTGCTAGGCTCCTTGAACACTACGGAAAACCACTCTCACCTTAGTACACTTATTTTACCCTGTACGGAGATTGTTCGACTCTTACACAAACGGGCTCATAAGAATCTCGATACTCACCTGATTTTCCTCCAACAAACTTTTCTTCGTACTATTACTAGTTCCTGCTCTCATATTCAAAGGATATGCACGATAGTGCATCGAAGAAGGACCCATTACCAATCTGCAATCGAGACATTTTTAAAAGCTCAATTTTAGCTCAACGTTGGACTGCAATACTTTCCAATCTTGCTTTTTCTACGCAGTATGAAATAATTGCCATACCGTCTCTTCCTGACATTCCCTGCTCTTCGCCTGTCCTCCTCTATTCTCTGCTCTATCATCTTCACTTTTTCCACTTCTTCCACTTCTCTCTCCTCCATCATATTGTCCTCCTTCTTTTCCATCCTCAATCCTTCCTCTTCCGATGGAGAGGGAATCGACTGATCCACTCCCAACGGGGAAACAGCCGTCACTGTCTGACAAGAAGAAGGGTTGTTGGGTAAATTGCACTTCATATCTTCCTTCATGTGAAATACATGATTGAACTGAGCTGTTTCACGATTTTTACTCGTCAGTTTACTTTCGTTGATCCTCGCCTCGACATAATTGACCTCACCTCATCGGATACTGCAGGAATGGCATCATCAGATACAATCATGGGCATCGTTTGTTCACTTCCTTCCTCTACTTCTTCCTCTTCTTCTTCCACTTCATCGTAGACGATCGACGATGACGAATGAGAAACCTGAATCATTGAAAGACTAAAATTTGAAAGTATATCATTATTAATTGAGGGCGGCGGTTCAAGGGAGAAGTTGCCATTGCAATTGATATGTGAAGAGAGAAGGTATCAAATAAATCTATCTCACCGGTTCTATCTTAATCGGATCATCGTCTAATGCAACGAGATACGCGCCATTCATATTCGAGAGTCTGAAAAACTTTCACTTTCTGAATTATGAACGTGCACCTAAGTTGTGTGTGAGTCACTTACGTGTCTGCCACATCTCTCTCCAACACGTAGAACTGTCCTCCATCCATCTCCTCGTATACTGGATGCATCATTTGCTGCTAGAATTAAAGAGAGTTTGTTATTTGTGCATTAAGGATATGATAAATAAAAAAAGTTGCATCATCATAATCGTATAAGCAGCGGGAGGGACTAGAGTAGTATTGCGTACCTCCACCTCTTCTGCCTCTCTGTAGTACTCCTGTAGTTCTCCACCCAGATCATCGTCAGTGTTGAGCAGAAGTCGTTCCGTGATCATCTATATATTTCGTTTGTTTTCTGATATAAATGCCTTTGTAAGATACCACAATATAGCTAAATAGATCAATTGTATTGTGATTAGGGTGTCTTCTTACTGAGGGTGGTCATTGCTGATTTTGGATCGAAGTTGAAAGAAGAAGAATTGGACCTCACCCGCATCTCAGCGTTCTCATCTTGTGATGAGCAGTTAACAGTAGGAGGGGAATCTGAAATGAGGGAAAGTGTAATTAGAAATACGATTAGCATAAATTGCATTGATGAGGATAAATGATAGTACAACTAGAAAATCAGAGAACAAACCGATTTGGATGAGCTGGGGGTCGGTCTTCTTTATATTCCTTCTCTTGGTGCAGAATTCACACCCGGCAACGTATCTGTAGATGTCGCGGTGCATACTCCGCCAGTAGAGCCGACGGGCGCAGATCGCGTTACTGTCAAATAAATTATATAACTAATTGTAAGCAAATAAACATTGAAACGAGAATGAAGAAGCGTACGTATGTCTTGCTCCTCCATGCCCGATCTTCTCGTGAATGAACCGAATGACGAGTCGAACCTCGCCAACTCGAACGACCGCTCGTGCTGTCGAGGGACTAAAATAACCATTTCATGGTCATCAAAATTACAAATGAAGCTTTGCTGCAAACAAGCGCACAAAAATAAAGCCAACTCACTTGTTACTCGAGTAAAGCAGGATTCCCGAGTCAGTCAGTGTGAATTTCTTACAACGATTCCTGGAGAAGTTATTATTAGTTAATAATACAAATTGAACAGGAAAATTTAATTTAAAAAAAAACATGAGCTAAACAAACCTCCAGTGGTAATGAGCATTTCTGTTCTCCTTTAGGTTACAGAAGTCAGGATACGTTCCTTGATTTTTGAAAGTTACAATGGCATCGTATAGGTTCGGATCATATCCGCCGTAACTGCAAACAGAGCAGCCATTCATAGTAAATTATCTTTGACATTTGCAATATAAAACATACAAATGTGCCGCAGTGAGGAACTTATAACTGATCAAAAATTGACTCACCCGTCACTGGACGTCTGTTCTTCATTGAATCCCTTTGAATCGTCGTTCATACAACTTTCCGAAGAAGATGGCATACCTGTAAGACGCGCAACGCTAAAAAAATATAGGCAATCGTGTAACGGGTCGATTACGATAGCCTATTTGAACGGAGCCGACTTTTGAGAATAGGGAAAGGTTCTCTCACGGCTCTGACTTTTCTACTTCCCGGCTCTGGATTTGTATTTTTTAAAATAATTAATTGGTTAAAATTATTCCTTCAAAAAATAGCTACATGTAGCACAACCTTCCTTTAAAAAGCAACCCAACCCCACATTCTACGCACACGCAACATTCTATATCTTGACATGGCTGCCATCTCAAACGTTCAAATGCATCAGTTACATATTTATCACATGTGAGACGGAAATATACAAACAGTTGTTCAATGATTAAACTTAAAGCATCAAGCAAAGTACATACGGGATATGTGATAAAACTCTGAAATAGGCGAGGTCACAGTAGAAGAGTGAGAGGGGATGTCAGATGAAATGGTCATTCAGAAGTCAGCATCCATCTTGAACTCATTGTCTTCGGCCGAAGCAAGAACACCACTCTGGAATTATTCCATTGAACGACGTTTACCAACAGACGCACAACTCACCTTCTGGTACTCGGAGACTTTCTTTTCGAAGAAATTAGTCTTTCCCTCGACAGAGATATTCTCCATGAAATCGAAGGGGTTCTTCGACTGAAAATTCGATATTTATTCCTTTCCAGAAGGATCCCGGAGTAAACGAAGTAAAATAAATAATAAAGTAGATATCGTACACTGAACAGTTTGGGTAGTTCGAGTTCTCCCAGTAGATGGTCAGCGACGTACTCAATGTACTGAGACATCAGACGACAATTCATCCCAATCATGTCCACTGGAAGAGACTCCGTCAGGTATTCCTGCAACACACAAAGATCATAAGACAAAAGCTCCCTCCTCCTGGTGCAGAGTGCACATTCCCAATTGTCTTCACCCTCACCTGCTCAATCTTGACGGCGTCAGCGATGATGGAATGGATTCTCTCGAGGGAAAGCTTCGTCACGATGTGGTCCTTGTACAACATGCAGGCAAAGTCACGGTGCAGTCCCTCGTCGCTGCAATTGTGAAAGTTCACTCATTGCACTACGGGGAATACCGAACGACGAATACAAGTAAGCACACAACTCACCGCGAGATGAGTTCATTGGAGTGAGTGAGACCGGGCATGAGTCCTCTCTTCTTCAGCCAGAAAATAGCAGCGAATGAACCGGAGAAGAAGATTCCTTCGACACAAGCGAAGGCGATGAGACGCTCGGCGAAAGAGGACTTCTTATCGGCGATCCATCTAAAAAAAAAAAAAAAAATTGATTCATCGATAATTGATGGCTCCCAATGTTCAAATCAAGACGGGGAAGGAATTAATCCTTACCTGAGTGCCCAATCGGCCTTCTTGCCAATGATGGGAATGGTCTTGACTGCATTGAACAACTTGTGTTTCTCATCTGCATCCTTGACGTACGTCTCGATAAGGAGAGAGTACATCTCGGAGTGGATGTTCTCGATCGCCACCTGAAGAGAGGCATAGTTAGTCAACTATCGGGACGGGATCTCCATGACGAAATTGTCATGTCATCAGCTTGGGTCCGCTTCATGATCTCACCTGGAATCCATAGAAGCACTTCGCCTCCTGGTATGCGACCTCGTTGCAGAATCGCTCTACCTGCATAAACATAATTCAACTTTTAATTCAAGAGACGACAAGAAGAAGAGGCATCAGATAATAATAGGATGCAATTTAGTGATATAAATATTTTTAACGAACAAGATTCTCGTTGACGATTCCATCAGAGGCGGCGAAGAATGCGAGTACTCGCGAGACGAAGAATCGCTCGTTCTCGTTCATTCTATTCTCCCAGTCGTTCATGTCCTGACTGAGGTCCACCTCAAAGATATCACCATTAATTTACTAAAATTACAACCCGCAATCTTTAATTATAAGTAGAAACGGCAAACCTCCTCGACGGTCCAGAAGGAGGCGACAGCCTTCTTGTAGAAGTGCCAGATGTTACGATGTTTGATGGGGAAGAGGACGAATCGATTGTCCTCGGGAACGAGGAGGGGCTCGTTCGCGTCATTGTTGTGCTGAAAAGGAGGGTTCCGAAAATTATTCGTGATTTTAAGAGGGAAACCATGACAAAACGCGGCAAAACGTAGTGTATACACAGGAAGGCGATTCTGATTGACAGGACGAGTCTTTGATAGTACTTATGAGATAAGGGCCGATAAGGGGGAGAAAGGGCGCGAACCTCTTCTGTCCTCTCGATGGCGACTGGCTTAGTCTCCACAACGTTGCGAGAGACGTCGCCCATCTGCTGAAAGAGGATGGATGGTTAGACGAGTGACGAAAGAATGGAGTAAACAAGCCCCTGCTGAAAGGCGAGTCGTGGCGAGAGATAGAAGCACGCGGGAAACAGATGAATACACGTAACGACGAGAACAAACGCGAAAGAACCAACCTTGTTCTCGATGCCCTGAAGAACCATGTTTGTCGATTGAGTGTAAGTAGGTTAGTTGAGAGTTCCTGGAAGAAAGTAGTCATTACTGACAGTCGCTACATGATTTGAGAGCAAACGAAAAATTTGAGAAGTTACAAAATGAGAAAAAGGAAGAGCGGAGCACAGGAGAATGCGGGAAAATTTTCGCGCGCGCTATTGGTTTGAAATATACCGTACTAAAGGTCGCGGATCAAAAAGTGGTTTTATATATAAATACATTATAATTCCAGATACCGCCTTGACAGATCTATCCATAATTTTTTTCTACATATTTTCAATGCCTACAGTACTACTCGAATCGCATATCTGAATAACACTGTCCTCATAGATATCTAGATAGTATCTATCTACCACATATCAATACTGTATCCCATGCTTGTCCAGGAGATGGGTTTTTTTTTACATTTCGATCTATCTTGGGAACCGAGTAAAGCTTAGTTAGGGGATAGACCGATTTGAAAAAAAGTACTCGAAAGAGATGCCCTGGATCTAGTCTGTTCTACATGCAGATGGAATATGATAGAACCACGGATACAGTGTAGGTTTGTTGTGGTCGGGTGCAAGAAAGCAAATACGAGTAAACTGAAGAATTCTGATACTTATATAGGCTCGAAGAAGGCGGAGTCATGAGGTGTCCTGTGGAAATTGAGGGAAGAATGAGGAGGAGTCTGAGATGGGAGGAGACTGGGAGGACTCCAATAAAGAGTTGAGTCATCAGATCTCTCGTAGAAAATTGTTATTGGGATCCTATTCGGATTAAAGACTTTTTAAATATTTAAATCTATACGGTATGCACTGATTCGAACGAGCCTTCTGGAAAGAGATCTTAAATAGATCAGATCAGCAGGGATCAGGAGAATGGGGGCATATTGGTAAAGACCCTGTGGGATAATCTCGTCCTTTCCATACGTTCTTTCTAACCCGTCAAACAGCGCTATAGATAAATTGCCTTGAAGAGAGACAGGCCGCTGCTCCTAGGGCAGATATTTGAATTCACGGTATCTCAAGAGGGATCTAAAGGGGGCACTCAATCTAATGGGCCGCGATTATGTCACATGTCAGCAGGTGGTCTCACCAATAACGAGGAGATATTTGAATTACCGCACTGTAGAGGCTGACCCGGCTCCTAATCCCCATCCCTCTTTTGAATGCGGCAATTCAAATAGCCCCCCATTGCATACCTCACACTCAACCACCTGCTGTTTTCAGATGTTGTTGCACAATCCTCGTATCTTTCATTCATGTCGTCCATGTCCAGAAGTAAGGCCACTGTGCACGTTCTCACGAGATCTACGTAATTCGAGATACAGACGCATGTACCAAATATTCTTTATCCTCACAGGTCATAGCATTTTTGTGCTCGTTCACACAAAATGGTTAATTCTTTCCTAGACAATCTTTCAGATATCGGAATGTTTCGTCGTTACAATTGTGGAACTAAACTTATTTCTAGATGAAGGTCTACCTGTATCAATAGATCGGTTATTATAAAGATAAATTTCAGATATGGACACTTTCTCATGTACACAGACAACGAAGGCAAAACAAAAAAAATCAGTTGTTGATCTCCTCAATTCGTTCGGGTTACGGTAAGCCTGTTCCGATCGATTACGACTTGGTTCAGTCGCGCTTCGAGCTTGAACATGTCTGCTACCAGGACATTCCTGCAAATAGATATTCAGTAGGAGAAAGGTCGATCGTCACAAACTACCGTAATCTGAGTACCTACCGTACTATCGGTGCATCGATCGCAGATCTGGAGGGGGCCGTTAACTGTATGCTGAACCGCACCTCGAGATCGTCTCCGCTGCAATCAATTATCGATTAATCTACGATCTACAGTATACTCCAATTCACTACCGTATTCTCTTCTACCGTACCTATTCCTCAGATCCTCCAGAGTGGTCATTGGAGTGTACTGCTGCAAGGTCGAAGTTGTCACCAGATTGATTACCTGCGATTACGGTATTGTACTTATCGTGATTCTACCGTAGTTGTATTGATTGATCTTCCCTTCCCCCTTGACCTACCGCATCATTGATCATCCGGAATGCCTCCATATAGGCGAAACTCGTCCTCGTGTTGTATGCAGTATTTGCCTGCTGCACGACGAATAGCACCACTTGGAAGACGCGACTCTCGTTACGATCCACGATGGGTGAAAACGTCGTCGTCTGAATGGTCGACTGCACTCTTCGCACCCCTCATGACACCACGCCTTCTACGATCTTCTATGTTCTAGATTTCAAATGTCTCTTCACAGAAGTTTCTAGAGATTCCACTACGCCACCCCGAATATGGATAAGTCGCAACATAAATGGAAATAAAGCAATGGGGGAAGGGACACACGGTAGTCGTTGTTGTTGATGTCGTTGATGTTGTGGTTGATGACATCGTCGTAGGAGGAGGAGGAGGAGGAGGAGGCGGAGGAGGTTCTGTCGTCGTCTCCGGTGGAAGGGGAGGCTCCGTTGACGTGTAATGGCGTTCATCAGCCGCTTCAGTGGTGATCATGGGTGCCATTCTGGCGGCAAGGGGCGGAATCAGTGGCGATCTTACCAGCCCGCCAGGTCCAACGGGCACTGGAGGAAGGGCTGGACGAAATACTGAAAAGTCAAACACTGTCTGATCATTGGTCTTTGATCTTTACGAACCTCCGAAGATGAATAGAATAATAACAACGATGGCAGCAATCAACAACAATGCGAGTAAACAGAAGGCCACTGCCAGAAATCGCTTGTTGCTGCAATATAATGTCTCTTAGGAGTATTGTAGCCATTTGCTTGTTCACAGATCTATGATCTACGAGTATCTATGAATGTGCAATGATACAGACTGAATAGGCTTGTCTCACTTGCTCTTTCCATAAAACGATATCTTGCCTACACTTTCCCTCTCTCCGGCACTTCTTTCATCGGCGCCTCGATCCCATCCCTGCAATACATAATCAGCACGGATTCTCATGTCTTATTCCAAAATTTGGATGAAATCGATCTCTAGAGTAACCCAAATCAGGAGATACCTGTCTTGCCATATATTCTGCTCCGGATCCAGTGGCGTACGGTATCGACGACCCTGATCTACTACCGTATCCGTAGCCGGACATTCGAGATTCTGAAAGATGATCTTTGAACTTCCGAGTTGCAAGTCTCAGCACAGCCACAGCAACACTACGATAGCATCAGAGCCGGAAAATGAGACCAGACCGGGAAATGGCGCTCGATAGTCTCTCGGAAGTCCTCGTGGTAGTGGATCCGCAGGTGCTACGTCGTAGTACGGTTGTGTGCCGCCTCTTCCAAGTACGGTAGGTTGTGTATAGGAGAAGGGCGCGTGCATTCCTGCGCGACGACATTTACCATCACACACTGCTGAAACTCGCCAGCACACAATGTAGAAGGGAACTGGCTTCCTTAGGCATTCGGATATCATCAATAACAGTCTCTTTTTCGAATTCTAATAATACTGCAGAGAAAGCCAGCACCTTCCTAAAGCGAGCCAAGCATAGGATGCATGCGTAATTACTTTTCATGGTGGCGCCGTGTGCCGTCGGTGGATACTCCGGTTCGGGAACGAAGGCGCCTCGAGGGGCCAATTTGGCGCCGACTTGGGCCGAATTGGCCCCAGGATGGGCTGCACCGCGCCCACTGCCCAATGTACGCAGCTCGTCCGTTATGAGGAATCTGCTGGGAAAGAAAAGAGGAAAGCGGGTGAACAATGGACTGACTCTCTCCATTCTACACACTCTCTCACTCATCAGACAGAACGAGGGAGTGTGCGAATGAAGAGAGCGGCTCAAAGCGAAGGAAGCGGAAGCGATAAGCGAATCGTCAATCGATAATCAGGATGACTACCGTACCGAGACAGTCGACTGTCGCGCAGTCCTGCGACGATTCCGCCTACCGTATCCAGGTCTTCTGCGCGCAGGCTACTGTAATTGATGATCAATATTATCGGGCAAATGTTGCGAAATCTCCTAATTCGTCTGAGAAACATGAGGAATGATACTGAATCGATAAGGGCGATATCAGAAACGGGCGAATCACGGAACAGGAAAGGGATAGCTTCACGTAGGGGGAAGACAGGGATATGGGGAAGGGAGGGAAGGGACACCGGATCTGAGTGGAATCATGCATTGTTTGTCTCCAGACATGATCTCATCTCTGTCTGATCTACAGGACATTCGTCTCACTCTCTCATCTTCACTCGATCTCTCTGACTCTCAATGGAGAAATGGCAGAGATTCCGAGTTTGATCGCGTGTGAAATTGAATCTGCGTGCCTTGAGGGAATGAATCCATTCAGTGACGATGGACCAAAGAACTCGGAAGTGCTATGTACTGCCTTGAGTATATCTACTTGGTCTGCACTAGAATAAAAACAAATAATCCCAGCCAGGATAGCTGAGAAAGAAGAGTTACTGAATAAGATGAAGATCAACTTTTTTTTCAGAAGAGCTGTTTTCTAGAGGTTCCAATGATATCGCAAGATGCTCGAGAATAATGAGTGAGATGTTCCGGAGATGGGATAAAGAGAGAATCGATAATCTGAGTGGTGCAAAAGAAAGACTCGAGTGACACACACGTGTATGGATATCCCCAATCGTCTCCCCCATCCACTCTCTCCATTCACCTTCTATATCGCAGCTCAGACGAAGAAGAGAGTGTGGAGAATGGAGAGAGTCAATCCTTTCTCTCACCCTTTCGTCTTCATTGAGATACCCTCATAGATGTACCCAAACAGTGGCGGATTGAAGGGAAGGAAGAGGAGTGAGAATGGGTACGGATATGGAGATGGGAAGAGTAATCTGATACATGTATTCAAGGGAATGGATTGAGGGTCAAAATAATCACAAGTGAGTGACGAAAAATATACGATTGGACCAATAAACCTAGTGAAATGATGTGGAAAAAGAAGCTTCAGCAACACCACAATTTCAACACAGCACAACGGTCAAAAGTCAATTTTGAAAAGAGTTGTGCAAACATTGTTTACATTCCGCTACTGCAACAATGACTTTCAAACAATAGGCAATTTCGCAAACGGCAGATCAATAAATCGCGCATTGAAAGCCACCTGTGCGATACGGATAAGTGTTGGGTGGGAGGGCAGTGTCTGGATGGGAGGGGGGGGGGTGGTTGGTGAGAGAGAGAGAAGCATGGGCACACCTGATCAAATTCATCCCGGAACGAGAAAGCAGCTTCCCCCTTTAGAGATAGGGCAGAAGAGGGAGAGGGCAGATCCCTTCCCCTTTGTGAAATTGAGACGACGATGGATTGACTCACACTCCCATAGTACTGGATCAACGCGGAGGGAAGTACGGAATATCTGGCCCCGCCCACTGAGGAGATCGAGAGTCCATTTATTAGTACAAATATCACACGAAAAATTCAAATTCTGATGAAGTAAATTTTTAAATTAAATTTTCTATCTATGATCTTCATGTTCAGCATTTCTTCATCTTATACGAACCAATTTCCTTGCACGAAAGATCAGGTTGTTCAACACAAAAGTAGACGGCTGAAGGAATTTTTGGTCACCGTTGAAATTCGAATGGGAGTTTTATTTGCTAACTGACTGTCCACGAATGCGGATGCCCTCAATGGCTGCTTCACCAGGACCGATGCCATTGGTCGAGCGGGTTTGATCGTCGTGCCGTTTCCATCCATCCAGGAGGCAGATGCTGTGGAGAACTCGGTGTGATTCTGAAGGGAAAGGATTTATTGAAAATTCAGGGAGATTATAGAATTCGAAAACTGAATCACTGACTCGAATGACGACGAATCCTAGTGTATCGAGTCGATTCTTCTCGTAGATTACTCCATGCTTATCCAGAGTTGCATTGAGAGATACTGCAAAAACTCTCCTTCAGATCCGAAACGAGTGACAAGAATCAAGAACAGAAATCGTGGAAAGAAAAAGGATTTCCCAATTCCCTAAATATTTTTTTAAAGGCTTACCGTTGAAAGCAGTGAAATCGATTAGCTGCGGCCTTCCCTTGATAACCTCATTCTCCTGAAATTGATTGAGTGCGGTGCATTTGAGGGGAAATGGGAAGCTAGATCTATTGATACTGATCACAGCATTTCACTAGAACTATGGACAGTTAGCTCCGGAGAAATAATAGTCCAAAAGTTTTAAATTACAATGACATTTTACCAGAATGTATTCATCAAAAGCGAGATGTCGTGGGAAGAAATGGCATAATGCTGCAGAAGCATTCGAGAGAATTGAAGAGACCCTGAGAGTATTCTAAAAATATGACGACCGAAAAGGAATTTACATAGTCTTGTGCTCGTTTTCATCATAGAAGAAGTTGATGAGACGAAGCTCCAGATTGGAAGAATTGACAAACGAAGCACTGACGTCATCAAATTGACCTGAATATTACATATTTTCATTTGCTAGGATTCCGCTATAGTTCCTGATCTGATAAACGATTAAAAATAGATAAATGTTATCTCACTGGGATCTCCAAAGTGATAAATCCTCGCTGCGTCGTGCAATGCATCAACTCGTCGAGTCAACTGACAATTTATCAATTTTCCACTCCCAATCTCCCAATCAGACTGACGAATGAAGTTGTAATCATAGAACAACGTATCTAGTACAAATATTTATTATACCACTTCAACCCCACCTTTCCATTCTTGAGCTTCAAAGCCAAGTAAGCTGGCTTATCAGTGTCGTCATTCGATATTACAAGAGGAAAGAAGAGAGGAAGGAGGACGGACAATCGCATTCTTAAAATGGGGTGAACGTAATTTTTTTAAAGTGTAAATGAGGTAGAAAATGATGAATGGGTATTTTCCTGTTCAAAGGCAAGATCATAAATTTAAGCAACGAACTCACCCGAACGCGAGATGTTTGGATGATGTGGTGAAGTGAACCTTGAAAGGAGAAACACCGACAAATAGCGCATTGCGTTCAAAATACGGGTCGACGTATCTTCATTCCGTCTCACGATCCCATGTCAAGAAATGGGATGAATGCAGAGACAATAACATTTCGATTCTAGCAAATGAGAATAAACCCCTATTTCGACCTCGTGAGAACACTTCACCTTGAGAGATGAACACTCTGTCACAGTTCATCCCTATCACTCGCCTTCTTCCAACGGTCTGACCTTCTCCAATGCTTCTCTTCAGTGAGACAGAGAAAGAGACAATGCTGAATGGATAGGATAAGTTCCCTTGTTCTAGCAAAGGGCAGATAATTGCTAGCGGGGGAGTTCGTTCATTCGTTTCCCTTGCATGGATCAACGCTCGTTAATCGCACTTTCCTCCTTCTTCCTCCTCGTTTCGACAACGACGGTAACGTTTTGTGGACGAGATTTACTTACTAGTCTAGAAATGAAATTGGTCAGCTACGGTCAAACTGTCGAGAATTAGCTCTGACCCGTGCGTTCGGAGGAGTCACACCCAAACTCTTTCTCTCTTGCTGTTCCCACTAAGGTGTGGCCGATAGAGGTCGATCTTATTCGTCAAATTTAATAGTGTCGAAACTTCACATCAAAATGATTGACTTTTCCCAGCTGAACTCTTGCACTAAGAGTTCAACCATTTGTAATGAGAGGATTGATCATTCCCTCTGATACATAGCGTTCCGTAAACGGAACAACCGACTAAATAACTTGCAGCTTCGTGACCTCGTCCGAATCGATCGAGAAACTGCTGACTTCCTCCATTCACTGCAGAACGAAGTCGAGCGGGAATTCGATAGGGAGATTCAGTTTGTTAGTTAGTTATCGCACTTCATCCTACAGTCTAAGAATACCATCAAAGTTCTTCTCAGGATCAGGGCGAGGAATTCCCCGTGATCGATCCCACTGATCCATTGACTGCACTCAATGCCAACTACAGGTCAGTCCATTTCCCACTACTTCAATGATCATAAATCATACTCGTTTACTCAACACCACATAGAATGAATCCATGGGCCTGAACTCGATACCCTTCCAGTGATCTTCTCTTCGAGGGAGATATCCGTCTGTCTCACTCGGCCATTCTCTCCCTACGAGGAAGACGAATCAGTCGACAAGCAACGAGAGCCACGAACTTGCTGTGGACCAATGGAGTTCCCTACGCATTGGACAAAAGGCTAAGTGAGAACTTATCTGGATACAGGAATTCATCTGAGAAATCCAAAAAGGCTTCAACAAAACTGTACAGAATAACGCGATTTAGAACTTCAGTAGAAGGTTTCTTACTAATTATGAAAAAAGATGATCCATCCTTCAAATGTCCTTCCAACCAGGCACAACGAAACAACGAGTCATTCGAGAGGCCATCGCATTCTGGAATCGAGAGACTTGTGTCAACTTCAGACCAAGGAGAACTGAGACTGTGAGACTTTTCAAAATTGTCGGACAATTTTTTATTACTGTTTTTGAGACCACTTTGACTCCTTCCAGCACTATCTCTACTTCGTCGGTCACGATCAAGGCTGTTGGAGTAGTGTGGGAAGAGATGTGAAGCAGAAACAGCAATGGATCTCCATTGGAGAGGGATGCCAGATTGTGAGTCACCTCGAAGAAATTTCATTTGTTTACTTTAAAAAATTCTTGATGAAAATCATGTCCATTCAATCTAGTGAAGAAAAACGTTGATAAAGATGAGTAATGTTACAGTTCGGAATAGCTTCCCACGAGATCGGCCATTCCCTCGGTGTCTTCCATCAACAATCTCGTCCTGATCGAGACGAATTCGTATCCATTATGTGGTCGAGGATAAAGAGAAACGTCGAAGGAAACTTCGCCAAGGTTCCTCCTTCCGAGATTATTGCTCTGCATTGATATGTGTACACAAGAAACAATTCAGGCTCGTACGACGAATACGTTCGATCTTCCCTACGATTACGGAAGTGTGATGCACTATGGTCCGACCTCGTGAGTGATTCAATATTCAAAAAATTTTTTTTTGAAAATCACAGTTCTTAAATGGCTTTGCAGTTTCGCCAAAAGTCCCAAAACGGCGACGATCTCAGCTAAAGACGCCAATTACTTTCTCACCATGGGAAATAGAGAGGGACCGAGCTTCTTGGATGTTGCACTCGTCAACAAATTGTATGGATGTCAAAGTGAGTCCATACGAACTGATTCTCTGCTTCTCTAGGGTCTAGAATTACCCTTACTTCAACAGTAAATGAATACAGATCGTTGTTCTCCTCTCAACTGCGAGAATGGAGGCTATGTCGATTCGAGGAACTGTTCCCGATGCAAGTACGCTATGATACCAGCCTGACTGTTACCTCTTCAATCCTTAGCAGCCAGAATCGCTCTCACGCAAGCGTTTTTCATTAAGATGCGCGCCCGTTTTCACTGGTACCTACTGTGAGCTTCCTTCCTTCGGTCCTTCTCGAGGATTGGATGGCCAATCATGTGGAGGGATTGTGAGGGTGGAGGAAGAGTGGAAGATATTCGAGAAGAAAGTAGGAAAGGATCAGCACTGCATCTTCCATTTCCAGGTATGCAAATCATTGGAATAATCAAGAATGAATTGAAGGAATGGAATCAGAACAATAATCAGTCTCTCTTCCAGGCTCCTCCTGACAGGACTGTTCAATTCGAATTGCTCAGGGTGGAGGGACTCTGCAACTATGGATGCTATGGAGATAGAGTGGAGTTCCGAGTGGATAGGGAGAGACTCGTCACTGGATACAGGTCCATCTCAACCTCTCATCATCTTCCATCTCTCTCTTCGCAGGTACTGCTGTCCACTCGACGGTCCTCGTCTATTCACTGCTCTTTCCTCTTCCGCTCCAGTCATTCTCAAGGCAACGAAAGATGCCATTGCCGTACAGTTCCGATATCGAGCTGTCTGATATCAATTGAAGTACCCCCTCTCATCACCTTGAAATGCCACACCATGTCCTAGCTTCTTAATTATCATTGAAGAAGGAGCATCGCCGTTTTAACTTATTTGCAATTTTGTTTCGCATGAATGCTATTTATTGAGAAAGGATGAAGTATTGAGTGCAATGAGATTACAGCACATTCCCACGAGAAGTTCGGAATCTATATCTTATTTCTCCCTTCTTTCATTCAGGACAGTTCAAAGGCGAATTTCTCTCTAGAATACCACGACAAATTCGTTTTGTCAGTGATCCTCTTTTCGGACTTTGGCTATCACCATCCATCGATTTGCTCATTGTGTGAATGACAACACGAAATCATGCCAAAAGTGTGTTTTATGATTCGATTCAGAGACAATCAAAAGCGTGTGAACTCATAATATATATTGCAAAAGACGGCGAAAGA
>LS585879.1:2662221-2681293 GCA_900490775.1 Pristionchus maxplancki
CACTCACTCGTGACTGTACTTGTCGGAGACAGTATGTTGCTGCGAGTGCTTTCCGCCTCCCGACTTTCTCATGTGAAGCATGTGGTTGAGTGTCCACGTCCACGGTTCCACCTCCTCCGCCGCGTATCCAGAGTACTTGTGCATCACGGAGGTCCTGCGCGGAACAACACTATTAGAATACAGTACTCCGATCGATATCTAGGGTCCCAAAACATGAATAAATCCACGGACCACTCAGCCTTCTCGTCCATCATCTTCAGTGCGAGAAGAAAGGCACCAGCCGCCATCTTCGATTCAGAAGCAGAGACGAACTGAACAAATATGAATTATTATTTATTTAACTAAATAAGTAATACCTCGTAGAACATGAGAGAAGTCTCGAGAATGTATCGGGCGAGAGTCAGTCCCTGCATGTCCACCTTGCACGCCTGCAAATTACTCCTGCTAATTAGCAGATAGCGCCTAATTGAAACTTCATTGCCAATTAGCACCCGTACCTTAGCGTATCTTCTGAGATGGGAGTAACTGAGAGGTGCTCCCAGATCGAAAGCGACCGTTCTGAACAGCTCCCTCTCAGCCTCCTCCAGTGCTTCCTTCTTGAATGAATCCTGCGACAGGTAGATGAAGTCGTCGATGAGGGGAGGAGAACGCTCCTGAATCAATCCCATTACACATCCATCCTCGTTCCGTCTCCGACGGAATTGACAATCCTCACCTCGTATTTGGATGCGATGAAGACAGCTGCACAGGCGATCAACTGCAGATCCTCGGCTTTCACCTGAGATGCCAATTCTGTCGAGAAACAATGAGCAACAGTATCAATTCATTTAGTTCGATTCATCATTCTTCCAATTCCTTGACTATTATCAGCAGAGGACAACGACTCCTTCTTCACACACCTTCTTGGAGCACTTCCACAGATAAGTGTCCACCAGTTTCACTGCCAGATACAATGTCTCGTGGTTCAGCTCGAACGTCTCTTGCACCTACAAATATATTTATTCAATCATCCGCTTGACAAGTGCATCACTAGCCTCGATCATCCAATCGACTAGAATGCCGCGTGCTCCCTGCGACAGTTTCGGATGCTTCTTCAGATAGTCACCCACTGCATACGCCGCCTGCAATCCAGGCAGTTAACCATTCACAATGATGACAAATTGGTCTTGCCTCTCTGTCTCTGTAGTAGCGGAATATGTCGAATGCGAATTCGGGGACATTGTAGGGGTCTTTCTTGTTCTCTGCATCGTAGTCGTACTCGGGACAGGGATCTTCCTCCACCACGACATCCTCCAATACTTCCGCCTTCGCAAGGGGAGCCAATCTAGACATATTACCATTATTCACGCAAGGCAAAACCTCGACTCCGGATCCACTTTAGAAAACAAGAATGCTCCTCCTTTTAGAAGCTAAATCGTTGTCCTCTCAAGTACATCCATGTCGTCTCCTCTCTCCACTGACTTATCAGTCTTCCTTATTCCAAGTCCCTTGCGCACCGAATCGATAACGAGACCACTCGAGAGCTTCTGAATATCAATCACTATTTCCAGTGCACAAGTCTCTCGTCTGGTTGACAACAGACACAGTATACAAAAAGATAGGTAATCTTTCAATGGTTTGATCAGAGGGATAGATACTGGAACAACTGACGCGGAGGGAGAGACACTTCTCTCGGGCTAACGCTCTATTGCGCGCGAGTGAGAGACATTTGAACGAGGGGGGCTTTAGTGACCTAAAAGGGCCGGGCAACTTACGGTGGTGAGTTCATTGAGGGCTGCTCGTTTAGCCTTTGGCTCTCCTCCGATCAGCGAGTTGTCCTCCTTCACAGGCACCTGCTTCGACGCCGCTCGCTTAAAAAATGATCTATTATTATTAAAATTAAAATTCAAGTAGAAAGAGCGGATTGAAACGGCAAATAATGAACCTTGGCGGGCGGATCCACGGGTTTGATCAGCCCCGTCGCCTTCTGAGGCAGGTTAGTTGTAGTGGAGAGGGCGTTTCGATTACGGAGCATCATGCTTCTAGGAAGCTGTGGTTCTGAAATGGATGCGGATTGACGACTACGTAGGAACTTGCATAAGAGGAACAACACGCAAATCACAGCAAAAATTAACATATATGTATATATACAAAATGAGAGAACCTTAGGGAAGGGGGAGTGCGCGGGGGATGATAATATTTCAAAACAGCGGTCTGTCGGCCTAGAAATGGAACCGCGAACGATTATAATAGAGCTCAAATTGCGAATTGGATCGACGGGGAGAAACGGGCCATCAGGAGAAATTAAGAGCGAATCCAAGGAAGATGCCATCCCAAAAAAAAGAAGAGGACAACTGAGGAAAGAACGTCTGACAAGAGAACCGCGCAACCCGCGTCCCTTCCCTAGATAATGAGAGAGCACGCGCGTAGGAGAGGGAGCGGGGACAGAGAGAGAGAGGGAGCGGGAGGGGGAGAGATACTGTTGGGTGATGGGGAAGGGAGGGGACTCGTTGATCTACCAGCTGGGAGAGGGGGGATAGGAGGGACATCGCCATTCAAAACCATCCCCTTCGTGAGACCCGCGCATTCGAATTTGAATTGTGGGACAATGTCGGTAGATCGTATCTTTGTCGAGTTAATCAATCCTCGATAGATAGATCACGAGTGTCTCCGCCGCGCTGTCCCTATCTGCATTTCGTAGATGAAAAGGAATTTAGTGTTGTGATCTACAAAATGACAGTATTTTCTCACGTACAGAGGTATCATAAACGCAAGAAATGTTGGCATACACCACTAATAAAACGTTCCGTTTCCCGACTGTCCGAGGTTTGTACAAAACCTCGAACCGCTGAAATACTCGCTGTGCGCACTCTATACCTTTTCCAAAATGGTTCACGGTGATGTCTTGGTTAGTTAATGTAATAAAAATACCACTATATATGCAAAAACAATGAGAAACAAAAACAAAAAGGTGCGGAGCCTGCCGTTTTGTGCGCGTTTGTTGATAGACGCGTGTATCGTGTGCCCGGAACATTTTATTTCTATGATATCACACAATAAGAACTACAGCATCAGATCTCACGATTCCCCAATTGGAACACTAGCTAATATTGCCAGCCATTTATCTTCAGAATTTCACAAGTGAAAGGGGACGGGGTTGAAGTTAGAAAAGGAGGCATTTAATTTACAGAGTACTGTATACAGTCCAAAATGAAATCTACTCATAAAATGTTCAACTTAGGTCCTCTTAGGAAAAATAACAACGACAGCAGCAATATTGTTATTGTTGCGCAACAGCTCGAAGCCCGGTCGCGCTCCCAGCCGGGTCAATAGCGAATTTTTTTTAAATTAAAAAAATCGCCGATTACCGGTCGATAAATGTAAAAATGACAGGGTCCATTAAAATAGATCGATAATGGTAAAAGTGGACTTGAATCAGGGATTTAGGCGCAAATTTAAAACCACTTCTCCGGATACGGTACACTGATTTGTCACTATACTTTCTGGTTGTTTTTGTTTACTGTTTTTTTATAAAAATATTTTTACATATTTGAAAACCCGAAGTGACAACAAATTCAAAAATAAAACCACATATTGCTGCAGCAGCATGCTGGTATTGAAAACATCTGTTATTTTCCTTTTTTTAAAAATTTTTATACTATAGACATGGAATCAATGTTCTAGCGTTCTTATTAGTCTTCGATCCTTGATCAGAAAGTTTTTATGTATTTATTCAAGATTAAAATTATGAAAATCAGTTAATGATAACTCCTTTGCGTGTGCGTGCTACGGTTGTCACCGGTTCTTCAGAGCCGTGAAGTAGATACCCTGCTGTTTCGTTCAAATTTTGAGTCTTATTGTTTGTTGTTGTTTATCTACTTTCCTGTTCTTGCTGTGAGTCTTATCCTGATACAAATTTACAGGCGTAATGAAGAAGGCCGCGTCCACGGTTGTTCGGCAGTCTTCTCGCATTGAAGCGACGGAGTCGCTTAGAATTCTCGATGACGGTGCGAGACTGAGAAGACAACGAAAAGCACTCGAGAATCTCGAACAGGCAAGCATTTTTCCCCGATTAAGAGAAATATATCCATTTGCAATGGGAGAGATGTAAGGCAGGGGAATGGACTTAGTCCTCGCCTATTAACTGCTGTCTCGGATTTGGACTTCGGTAATCTCGATTTGGACAGAAAAGGTCCACGTGGTAAACGTATCTCATCTCTTTCGATATTATTACTCGACCGAGTATGCCATATATTCATTCAGGACAATTATCACGAAGACCCGCACGCGAACTTGCAGTGGAATAAGAAGAGACCTAAATTTGAGGTTTTTATTTGCCTTATTCCTATGAAATTTTTGAGTATTTTTTTCTCGATTCCCGTTTAGTGTATCATTGATTATAATGAATTTCTCCCTTTGAGGATCATGATATTCCCACCACTTCTCTCCATGGCGAGCACAAAGGTGGAAGAAAGAGGAAGGAAGGAGAGGAGAAGTTAGATCCTGGTCAGCATAGTTACATGAAAATTTTAAAACACAATTCTTCGTGGAGATTTCGGGTTAATCTTCCGAATCTTGTAGATTTTCCATTTTTTAAAAATTTATTTCTGGTCTAAATTCTATTCAAATGTCGGACTGTAATCGCTTGTTTCAGCTTCAATCAAGAAACGAAGAATGATGCGAAGTGAGCACTTCAAACAGCGATTCAGGAAGAATTTCATGCAGCTGCTGGAAGAAGAAAATGTGAGCGTCTATGCCTGTAAAAAAGTTTATGGTACGAGCATTCAAATCGCTTATTGAAATGAGAAGACTATGAACCTTTGTTTGCAGACGGCGAACAAGGAGCGTCCAATGGAGCACGGTGCATGGGTGAATGCAGTGGCTCCTCCCTCGAAGAAACCTCCGAGGAAGTTGTGTGCTGTCTGCGGATTCCCATCCAAATACAAGTGAGTTCATTCCATTGCAAAATGTGTGTTGAATAGTGTTGAGTTTTTCATTTGTGTAGGATTATAAAAAACGCGGGCAGATGCCACAATTCAAGATATGCTTGATGATTTAAAAAAAATGCTTTGAAATTATTTTTAATTTTTTAAAAATATTTTATAGTTGCGTCCGATGCGGCACTCGCTTCTGCTGCATTCGCTGCAGAGACATGCACAATGACACGAGGTGAGGGAAAGGAATATCGAGAACCATTAGATGACGAGTACATTTATGATTGCGTCATCTTTTTTTATGTTTGAAGCTTCTTTAGAAGGGGTGCTACGAAATACAGTACTAATTAACGAGAACATTCGCAGGTGCATGAAGTGGACAGCGTAGTGGAGATGAAGACAGAAAGAGGTGGTAATCGTGTTTTGTACATATTGTCATCGTTTTTCAATTTTATTTAATAAAGATTTAGTTATTCTCGGAAGTTCGCCTTCTCGGTTCCGGCACACACAAAAATTGAACAATTTTCGTTACGAGGGAGGGCGATTGATCGTACCCATCTAATTTCCCTCCGCTTTATCGTCCGTCAATTTCCATCTTTTCCTCTCCGTACGGTGTATGACACTGTGAGTCGAATACCAATCAATTCATTCTCAGAGGACAAGGAACATCCTTATTATGATCTCTCTAACACGGGTCTCCTGTAAGAATGTAGGAAAATGAACCACTTTTGCTGCAGAAATTTTTTTTTAGCTTTCGATTTGGCTGAAAGTCATTTGACTAGGTAAAATGGGAGTGGAGAGGACGCCTATCCACTTTGTTTCTTGAAATTTGCATGTTGAAGTGGTTTTTTGACCTACAATTTCAAACAGCTGTATCTCGCTTCGTTTTTGACCTACCGAGTTCTAGTTTGTCTAGATCGACTCGTAATCTTCTTGTCTACAAATGATTCAACTGGGGTCACACGCGAAAACGTCATCTTCGATGTGTTTTCATAGAAAAGCACTTTTTTCGAGCACATTATGCAAATTTTCTCGAAACTTTCCTCTTGGGGTCATGAATTTTATTTTTGAAATCGATTCCTCTACCCCGGCTTTAGATGACCTACTTGTTCATTTGTCATCAAAGTGGCCAGCATGAGCTGCGCTCATCACGCGCAGCCGGGACTTAGTGCAATTTTCACTCAAAAACACATTTTCAAAAATATGTCGCTTGAAAATAATACAAATAACAACTTTTAAAAAAGCAAAACGTAGCTTTTTCGGAGCTCTACAAAATCGTCCTAGCAAGTCAATGGCTCAATGTTGACCGTAATCGAGATATTTTGAAAAGACCGTTCTAATGTTAGACTTATTTGTGTTTTCCTCATCACAAAAGTGAGAAAACTGATGACGGCTGAATAAAATCGTCTGTATTCTGCACTGAAATTCTAATAAAATAGGAATTCAACGTTAAAATCAAAATGCATAAAGTAGGCGCATTACAGTATGACAATTTTGCTATTTTCAAAAAAAAGGTTACTGTTTTTCATTCTCCGGTTTTTCCACCGTCGTCCTTCTTCCTTCTTTTTCGTTCTTGACGTAAATGCTCATTTCGATATTAGCGATCAATAAAAAAAAATCCCATAATACAAACATGTTTAATAAAGATTTTTTTATAAAAGTGTCATGTCTTCTGAACATTCTGAACATTCTGAACAGACAAAAGTGGAAAAGTCGAACATTAGAACGGTCTTTTCAAAATATCTCGATTACGGTCAACATTGAGCCATTGTTTGTATTATGGGATTTTTTTTATTGATCGCTAATATCGAAATGAGCATTTACGTCAAGAACGAAAAAGAAGGAAGAAGGACGACGGTGGAAAAATTATTTTCAAGCGACATATTTTTGAAAATGTGTTTTTGAGTGAAAATTGCACTAAGTCCCGGCTGCGCGTGATGAGCGCAGCTCATGGTGGCCACTTTGATGACAAATGAACAAGTAGGTCATCTAAAGCCGGGGTAGAGGAATCGATTTCAAAAATAAAATTCATGACCCCAAGAGGAAAGTTTCGAGAAAATTTGCATAATGTGCTCGAAAAAAGTGTTTTTCTATGAAAACACATCGAAGATGACGTTTTCGCGTGTGACCCCAGTTGAGTCATTTGTAGTCAAGAAGATTACGAGTCGATCTAGACAAACTAGAACTCGGTAGGTCAAAACCGAAGCGAGATACAGCTGTTTGAAATTGTAGGTCAAAAAACCACTTCAACATGCAAATTTCGAGAAACAAAGTGGATAGGCGTTCTCTTCACACTCACTTTACCTAGTCAAATGACTTTCAGCGAAATCGAAGGTTAAAAACAAATTTCTGCAGCAAGCCTTCCTACATTCTTACAGGAGACCCGTGCTAAATACAGACTGATTCATCCAATTGGCTAACCCTTACGAACTCTTACTCATGCAGTGATAAGTATGAGATTGCTCGTAGTCATGCTTCTGTCACTATTTTTGTGCATGAAGAGTGTTGATCGACAAAATAAGCCTCTCCTCAATACAGATAGATATGGTCACTCTCAATATTTGAGCGTTGTTGGACAAACTTGGCTGGTTTCGGTCTCTCTCCCTTGTGTGATATCTCACTTCCTCTGGTCGTCTTTGATCTCTCCTCAATGGTCCCTCTTCCATCTCAATGTCCACTCATTTCTTATGCATCGCCATCTCTTGTTTCGTATCATCATCCACAGATTCTCTCCATTTTCCATGCTCTCTGCTTCTCTCTAAGAGACTAGAATGAAGAAAGGCAGACAATTATTCGTGTGAAACAGTAGCACGAGCGCAATCGATCTTGTCCCAGTGACAGTAATTCATCGCGAGTGGTTGAAGCAGGTGGCTCCTCAATAGAAGCTTTCTGCCAGTTTCAACTCTAAGGGCGTATCCGGGGAATGGTTCCCGGTTGCAGTCTCTCCGACCTCATTCCCGGATCTGTTCAACCCCAGGGGTTCTTTTCCCAATCACCCTTTGTCCTCCTTTCCTTTGATCGCGTATTACGAACACTTTTAGTGTTCGTTGACCACGTTTGCAGTAGGTCGGTTAGAATGCAGACAGAGTCTCTCCATCCTGCTTATTCTCTCGACCGACGGATGTGTTATTGAGAACTCACAGGTGGAAGTACGGTAACCACGTTCTTCATAATCGTACTCTGCTACAGTAGTCCGTGCCATACCCATCTTGTTTCTAGTGCAGCAATCCACTTCCAATCTCTCCCTTGTCCCCTCTCTCTTCTCTCTCCATCTGCCTCCATTCATGACTAATGTTCTCCGGTCATTTTCCCCTCTCCATTTTTGGGTGCGTACCCTCAGGCGATGAAATTGAAATGCTGTCGTCCAGTAATGTCCTCTCCCTCTCCATTGCGAAACGTCGTTCGTCCTCTTTCTTCCCCGGAGATTGAACTGTTTCTTTCAGTCGTCTTCTTTCCATTCTCCTTCCGAGATTCATTCCCATTCTTCTTTGTGCGATCATGTTACAGGCTCTCATAACCCCTCTGTCTGCAGTCTCTCCGATACCCATGATCTCTCACTCTCTCTGACCAACGAGAGAGCAGTCCAAGTGGAGAGAGTAGCTTCTTCCAGAATAAGCTTCTTCCGATCACATATGGCTGGAGAGATCCACTCTTCTCTCTGAGTACCCTCTACCCTTCACTTCCCTACCCATTCACCCCCAGACCCGTTCCTTCTCTTAGTGCTTCACTCTCACCATCTTATCCATCTAGCCAAATTTACCGTAATCATAGTTTCATCATCACAATGCAATCCTCTTCTTCATTCCCTTTGGGGCAATTTGCATAATCGGGAGGGGGAGGATGAAACGTGTGCTCTTCCCTCAAGGGAGAGAAGATCGTTTAGCGACGGGATGAGTGGACGAGCGAGAGCCAAAGGTTCACACTCTCCCCCTTATCTTACTTTGCATACTTCCAATTTCGAACTCCACCTTCCTCCAACTCCCCCGAAATATGTACATCTCCCATTCCCAGATAATGAGTAGGACGTTCAAATTTATCGGTTGCCTCCAGTCCCTCTCCCTCCTTCCCTCCCTCTGACCTTGTCTCACTGTACATCTATAACATCGGCCTAAAGAGCCCTCATTCGCACCCCAGCGGTGTTCTGATTGCCAATCAACTTTCACTCTACTTCCCCCTTTACTGTCCTGGCGAAAGGAACTTGATCTAATATAGAGGTATCAAGTATAGTTGTCTACAACAGAGATACCGAGTCTTCCTTCTGGTACTTCCTAAACGATCTGAAATATTCGAAATTTACTGGGTGGTTTTCCCTCCTATCTCCATTTCCGATCATCTAGCAATCATCCAGATGTCATCGCATTTTTTCGTGCCAGTTGTCTTCCTTCCTTCTCTTAATAGCCCTCAAAGAACGAATTTCCGCCTATTTAGCATGCATTGTCTCACGATGTTTCTGCATTAGTTCCGCTTCAGAGGGCGTAGCGGGCGGGAATAACCTCCCACGAAGTCGGGGTTGCAGCAAATGTCGGAGATTGATTAGATATGACTCAGAATCTTCGAACTATTTGATCAGAACGTGCAACAATCCACCTCATTTTCCTAGTATCTCTTCTTCATTCAAATACTTGTTATCATTCTCAAAACAGTGCATGATGCTGAGTCATTTCCTCCAACGATTATCATGATCAACAGGCCTTTCATATCAACATTTTTATCAGTTATGTTTAAAATGGTGGTCTTCGGAATATTCTCAGAGACTAGGTTTAGGCATAATAAGCCTTTTGACTGAGATTCAAAATTTATCGAGGCAAGCCAGGGCTCAGATAGATGAAGCTGCTTGCTTTTTTGCCAATCCTTCGTGTACATTTCGACTGCAATTGACTAAAGTCATGCTGGTCCTCAAATTTCGCTTTTTCGCACTTCTTCTAGTGAGAGAAGTCTCCGATTTCCACGTTGTGACGACTAATGCCCTGCCTGAGGTCTTTTTCTTGTTCTCCTTCTCTTCAGGAGCTCTCTGATTATTCATTCGCGACAGATTACCGTCTGGTACATGCACGATTAATTCAGCGCACGAGACGATAATTCAGTTTCGGTCAAATCCTTCCTTTGATCAATCCAACAAAGTCGGTTCTTCGCCCATCTCGAAAGGATATCGTGCGAGTAGAATTGAGACTGATTGCGTGTTGGAGAGTGTTCAATTAGGGAAGGACAGGTGCTCGAGGGCCGGGACTGGACAGTGGGGGAAGACTGGAACTGCGCTCTCTTCATTCTGCACGCTCTCTTGTTTTGTCTGACCACTGAAAGACGGGGAGAAATGTTGATGGTTTAACTTCATTTGCAAATCCTTCTGGGAGGAGACAAGGGACCCGTGCCACTGTTTCTCTTCTACCCGATGGTCACTCGGCTTTGCAATAACTCTCGCCCAAAATAGGAGAGGGGGGGGGGCGTTTGGCAACTTCTCCTGGTCAGCTGTTTATAAACACAGTGGAACGACCAGTAGGGTCATCTTTCCTGTTATAGCCCGCTGCCTTTGACCATCTCTTCCTTTTCTACAAATTTTATGAGCAAAACGTCACTTTTTTGTTAATTTTATAATTGAAAAATGAAAGAGTTCGTTCTGGAAACAGTCGTTTCATAGTTTTCTTCTGCATTTTTGTCAATTTTCTTCCTTCCTCGTTCGTTTCTCTTTCGCCATCCCCCTGGCACTCACTGGCCAATCCTTTCGCAACTAACTCTTCTCCCAATTCGGATACTCCATTCTCATCTTGACTCATCCTGACCTACCCCTCTCGAGTACTGTAATTCATTCACTCATTCGAAGAAGAGGTCCATTACTGAGTGATATCGTTTGAATGGGTCGTCATAATCCATTCTTTGCATGGATATCTTCCCCTTCTCTTCTTCCTCTTTTCATTCGTTCCTCTCAATGGGAAATTCCGCCAGATGCGCCAAATCCATGCACAGTTCTGTTCCACTTTTAGAGATGAATTGGGAATGACGTAACCATTTATGAAGGGGGAGATACGTGTACAGTAAATATCTGGTTTTGTAGATCTCTTTACCATTTTTTGTCTTGTCCAACATCCTTTTCCCAACCCATCTCCTCCCTTCTTCTCACGATATCTACACGTGGTGTACTCGTAACGAGCAGAGACAGACGCTGTTTCTCACTGACCCCCTACCCCTCCCTGACATTGCCAGTTGTCTTGTCGGCGCTTCCTGTCCCATTCATTCATTGACCTACCCATATTTGATGGTACAATCTTGCCAATCGTTCGATATTCTGAAGGGGATCGTCAACGATGAAGGAAGTTCATCTGGATTCCTCGCTGTTCCGATCGAGAGTCTCGTTGATGATCGTCCATTGAATTCCTACAATCTCCCAGAGTGTTCATCTACCCTTGACTCCCCCATTCAATCTCCTCCTCCACTCTCCACGTTTCGCGACGCACTTCTCGATGCCCGTCTCTTCCTTTTTCCTGCCCTCTCTCATCCTTCCTCTGACCTACCCAAGAGTAAGTAATCCTCCCTCAGGAAGAGTGGGAGCGAGTAGTAGCAAAAACTGCTGCACATTGTGTAAGAGAGAGAGGTGGAGGGAAGGGAGGTGGAGGGGGGAGAACAGGAGAGGGTTATCCTAGAGGCCTCTCTGGCTAGTTCAGCTTGTCACTTCTCCACGATTGATGACCTATCACAGTCCGCGAGCGAGTGACTACGAGTTTCCGTTTGTTGAAAATTTAAAAATAAAATTCGCCGAAGCGAGATCCTTCACCCACCATCTATCCTTTGATTCCTTTGCACATTTTGTCAAGGCACCTCCGAATTTGTCCTTTTTTCACAGAAAATCAACTCTTTCATTCGACCCTTCATTTCAATTCAGAAAGTGACCCCTATCTCCACTAAGCCCATCGTGTGTTCTTTCCTCCCTTGGGGGTCAGCTTCTCCCTTCCTCTTTTCCATCCGGGGAGGAAATCTCGTTCCCTCGACGTACTTTGAGTTTTGTACTTTCCCGCAGACGAGTTTGCAAACCGGGGCCGAGTTTACATGGGGGCTGTACTTTCTTCTGGAAGATGACTCTCTTCATTCCGCACGTTCTCTCGCTTCTCTGATCGACGAGAAGGATTCTGTTTCCACCTTTCAATCGCGCTCGAGGGTCCCATTAATCTTTTCCTCTCATCGGAATCCATCCCGAGTGCACCACAACTTGAGCCTTTTCATCGGGTAGAAAGATGGGAAGGACTATCGTATTAGTACTCGTCAGCCCCGCCATATTCTGCACTTGACCATAATAGTGCGACTCATAATCTATGCATCCTCTTTCTCAGCAGCAAGACAAAGGGGAAGGATGAGGGGGGGAGTGGTCGTATCAACTGGTCAAGTCCCGTTGCCCTTTCCATGCGACAGGCCATAAGCGAGTCTCGCTCAATGCACTCTTCCTTCCTTATTCGACCCTTTCGTTTCCGATGCTTTGAACTCTTGCCTGGAACCGAAAAGGAGCGAAGAAACACGTATGGAATAAGCCTGCGGGCTTCTGGAAGTTTTGAACGTGCTCCAGTTCCAAAGAAGCATGCGGTCTCCGCCACAACAACCATTGTCTGAACTCTTCTTTGAAGCACGACCATCAATCCTAAATAGGAAAGTCATCAGAAGTGTATCGGTCTCTCATCTCCAGACGTCCTTCCCATTCCCACGGTGTGGCCACTCATTCGTTGTTGTGAGTGGGAGGAAGGAATAAAGTGTTTGCCCTTTGCGAGGAACGTGGAGGGGGAATAAAGAGGGTGGGAACATGAGTAATCTAGACCCTTTCCTGTCTATCGGCAGTAATAACGCAATCTGATAATCTGGACTGGTCCAATACGCGAAAGCGCCTTTACTCCCTTCTCTCTTACTTGTTCAGCCATTTTCGTCGCGTTTTCCCTTTTTCCGTGCAACCTTCTCGCTTTATTCCCGGATTGAATGGAGTGAGAGAGGTTGAATTACTCCGCTTGATATCTCTCTAGGTGGTCAGACAGGGCGAGATAGTGCACGAAATGGAGAGAGTCCGTCCATTTCTCCCCTCGGGGCGACCTAATCACCTGCAAATCAGCCCCAGTGCACTTTAATTCCCGCTCGCAATCGAAGAGTGCGCGCACCCTTTGGAAATCACCTATGAACTACCCTCGCGATGTTTGTTCAACGTGATTTGATACTCTTCCGCACTTTCTCACCCTTGGACATTCTTTGTTTCTTCAGAATTTCGCTTTCACTTTCCGAAAATTCCTACATCGCACCTTTCGTTGTTTCTCTCACTTGTACCTGCTCAGTTCCTGATACAATCTCCAGCTCTAAAACTCCTCCAGTAGGTCAAGTCTCGCTGCACTCTCCCCTCCCCCTCGTCGCTCCTCCTCCTCCCCCCTCTCCCCCCCCTCTCTCACTCGTCAGACATCGCGAGAGATCACGTGAAATGGAGAGAGTCGTTGCAGGGTCGCACTCTTTGAGGGTGGAAGTGCAGCATGTGAGAGACCAGCTCGACCCTCCTCCCTCTCTCTGATCTACCAGTGCTTTCATCCCAGTACCCATTCGAGGTCAGTCCTTTATTTTTATTCATTTTTTTGCAAGGTTCCAGTTAGAATGACGGTTAGTATAGAGAGCCCGTGATTGCAGTGTCTTTCATCATCACTATGCAACGATGTTTCCCCTGCTGCCTCTTCTTCCCTCTTCTAGCTCTTATTCTTCAAGTACGGGTCACTGCAACTGCCGATGAGGTGTGTGGAGAGATGATATATTTTGATCCCTGAAGCTAGTTCGGAGGCTGATCCGGTCACGATAAAGATCAAAGATCATTCCCTTCAGTCTCTTCACCGTCTTCGTCGATCTCCAGCCATCTGGGGCGCTCCAGCCCCCGATTACATCTCCCTCGCGGACACGAGAGACGACCAATTGAGATACCTCTACACTGTACTATTCGTCGATTCCAAAATTGTGAGTGATTCCTTCGACAAACTTGAAAACCATGAAGAGTCATCTATCCGCAAGCTATCTAGAATTCCCTAGAGTTTTTTTCAACTTGAGGTATAGAATGTGAAATACGAATTATGGCCTCTTCATTGATTTAGAAACAAATGTTGAATTTCATTATCCCGAACTCTATCGCAATTATAATCTTCATTTAATGCTGTATCAAGAGTTCACATTCCCGTGTAATCACTTCTCCCCACTCATTTCTGCATCTTCATCAGATGGAATACTACGACAATGACTTCCTCAAAGTGAAGCGGAAAGTGATGAGAGTCGTCGAGGAAGCGAATAGGGTGAGAGATCAAAGATCAATATTTACCATTCTTCAATCTCCGAACTCAATCTTCTTACAGTATCTGATCCAACTATCGACAGCAGTTACCGTAGTCGATATTTTGCCAATGATGCGGGCTGATTTCTCATTGTATTCCTTCCAAGAATTCCGCAACCAGCGGTGAGTCTACCGTAATCCGACCTACCGTAATCCAACCATCGTGCATGCTTGCGTGTGAGAGTGTTTGCTCGTGGTGCAGTGCGCGTGTGTGCCTTTTCCTATTCGATTGTTCTTCGCAGCGTTGAAGCGTACCGAACGCACCATTCTGCTCGTCGGAGTGCGGCAGCGAGGGCGAGATCTACCAATACCGTACTCACTTCACACTCGACAGGACACTTCTCCCAGTATCTACCTTTTATTATCCTTCTTCACCTATCTTTTCCAATGTTCTCTCTTCATTTCGCATACTCTCTCGTTCTGTATGATCGGAGAGAGAGTACGGGAAATGGAGAGATTCGGACACACACGAGTTTGGTCATGTGATTCCCTGCACAATTGAGATCGCGCTTCAGTTTCGATTGCGTGCGTTGCGTGCCCCTTACCGTTCCTATGACTGAGAAAAGGCGGCTGCCCAAGTTGCACGGAAATACCGTAATCTTGCAGCCTGCACAAACTGCCGGATCACGACTTCGCTGCACTGTTCACGTACAAGTATGCGGGAGGATTGGCATTCGTCGATGGAATGTGCTCACCCCAGTCCGTCATGCTCTGTGGGGTACGGTATGCTGATTACGGTAGATCGATTAGGCTAAATACAGGACTAATGCTTATTCAGTGTCTATGGTTGTAGATGAAGGCTTACGAACAAATAAATCCCGACGATTGTTGTTGAAGAATGAATGCGATGCCATTATTCGTTCTCAAATTAACAATAACTTTTCAGTTCTTTCCATCTGATCCGAAGGCGATGGGTGGCATTTTCTTCCACGAGATCGCGCATCTTCTGGGAGTTCCCCATCGGGTACGGAGGTGTTCTCACTGTTCTACGCTTCCTTCAGTAGCTATCCCTACCTAAATCAGCAATATTCTTTGAACTGAATTGATTGATTTGCTATTCTTTTTTTCACCTTCGTCCGAGAAAAAAAAGAAAAATCCCCCTTACAGTTTGCTCAACTGTTCTCGAGTGTCCATGACGAGGAAGTTTCGCGGTTTATTTGTTTTCGAATTCGCGCCTTTTCCAGCCAGCCAATTCGACGATCGACGTGCCCAATTGCGTTTGTCCATCGCAGGCTGAACAGGTAACATTTTATTTACAGAAATCATATTTTAAAATACTTTTTATAATCTTATTGTTAGCACACACACACACATACAGATAGTACAATCGGAATTTGCGAAATACGAAAATAAAATGAATATTGTAGGACCGTCGTCGTCGATCGATCAAGAAGCCCTTCTCGAACGAAGTCATCAACGATCCCGGCTGTCTGAAGATACCGTACGTTTGATACCGTAATCTGGCAGTACTGTACCTAATGATTGCGGTATCTTTACTAAATATTCTTCAGTAATCCATCAAAGTGAGCGTAGTCTCTCATCATTCACATCTGATTCTCATTCCATTCCCACTTCTTTCTTCCCGTTCCTTCCCCATTATTCCCATTCGATAGGATCTTCCTCTTCTCAGGTAGATCAAAGGGGAAGATCAGAGGGAGATAGTGGAATGAGCTCGAGTGAGAACAGTTTGAATGTCTCCCCTATTTGGCTCTCGATTTCTCACCCCACTTAGCCGATTCGCAAACAATGAATGAACACCCCACTGTGATCCAATTGATTCATCGGGTTTAGCCCCCATCTAAAGAATTGTCTCGAGAACTTCTCACTTTTGACGTTCGTAGAAAGGATTCTTATGTTTTTCTTCAATAAAATTGCTCACGGTTTTGGAATTTTTTCTCATTATTCCCTAGCAGAAATGGCGAATGAAGAGTGCACTATTCTTCGATAGATCTTTCTGCATGGAGCTCATCTCCATTCTCTCTCACCAGTAACCAATACCGACTGTCCATCTCTTCCCTCACAGATGGTGCTAATTTCCCGTCGCTCTTCTTTTTCATCCAATCCTCCTCCCTTCCCTTCTCTTGTCTGAAGGTCGATAGTACAACTCTTTCTCTTGCGAAACGGCGGTTGAATTCTTTCATTATTTTCATCTATCCTCCTTAATCGACCTCAAATTTATGCAGATTTTCCCTATTTTAATTGATATTCTGCAGTGGATTCGATCACGATTGCACGGCGCAACAATTCATCAACTATCTGCACACGAGCAAGTGCGCGCGCACCGAACCACTCGAGATCATGAGGTACGGTAGGATACGGCGGGGCATACTGATGATTACTGTAAAATCAAAATGACTTTGTGTGCCAACAAACACGAGTGACTGATCACTACTCAGAATTCGTGAGTAATAATGAATCAATCATTGGCAAACAACTGCCTCTAACACGGCATTAAATGCGACTGGAGGCACTCCTTGTTCATATTTACTAATTCTGCAGATCCAATCCAATCTGTGGCAATCGAGTACTCGAGGAAGGAGAGCAGTGCGATTGTGGAATTGCTGAGGTATTTAGGCTCGGCCCATTTAATAATTTATCGATTGTCTCCTTCAGGTGTGCTCTCGGTGGAACTGCGTGCCTGACACGTGCCAGTGCCGTATCCATCCCGCCTGGCTGGTAAGATATCGATTTACCTCGGGGTAGGTCACCAGATCGACCTCTAGAGAGTTCTCAGGTGTAATGGGAACTCTTCTCTGCCCCTTACACAGGGCGGGGTGGCAGTATTCAGAGAGGGTTCTCTCATTTCTCTCTCAGTAGGGGGTCCTAGAAGAGGCCTTTCTCTTCTCAACACTACTGCCAGCTCTATTAGTCCTTTTTCTTCAAAGAGATGAGTTGGGGCTCCCTGATCGTTCGCCTTTTTATCCTTTTAGGACGCTTTTGTGAGACAACCTTAATATCTGAACAGAAAAATTTTCGACGATCTTTGAACCCTGAATTTCCCTTGAAACTTTTTCCTCGTAAACACGCGGAACCTTATCCATCAATGTTTCTCTCCTCACATCATTTCTTCTTTCATCTTCTTCTTCCTTGTCATCTTTCCTTCCTTCTCAACTCTCCCTTCTCTAACCTTGGCTTGTCTCACATTCCCCTCCATCCTTCTGTTTTCCTCCTCGATTACACGATTCCCTCACCTCTGAATCGTAAATCTCCCATCTGATCCTCCTCCTCCATTCCTCTCTCTAATGACGTTGTTATCTATTGCCCCTCCTCTCTTCTCTCAGTCCTCTCCACTCCATTCCGAATGTTGTGCCCCCCTCCCCATCTCCCACCTGGTGTGGATCCATCGATTGGGATACAGATGAGATACCATCACCTTCCTTGCTCTTTTATTTCCTTTGGCACCTCATGCTTAATCTATTCTCTAGTTCAATTGATCTTCTTCCCAAAAAAAGTGCTTTTTCACTGTCTCGTCCCAATTGAAACAAGTATTCCCCCATTCGATATGTTCTCGTTCTCTATCTGCACCCGTCCTCCAGTTCCGAGCTGTTTACAGCCGTCTGCTCTCATCAATTTGACGACTTTTGACGCCTGCCTCCCTCCTGACCCTTCTCCCCATTCATCATCCTCCGATCCCTCTTCACACCTTCACACTTCCTTCTTCCAATGACTTCCACCATTCACGACTCTCTGTTGTCATCCCGCACCTCGATTGTAGAGTCAATGCATCGGTACTGCTTCGGCTTCTGGCCCCCTCTTCCCTACCCTTATCGCTCTCCCATTCCCTCCCATTCATTCCTCGTAATCACCAGTTTCCCTCTCGGTGGAGGGTTGAGGGGGGCAGAAACCGAAGGAGTTCCAATGCATCGACATGTGCTGACGTCGGGCGCATTCTTGCGAGTCCATCGAACAAATGACTCGATCCTCCAGTAGTAATGGGGTGCACGTGAGAGTGGGAGGTTCCATCACTACCAGGCAACTTCTCAGAAACTGCCTCAGTTGTCCTTGAGTCCTTTCTCTTCTTACTCCCTCGTATCGATCAATTGCCCATCATTTGCTCCCCTCAGGCACGATTCCACACTATCAATTGCCAAACATTGTCCGATTAGCGCATCGAATGAGAGAGAAGGGGAGAGTGTAGTCTCATTGCGTGATAACTATAGCCCACTCCCCTCTTCAATCTTCATCTGTCTCCTACTTCATCTTCCCCTTCCCTCTTTTTATCCTTCTGCTCTTCTCTCTCGAGTAGTGCGATAGAGGCTACTGCTGACCCATCCTTTCTGGTCAAAATTAGCCGGACTATTTTCTGGGCGCTTCCTATGTAGACACTATGCGATCATTGTCAGTTCGTGTCATAATTCCAGTCCTTTTGAACGTTATTGGTCGTCAAGTTCCATTCTGGACGTTCCTTTCAATTCAAGGTTGCACTCGTGCGTTCCCTCTCAATCGCTAGTCTACATTCCATCTACATCAGCTGTTGCATTCCATCAGCTTACATCTTCTAGCCCTCCCTTCTGGCCATCTCTCTCTCTCCTTCTCACCCACTCTCTCCATTCCACACACTCTCTCACTCCTTCTGGCGGTCGAGATACTCAGATCATAGCTCATCATCCTCTCTATCCCACGTGCTCTCTCTTCTCTCTCTGGTATTGCTTTCCTAGTAGGCCACCTACTAAAGGGGCTCTTTTATCCCATTCCTAGTAGGTCACCTAGTGCAAATCTAAGGCTCTACTGTCCTAGTAGGCCACCTAGCGACGATACCTAGTAGGCTACCTACTGAAAAGACTTTCTGCCCCAATCCTACTAGGTCACCTAGTCCAGATCAGAGAGTCCACCTTCC
>LS585879.1:2699789-2716388 GCA_900490775.1 Pristionchus maxplancki
TCCCTCCCTGGCCATACGAAGACAGATGGGTCTGGCGGACGAGATCTTCGACTATTGCATTGCACCCCCCCCCCATACCCACACACACTTTCCAATTATCACATCTACTAGGGGAGAGTCACTCTTTTACTATCGTTTCTTATCCATATATCCTGTTACTGTATCCCGTTGCGCCTTGAGCGTAGATAAAATATATATACTGTAGCCTCTCTCTCTCCCTTCTCTCCTCTGTCTCTGAACCAAATTCAAGCTTTAGACTCGCTCTGCCCATTTCTTTCCATTGTCGTAGTAATCTTGCACTTTTGCTCTCCCTCATCGGTGTAATAATTCCACATTGTATCTTGTATCATTTTCACGACTTTGCGCTTGATCTGTTCCGATAAAGGTAAATCCTGATGAAGTGATCACAATATTCGTGCACGATGACAAATAACTTTATTGCTACTCTTGTTCAATTTACAAGGAAACACCTGCAGAAACAATAAATCGTACAAATACTAATTATATAATAGTTTATTCTTCATCCGAGCGCTGGTTGTCCGAAGGTTGGAACTCATCCTCAAAAAGATTTCATCTCATTTCTAATTAAAATTTTTATTTGTTCCAGCATAAATTAACGTAAATATCTCTCGATTGGCATTGTTACTTCGGATTTAACAACGAACCATCTCCGTGACTGAGAACAGATTGGGATCTGGTTCTCCAGATGAGCTAAATCGACGTCGACGAGTGAAGGAATACACGGGATGATGAGTGTCGTATCTGCTCTGAAAGATCGATGATGAAGCATAACTAAAAGGGCGCTCCTGCACTTTCCCGGGCAGAAAAGTGAAAATGAAATGTTTTTCAGAGATTCCCCAATTGAAATGATTTTTCGCAGAGTTGGTGGTCGTGGGATGGAGGTTATTTGAGTAATAGACGATGCCCGGGAAAGTGCAAAGTGTCAAAAATTGAGATCTCACAGTCGGTCGTGCGATGGCATCAGCAATGGTGGTGTACTCGCTATGATGACGATGGTGCGATGGGCCGTGTCTGAATCCGACTTTTATCAATTCGCCATGATTTTTCTCCATGATTTTACTACTCATGAGCCATGAAAATCAACGCAAGATAATGTCTGAATTAGAAGGTGGCACTCACTTGTGCACAGTCTCCTCCTCATCTTCTCGTTCATAGCCCATTTCTCGATCGGAATGGAGCGATTCCTCACTCGCGGCACGAACGAACACACGAGGAAGACCCGCCTGAACGAATTCGTTGATAGCTTTACACCACGGGCGGTTTTCATATAATCGTGCTCACAAGTTGTTCATCGTAGGAGGGCGGAGCCATGGAGGAGGCGCGAGAGGCGGAGAGTCTCTCCAGTTGAGCTGCGATTGAAGCGAGAGTCTCCAAGTGCTCCTTCTGCAAAGAAACGACACGATTATGATGCAAGATGGAGTAACAATGAGGCTGAAAGGAATCGATAATCGCACAAACCCGATCATTCTCGAGTTTGGTCATTCGTTGATCGAGTTCTCTGATGAGTTCCCGTGCACTTTCCTTCACGGAACTCATCGTATTCAATTGATTGAAGATCTGCTCAGTTCTGGAAATACATTTTCCTTTTAAACACTAAAAGGCATAAAATATGTCCAAACCTGAGAGAAGATTGCAGCACGTGCTCCTCATTTGTGTGTTTCTTCGCAAGTTCCTCAATAATAATCATTAGATTTCTATAAATATCACCTTCCTACCTTCTTCCTATCCCAATCATCCAACACTTGACTCTCGAATCGACTCATCGCATGCAGTTGTTCGGGCGAGAGGAAAGACTCTGATCATATTCGCATTCGAAATAGAAAATCGATATACTCACTGAGCGTATTGTCCATAAATTTCTGTCCTTTTCTCTTTCCACATCTGCACGACCAGACGAGATATTTGATGAGGAGATAGATGTGAGAGATGATGGAGAAGGGAGGAGGAAGGAAAGGCTTCGACTCGAAGTCCATTACCTGAGATACGGGGTCAATTACAGATGCCTGAAATTAGGGCAAAACTTACGACTCTGAATCTCTCGAGCAGCCAGATCTCTTTTGTGTACATGACACGATGTTCGTAGACCCATCTGAAATTAGGTTATTTCAATGATCAACCATTTTAATTTATTCTGTTAAAAATAAGAGAAAGAATGAAGAGATTGAACTCGCGTGCACGATGCAATCATGGAATTCATGAAGAGAACGAATGAGATCAACATGAAGAAAGTCATGTAGAGGGGAGATACCCAGTGACCCGGGACACAATTCCAATCTGGATGAGGAATGAATCGATTAGGCACTATGGTCATTGAATCGCGTACCATTCGGATGATCATCGATAACTGATTGGTTGATGTCGTACATTCGAATGCCCTCGTCCAAGTGATAATCCCACACTGGAATGCTCACATTTTGCTCAAAGTTGGCCTCAAATTTAGCAAAACCAGAGGTTAAAATTAATACTGACTTCCTTCATTGCAAGTGTCGATCTGCGCAGCGTACACCTCTCCATACAGCATGTAGTACGGTTTGAGGAAGATGTTACGGATCAGAATGATATTCCAGTCCTGAAGATTAACTCATTGAACTATGCACTAGTGGCTTCGCAAGAAATGATTCTCTTCATTATGCATGCTCTCTCGTATCTCTGACCGGTGAGAAATTACGCCAAACGAAGAGGCAATTTCTTGCTAAGCCATCCCTACTGTGCACCACCATACCACTAATACTCAGCGATTATTCATTTTCGAAATGGGCATTCGTTCACCTCATAGGGATACGTGATGGCCTGTCTCACTGTTCCATACGAGAGCATGATGACGAAGAGAAGAATGAGCATGGGAGTACACGTGGGAATCTGGGGAGGGTTCAAATTAGATATCTCACCGATTATCACTCAGAGTCTCAGACCATCTCGGAAGCAGTCTTGATGTAGGGGCCGATCAGTCGATAGACCGAGAGATATTCGACGAATTTTAGTGACCACAGCACACTGTTCATGATGATGATCACTCGGCCCATCATTCTGCAATTCTGGGCTTTTTGATAGTAAAAAATAATTTAATTCATCAGCATCGAGTTCACTCACATCCAATCAGGGAAGCATCGAAATCCGAATCCAATACAGTAAGTGACGACCGCTAAGACTGAGGTCCCATTTCGAAATGATAAGAAGAACTTGTACAGTTTGAGTGAGAACGGTTGAACGTCGTAGAAGAGGAACTGGAAAAGGATACAAGCACCTGGGAATCAATTTCTCTCGAACCTTTCTGAACAAATCGCATCCAAACACGACGACGTAGGCAATGAGATAGTACTCATCCCATTGGATATTATCGGGATCTGTTCGGACGAGAAGAGCGTATGCCAGAGTTGTCTGGAATGACACATATGTAATCATAGAGGGACGTGGAACAAACAAAAATGCGTACCTGGAAGACAGCAAAGGAGAGTTCCCACAAATAGAAGATAGTGATGGGCGCCAAATAGAATTCCTTGACCTTACGCGTCCAACTCAGCGGCGTCTAGAACAGTATGCTACAATTTTTCACATTTAAACAATATCACACCTTCCTCCTCATCTCCACTTCCTTTTCCTCATCCATCACATCAAAGATGTCACTGCACGTGTCCACTGTGTTCCTTCGAGATTTTACAGTAGAAGAACGACTGATCTTGCTCTTCGCTCCTGCAGAAATTACTCTGATTTAACTGAACATTTCGGGCTCAAGGGATGAAAAAGAGGTCAGTTTCCCATACCAGAAGTGCTCTCAAGTCGACTTCTCTTCTTCTGAACTGTATCTGATCGGGGTCGCACTGCATCCGAAGGATTTCCAGACGGAGGAAGGGCTGCGCCTGCATAGATATCGAATATTCAGCTACCTTTACTCATTTACTCGTTCTTCAATGAAGAAAGACTGACTGGTGAACATTCCGGGCAGAGTGTGTGCAGCCAATTGCTGGATCGTCTGTTGCTCCTTCTTCTCTCCTTCGTCTTTCTTACGGAATGAGCGACGAGCAGTTGAGAGGAACTGCAATCGTTTATTCATTCGAGGAAAGACGACGTAATTCCAACATTGGAGAAGGTAAGTGATGAGCTTCGCGAGTTCTTTCGAGGTGGTTTCTCGTCCTCGGAAGACGTCGAATCGTCATCTGAGGTCGTGTTCCATTACCAACTTTTTGATTTTTCGTTGCTCACCAGAGAAAGAGGAATCCGAAGATGAATCGGAGGTATCTGAATCTGCCTCGACACTCTCTTCATATTCAGCCAGTGTCTGCGGGGCTTTCTTCAGCTCCTCTTTCGACTGCAAATCGGCATAATCGTTTTTGGTTTCGAATAAGAATATAAAATCAGACCTTGAAATCGAGTGTAAGTATGAGTGGAGGGACGATGATACTCGCTAGCACCATCAGATCGGCTGAGTGTTTCACGACCATTCCTCCGTGCCAGATCTCGTTCAGAATGTTCTGACAACTGAAGAGAAGAACTGATTAGGGAATTAAAGTGATAATATTTTCTAAGTTCTTTCTACCTCACTCCTTACGTTGTTCACTAATGCGGGTTACCTGGGATGCTTCATGAATAGTCGATCATGGTTGTTCGATGCGATAGAGAGTGCAGTGCCAGATCCCCAATTGGACATCTCGTACCTGAACACTTTCCAATTATCGGTCGATCAAGAATAAATCATCTACTTCTTCGGAAAATGAATAAATCTCACGTGAGCAGTGAATGGGTCATTTCATCGTCGACTCGATAGCATTCCTCGAGGAAATCGCAGCCGAGTTGTTGGAATGTCCTGAAACAAAGATTTCGAAGATAATATTTTGAGAGAAAAGAAGAAACTCACTCCGCATTGTGTCTCAACTCGTCGCACAGCGTCAGTTCGAGGAATTCATCAGCAGCACTGTTGGCGAGAGAAGTGTAGAGACGATTGGCGATGAGCGCCTGAAGAAGAAGCAAGCCCTCGAGCCAGCAAATAGTAATTGACCTTAGCAAGTGCTTCCTCTCCGTGTTTCCACATGGCAATCGCCATCTCTTGTCGTTTTGTGAGCACCGCCCTGCAGAATATTGTCTGATTTTTATGCAGTTCAAAAGAGATTTCGGTCTCACCAGATCAGCAACTCGTGGAATGGTTTGTCGAAAGTGAAGAGGACCTCAGTCGTTGTATCTAGATAGGATGCATTTATAAGAAGATCTTCAAAATAAAGATAAGACGAAGGGATAAGCTGAACCTTCCTCCTCCTCATCGTCATCAAACGTCGCCAATCGAGCAGGAGCTGCCGTCTTCTTTCGATTTACTCAATCATTTCATTCATTTCCCTTCCTTAAATTCCTCCCCTCACCTCCATTCGCACTCATATTCTCACTGGTTCGAGCACCTCGGGAAGGGGCTGGTCGCTTAGCAGACATTGCCTGAAATTTATTTATTTTTTTCATTTTTTTGTGATATCTTCTCTAATTTTACTACCAAAAAAGGCAAAATAACGTGTAGATTATCTACCTTGAAATGTGCGCGACTCTGCCATACATTGTACCGTTGGAGGAACTCTTCACTGGTGTAACTACTACGGAACGAGCGACCGATCAATTTCTCGACTGCCGCTCCGATCTGAATTTATTATTATTATTTTTGTTTATTTAACATCGAATACCATGATAATAATAATAATAATAATATAATAAAAATAATAATAATATATCTTCTCACCATCGGAATCGTGAACTCTTCACTCTTCGTGATCATATGTAGCGTGTTAGCTGGACCAAGATCCTAGAAGGACAAAAGCATGAATTAGAAATTAAAGAACGAATACCGAATTGTAGAGTTGTTCGAGTCTCTCGAACGTGAGGAAATTCTGCATTCCAACTCCATTTTCGAGTATGAGATGGACGAAATCGACTCGATTGTGAAGAAGAACGTACATGAGAGCTTCTTGCATCTCTGATTGACTCCAGATCTGAGAATAGCTTCATATTCACAGCTGCACTATCAATAATCGAAAATTCATTGAAAAATTCGCACGAGATTTCCTCCGAAGATGTGCGATCGAGCAATATCCACTCGATTCCAAGCAAGGGCGAGTTTGAGTTGGTCCATGTTCGTACCCTGGGCATTATTATCAATGATTATCTTCCTACAAGGAAAATAACCTTGATAAGTGCAGTAAAGATAGCATGATCGACATCGTTCATTCCCTCTCCGAGACGGAAGATGTTCAGCTGGAGAAGATTAGGTACTCCAGAATACGGGAAGATGACAAACCAATTCCCTCTTCTCCGCACTCCCCACAATCTGTCTGAGTGTCCTCCCGGCCTGAGCATCGTCCATTCCGAATGTTCCCTTGATCAGTGAGAGCAATTGAGAACGCATCGAATCGGGGAGTTCACTGGAATGAGACAACATCTGATATAGTTCGAAATACAGGTGACCGTCTGTTTATTTCACCCTCAGCAGTCTACCTGGCTCGCCAGTCTATTTCGAACCCTCTGTCTTAACTGACCCCTCCTCTTCCAGATATTTATGAGTGAATGCGAGCAGATCGGATGCCCGTCCACTTCCGTCACAGACGACGACTGGGATTGAGGGACGACTGAAGTGAAGGATTGTCAGCTTTTCTGCATCAAATTGCCTAACTCTTCTTCGAACAACATGCTGAGATGCGACGGAATTCGTTGGTACCTCGTGAGATAATCGTGGACGACCTTCACAGCGAAGCATCCTCCCTCAACGACGACGGCGACTAGAGGGGCGGAGCCAGTGGAGAGGAAGGATTCGAGACGACGTCGAAGGATGACCTCACCGCCGTATCTGACAGACAATTGTACAGTTCCACCTCTTTTCCTAGCAGCAAGTGGTAGCAAATTTTTAGTGCTCCTTGCTAGTTTGGTCCTTCAGTCTACGATTTAGAGAAGCCCTTCCACTTTCTGGTTCCAAAGAAGTTTTAGCATCACGAACTAGATACTTACCTCCCGACAGTTCCATTGTCAGCCAAGAGGAAATGGGAGTGGGCATTGTCCAACTCGAGAAAGCGCCCGTTCGTGAAGACGTTCATCGTGTATCGAACGTTGTTGCTCTGCGTATTTCAAGTTTCATTCAACACTTCATTTAGCCATTGACAGAAGAAAGCTCACATGTCCCACTAGTCGATTCCTCTTCTTGATCAATCCCCATGGCGCGATTCCAATCGATGACACCTTCGATTTAGTCTTTCGACTATTGTGAAGGTCTAAAAATATAGAATTTATGATTTTTCGACTCTTTGTCATCTGCTAGCGTCAACAGAGCGAGATCAACAGAAGAGTTCGAAATACGGGCAATCGTCTCTTCATTTCACACACTCTCACCGGTCAGAGAGGCGATTACGTGTTTTTTTCGAACACTTATGAACAAACAAATTACCAGTGAGTGCATCGCAGACGTGTTGCACTGCTCCCTGATGCATTCCCGTCGTGATTATCCACGTATCGCACGATTTGGCCGCCTGCAATTCATCAGAGATCGATCCAGAGCTTGATAATAGTGCTCTTATTCGAGTCAAAGACTCAAAAAAAGATGGTCCAACCTTCATGATGCCTCGTCTCAGTGCGCGAGCGAGCTTCGGTTGCAGTCTGAAAAGATCTCATTTCTAACCAAATAATATAACCAGCTAAAATAAATAATAACCATCTAGCTCACTCAAAGTTGGTCAATCCTCCATGGATGGTGATGATGAGCTTAGGCGCCTTCATTCTCCACGCTCCCTGCAAGAAATGTCTCCCTCTAAATATTTTCTGGAGCAAAATTGCACAATGAATCAGACTACCTGCAGCAGACGAACGATGGAGGAGGGATCGGTGTCGAAGGAGAGACGAGCGTATTGGGCCTCCGACTGAACTCCCACGTCTGAAATATATACTGCTAAGATCGAGTTTCGAAATAATTATGATAAATATTAAATAAAGAATGGGTCAGAAGATGTCCTACTTTCGAATTGTATGGTTCCGAATGCATCGGTGGGCATTGCTGCAGTGTGCTTCTTGATCGACCATCGAGGACGGGGAATAGACGCATCCTCAAGCTGATTAGTGATCAACAGAAGCTTGTCTAACAGTAAAATGTCGTGTGGAGGTTGAACTCACAATGTGCTCATCAATTGCTTTTCTCTCTTGTGACTGAACTGCACTCTTGAATGAATGCTGCTCGACAGTTCGACCGCAGCCGCATCTCAACAATCAATGCTAATTTAGTGTTTTGAGCGAGAGAGGAAAGGCATTATCACTTGTTGAGGTACTTCTGCGATGGAATAAACTGGACGCATTCCCTCTTCAGAATCGACTGTTCAATCCACGACTGAGCCTTCTGAAGAGATTCCCTTCGTTGTCGCCGATACGGGGAAGAGAAAAAGCCATACCACAGTAGATCGTGCTCTCGTTCGTTCGAATGCTTTACTGTCGTAGGGAGGAGAGGAATTGTCGCTGAGAAGATCCGCCATATTGATCATGTCCTGTACAGTTTATTCATTTTCAATCCCGATTTATTCATTTAGAATTCTCGATTACCTTCCATTCGCTACTGTGGACATGAGCCGGTGCTGTTGCCATCGAGGGCTGATCTACTGAATTTTAGCATTATTATCATAAATGTCTTTACAACAAAGTAAGTTATGTAGTAGTAATGGGTAAAGATCAGGGGATTAATTTGAATTAGATCTCGAAATTCGAGATAGAGAGTCGATTACAAATTGCGCGCAGATTATAATCTCACAGCTGTTTCTCCTCTTGCTTTTCCTCCTCTTTCTCATCTCTCCATCTTCCATTTCCTCCATCTCTTCGATTGAATCCATTTCGATGCGAACCTCAGGAGGTTCCATCCCTTTACCTTAAAAAAACCACAAAATTAACAATGAAAATGAACTTACTGAACTGAAAATGGCCAAAAATAAGACAGAAAGTGCGTAAAAGGAAGCAAAAGTGCGAACTAAGAGATGAAAAGAAGAGAATAAGTTGATCGTTGCTCTTATCAGAGGTCTAAGCTCTTCTTTCCCGTGATGGATCCATTGATAAGGGCCATTCCAAAGGGTCCAGATTATGAGAGAATGACGAGCAGAGGATTAGACCTCTTCTTCACACTGTTGATCCTCACCACTCATCTATAAAGATTCAACCATCAATGGAATAAAGTGAACAAGGGATTGCGGTTACATGAAATCAAATACTAGTCAAAGTCCATACATGTTCGTCAGGATCATTCCATTTCTGCAACCACCCAAACCTTTGCACTTCTCTCATCTCGATTACGATCATTAAACTGCTCATTGATCACCCAATCTATTTCCATCTACGCTTATCTCACTCGTACATCTCTCTTATCTCACGTTTCGAGAAGCGAAATTGCGTTCAAGAGTGCAAAACCCCGTTCCCGTAGCAGTACATAGTACGCTCATTTCCAGTAGTATTTCTTTTGGAACCTAGAGAGAGAGATTCCATGATCCACAAAAGTACATATTTCATAAACTGTCCGTTGTTCACAGAAACAAAAAACGAAGAAATCTTGCTGATTCATTTGAGAAAGAAAATGCCAAGTGTATTTGTGAATAATGCTTCGTCCCATAGCTTCTAAATGATGGATCTCAAGATGAAGGAAATCATAGGAAAAATGAAGATGAAAATGTACTAAAAGAGGAGGAAATTTGACCGCTGATGGAAAAAATTGATAAATCACTGCAGATTCGGTATAAAGGCGCCCCCAATTTACGTGAGGAAGTAAAAGCGTAACCATTGTGCCTTACCTAGGAACGTTGAGATACAAAATTCTTTCATTCTTACCTTCGTGAAGCTGGTTAATGTTGTCCATATGCCATTTCTAGATGTCATTCTACTCTCAATCGGAGATATTCATTCGCTCTGATTCATCCAGAGAAGCAGTTTGTAGAGAGAATAAAAGACGAGAATTGGCATGGATTCTATTATTTATAATGCTGCTCATATTTGTGTTTCTTCTCTGGTTTTCTTTCTCTTCGAGTTCAGAAGTGAAATGCGGAGAATCGCAGAGGGAGGTAATCGATTATTTATTTCATCTCAGCCGAGAGCTGAATCTCATTTAAGCGAATTCGTTCTCTCTTGAAAACGGACCTCATTCTTCGTCATTTCACGGCTAATGTTATCAACGAGACCATCAGTTCGTTATCAAAAAATGAATAAATGTATAATAATTCCAGCTGAATGTTCATCCTTCCATCGTCGGGTCTGCCCACAGAGAGAATTGAAGAGAGAAGCGTCATTCCAGGGAGTGAGATTAGAAACAATGAAGGGAAATACAACGTTTGTTCCCAGATCTTCGATGAAATTCTCGCTATCGAGAAATCGTGCACTCAGTATGACGTGAACAGAAAGATCGAGGTTTCATTCTTTACCTTTTTAAAAAAATATACAGATAATTCTTACAACAAAAGTAGGTGGATCGCTCAATCGCTTCTCTAGCTGACAATGAACTATTCAAAGAGAAGAAACTGCTATTCGAACAACTGTCAGCACTGTGAGTAGTAATTCCAGCATTAAAATTCAAAGATGGTCGGTCTAACTCGGTCTCTATCAGATCCGAATCGACGCTCTTCGCTCTCTACGAGTACACAACTCTGCACATTCGGGATCCTCCTGTAGTGGAAACGAGTGGATATGTCTGGAATAGGCAGAAGTTCAATGATGAGATAGAAAGGATCACTTTCCCAGGTATTTCTTTACGATCTGAACGAGGGTCGATGAATTACAAAAATTTTCGCAGCCAAGTATGAACATGACATGCTGATTCATCCGAAAAGACGGGCGGTATTCATGCAATTTACTATTTATTGTCATTAATAAATTCGAGGAGTTTATTCATTCCCTGGCTTCCGATCTCGTTAGTATCGTCAATACTGAAGGCAACGGAGGCATTCAATCAATGATCGATGTAGGCGGGGCATTATTTCTCTCAATTTAAATGCCACTTCAGAGACTGCTTCTTTACGTTAAGGATGTGACTGATTTCAATTTAATCGCAGAAATATTGGAAAGAGAAGGTACTAGATGAATACTTTGTGGGGCTAATCAAATAATCTTCATGTTGAGGATCCGAAGCGAAAGCTCAGGAAATTTCCCGAGGTTATGCAATGAGCATAGCGAAAGAATATTCGCGTGAGCTCAAGGTTCTATTTCGAAATATTGATAATATTTATATAAATAACTGCAGGAAGCCAAATGGAGTAGCGTCAAAGTGAAAGGGAAGACACGCTATCAGTTGTTTGAAGAAGAACTAATGGACATTTATCATAATGTGGGCAGGTTTTGCGAAATAATCTACATATTCCCTGTTACCAAAACGTGTCCGTTTATTTAAAATTTGATAATTGATCTCTCAGACACTTAATTCCTCTCTCTCCATCGGATTGGGGAAAGCATCGCAGACTCTCACTAGAGACTTCTTCAATTTCTATGAGGAAGAAAAGAAGAATCTGTGGGTGATTCGATTCTGATTTCACAGCCCGGGTGGTCTCTTCCAGATCCGACTTGTCTGTCCTCCCTCAACTTCATCTCATCCTTGCTGTATCAAGGACTCTCGAACGAACGATGGCGACTATTGAGTGAATTATTTTCGATATTTTAGTCATTAAAATTGACTATAATCTACGTATTTGCAGTCTCTCATTACCTGTGCGCTTCAAAATAGCCGACGTAGGAAATTCTCCCCATGCAATGAACACTTTCTTCGTCTTTATGTTCGCAAAGACCTTGGTATTTTGAGAGAAACTATTTATTATTTGAAATGAAATGAATTTGAAGGCCATGTTCAACCTAATCGCAATGAATTCTCCTCCTGCTGCCATGGTTCAAATTCCTGATAGGGGCCTTTATTCCCAAGTCTTTCCAGTTCGGAATCGTGGGATTCACCTTCGCTCATGAACTCTACCATCCAATTCAGTGGAAATATCAAGAGATTATGCCAAATAGCACGGTGAGATCATGAATCCCATTCTAAATTACTGGGCAGAATTCGAGATTAGCAAATAATAACATCACAGAATTTCCAATCGAGTGCGTTCAGGTCACAAAGAAATCTACAGAATGCTCTGGGAAGTTCTATAATGAAGCGAGCGAACGATTCCCAGAGGTTTCAATAGGATTTTTGATACTTTTTCAGCATCTCTGTTCCAGTTTATGCGCTTTCCCGTAATGTATCGTTGCGAAGAGGCAGACACTTACGGAACTCAGGTTATTCAATTTCTCAGATTCCTTGCTCACTTTAAAAACTCGAATTTCAAATATAATTACAGGTGGCATTCAATTCAATGAAGAAAGAGCTGAGCAATGTGAGAAACATCGTTTTCTAATCATTTTCAACCTTAGAATGGTCTAGTATCTTCCTTTTCTAATCAATGAACATAAAGGAGATCGCCTATCCGTCTCTGAATCTAACCAACCGCCAACTTTTCTTCTATGCCAATTCCATTTTCGGATGCAATGCTTACGAAGCGTGAGTGTTTTTTTTATTCAAGTCCCAGAGCAGATCAAGATGGGCATCTCATTTCAGTGTCCCCTACATGCGAATTCCCCCTCTTCACTACTATGTCAACGGTCGACTCGGTCAGATTCCTGATTTCTCATCGACATTCTCCTGTCGCGAAGGGGACGGCATGGTCTTCGATGAGGTCAGCAATCTCCCTTCTTCACTTCATTTCAATTTCTACTTCTGATCAAGGAGAGGGGAAGAATTCGAGACCTTGACGAAATCATAATAATATCGATATGAAATAGTTGTGAACCTGCTAATTTCAGGACCTTCGATGTCCCACGTTCTTCCCGAGTCTCACTGACTGATTTATTGCTAATATCTCACATGTTTTCAATGAATAAACTCTTCTATCTCCTCGACTCTCCTCGATTTGCACACTCTCTCGCCAGTCTCTCCCTTCGTGGTAGATCATTGCCCTCTCCCTTCTCTTCTCATCGACCTCTTCCCTTCTCTCTAGTCTTGTTTGTCTCGAAACTCTCCCTTTTCACTTTTTTTTGCCCATTTCAAGCGAATTCACGTCAATTTCACTCCATCTTATCTTCTACTCCAGTTTTTCTTCTGAACTGCCCTGTTTCAATTGATCATCCTATATAGACCATGTGTGCATTCGCTTTGTCTTCGCTCTTACTGAATTTTGTCTGTTTTTTTTTCCTCACATCATCTCACCCTATAACTGGTCTCGTATTATCAATTCGTACTCTCGTTCAGCCTCTTTTTCTCTCCATTCTCTACTTCAATCCCTTCTTCCTTGCAGAATCGATGGGTCTTCGTCCCCCTACTAACCCCCTGCTTCGAGGTGCCCCCTCTCCTCTCGTTCGCCCTACACGATCTGCCCCCTGCTTCCGTCTACCCAATATCACAGCCAGAGTCAGTTTTTACAGTATTCCTGTACCGTAACCGCATATCATGGAGTATCACCCATTCATGATATGTCATAATATTGAGCGAGAGACGTGAAAAGGACAGAGCAAAATCTCATGTCTCTCCATTCCACACTATCTCTCGTCGATCAGACAGTGCGAGAGAGTGTGTGGAATGGAGAGAGTATCACTCTCAGTTCATCGCCATTCTCTTCCTCATGTGCAACAACTCGATGTACATCACTGGCATGCTAATCTACGATTCGAATGAGGTTAGCTAGTTTACGGATTCCGGTTCTGTGCAATCTACGGTTCTCGGTTCCGGCTGCGGATACATAAACTTCCTTCTTCAGTTCTATATCGCTCGTTCCTTCTTCGTCTTCTCTCTACTCATCAATTGCACTGCTCTCTACGGAATCTGGAAAAGATCGGCAGTTCCCATCATTCCCTGCCTAGTCGTCTACGTAAGTGAAATACTTCATTCTTTTCAGCACTCTTACTAGCAGCATTTTCATTATTTTAGACTAGATTCACTTATCCTCACAATCACAGTGTCAATCACAGTGTTCATAAGCGCCCAAATCTACAGTAACCTGTCTCTTTTCAGAGTGTCACACTGTTCTTAAACCTCTTCGCCTGTTTGATAGTCCTGATCTTCACCGTGGGAATCAATTACGAACGAGTGACGAAGTTCATTTATGATAAGACGACTATCGACTATGATTGTGAGTTCTCTTTACATATCATAGCTAAAATCCATCGATGGCTTGATACCGTAATCTCTGTTGTCTACCGTACTCTTGCAGTCTCTCGGTCGATGGCTCGTCTGATCGGATACTGCACGATGTGCAATGCAATCATTAGCATTGCCTACCTCCTCGTGTTGGTCGCCGCTCTCAATTCGATCAGGAAGGAGTACGGTAGAGAGAAGCAGGTACGGTACTTTATCGATCACTTGAATCATAAGATAGTAATCAATTATCATTGGTTTACTGTATATCTATGGAAACTCTTCAGATTCTGAAGCAAGTTCTGCCCTCTGCTCCTCCGGCATACGAATCCGTGTGATCGACGACCCTCGAGGATTCTGAATCCATCGTCGTCATCGTCGATTCCCCAACTATTTCACCCATCGATTCTAATCCATTCATTACTCACCCACTCACTTTGTATTTTGTGTCAAAGACTTGTATAATTCGTTTGTTTCAGTCGATTGTTTATCAGGGTTATTAATTGTGTATTTATTTCTTCTGTAGGCTCGAAGCCGCAAATTGTGAAAAAAATGTGACAAATAAAACTATTTGAAGAACGTAATCGCTAACCGTATTGAATACGAGGCTGAACGCTCACAGTTGAAACGATGTTGAAATCTTCTCGAATATTCGGTATTTGTGATGCAGAAAGGTGAGAGAGGTCAAATATTCATTCCCTCTGGCATCGCTCTTTAGACGAGTCGGGGTGTCCTGCTGCTATTTAAAATCCATAGTGAATATTTACACTCTTTACTATAATTCTTAACTGGTCAATCATGATCGACAACCTCCGTATCTATTCTTCCCTTTTCTATATTTTCCAGGACCTTTCTGATGGATATCTTTAGCAAACGAAATGAAGCAACGTTCAACTCGCATCCGTATCATCTCATGGACTCAGTACTCGGTCAACACATAGAGCAAATGGAATCGACGAATGGAAACATCGCGCTGTCGTGCAGCATGATTCTCTTTTATTGTTCGAAGAAGGACGGCGTTGTCCTTAAAACAGTAAGATCTCTTATTTTAACAACTTAATACATAATATTATTTTGGAAGAAGGGGCGGAATGCACGTAGGTATGAAGCACAAACGATTTGATCTGAGGTGCTTGGGAAGGAAATTTTGAAAATGATTAGAAAGAATGGAAAAGAATAGGTTAGAAATGCCTGAATAAGAATGTGATTGCAGTTCCTGAATAATAATGGAGGCTCATACCTCACGTCTACTCTTATTCGACACAACGACGAAAGAGTAGTTAATGAGATTTTACATTTCATCTCACGCATTCTGTCTCGAGATAATAAAGACGGCAGAGATATACTAATTAATCGTGAGTTTTAGAATTAATATTCAATCGACGAAAGCTTGTCAGCGAAAAGGACAGGAATTACATTTAACTGGTGTAGAAGGACGACCTTATTTGTTTAGAAGGAATCCTGGACTTCGTGAAGATTATGGCAGACGAAAGGGTGACGGCCATCAATGCTAAGGCCTACTTCAGAGCCCTCTATTATTTAATGAGAAGACAACGTCACGAGGTTATTCTTATTCGGGTTTTTTTTCACCAATGAGAAAGATGAAAGAAAGCGAATGATTATACATGTAAGCTTCTGATCATTGGGAAGTGGGAATATTCTGAGCGAGGTCTAGACACAAAGATCGAATTCGCCATCTCATAGTTACCCTAAGAATATTCGGCTGCGATCAGTTCCTATTCTGAAATAAAACTACTCATTTAGGAGATCGACACATTTACTCAATATCAGATCGAAGTGGAGAAAATTATTCAAAAGATCGGTCATAGAGAAACGGTATAGTTTCTTTTCATCCTGTCAGCATAATATATTTTCTAATTCTGCAGATCGAAATCGATGGGAAGATCCCTTCGGCATGGTTCACTGAGGCGATGAATGAAGATTTCCGAGTCGATTTCGACTAACGTGCGAAATCACATAAATCTATCTCCACTCTCTCCAATCTCCAATTCAATCAATACTATCCTCCTATCTTCAATTCGTTTCCAATTTCTCTCAAATGCATTTTTATTATTGAATCATTAAGTGCAATCAATCTCCTTTTTCTGCGATAAATCGTTCAACGAAAACCAATTCTCACGCCTTACATGCATCATAAAGTGGAAACCCCCAGACTACTCGTATGACCTTAAAGAGGATAGGGTTTGACACTACATTCAGACATCGACAATATTTATTATATTTAAATATATTATTTGATTGTCTTTTTGCGAAGTAGAATTCATGAAGAATAGTATCCTGAATAGAATACTTTACCATTATTGAATTATTAAAGTCCTTCTTCCGTCATCGTGCACATTTATCGTGCGTTTCGAATGCTCAGCAAAGTCACTACGGTGTTTAGCAAAAGTTCTGTGTTTAGCAGCAGACTCCGCCCACCTTCCTATCTGGGCGCT
>LS585879.1:2716488-2738038 GCA_900490775.1 Pristionchus maxplancki
TATCGATTGCTTGTGCGATTACGGCTTTGTTTTTGTGTTGTTAGACAAAAATAAATGCAAAAAATAAGCCAAAAACTCAGCAAAACGAAAGTGGGCGGAGCCCGAAAACGCAACGCGTGTGCTTGCTCCGCCCCCTTTCGTTTTCGAACGACTTGAACCGAATTCGGCACTACCGGAACTGATTATATTCTCACGATACGGAATATTTTGTGGGTTACGGTAATTAGAGACGGCAATTAGAGACGGATCGTGGTAGTGACTTTTCAAAGAGGAAAGTCACTACCACGATCCCCTAGCTTTCCAACATTTAAGTTGTTATGGAATGTCCTTCTTCGAACAGTAAAGATTTCCTTCTTCGAAAAGTAAAGATAATCACGCACGAGGACGAATATTATACGGACATATGAACCTCTCACCTTGTCTTCCTGATTATATTTTGAGATGTCTTTAGAGATTTTCTGTATTAACCGAAAGGTATGTGATTTAGTCAAGCATTTACTCATTCAATATAAGAACTACAGAAAAGCCGAATCGTTAGCAGTGTTAGAACAGAGCGTAGTAAGTACGACAAGTAAAGGACAACCTTAAAAGGCATCGAGCAAGTAAACGGCGAGATTTACAGAGCAAGTGAATTAAAACAGTTAAACTGTAAGGCATAAGGACAAAGCAAAATAGTGGTAGGTGAAAGTAAAAACTCTGACTAGGCGTAAGGACGCTACGATAGATCAAACTAACAATCTGAAGAATGTAAAGTGAGAAGATGCATCAAAGAGGCGTTGGCTTTTTTGCTGCATAAATACTGATATCATTCAGGAATACTGGAGGGACTAATAATCTCACATCTCCAATTCCTCTATGGAAAACGAAGAGAACCGGCCGAGCTTTGCCTCAGGCACACTTCCAATTCATTCTTGAGAAGCGATTCCACCTGAAAATAAGGACGGAAATAAATACCGAAATCGCCATTTATGAAATAAATTTTAAAAATAAAACTTTAAATAATTGAATTTAGAACCCACGGTAGTGAATGTTGCCGATGAATTGTCCGGCATAATTTTGATGAACTTCCCGAGACTCGATTGATTGATTGAGAAGTGCGTAGGTAACAATGACGATAACCGCAGCAGAAGGGAGGCAACCATTTCTGGAATCATCACAGCTCAAAACCCGACTACATTATAGTTACTATATTGTAAATCGCTAATGTTATTCACTAAATTTAACATCGTCACGATAATTTCGTGTTATTCCACAATTACCTTTTGTCACTTTTCCACTATCTGCCATTCGTTCTGCTAATTTGGTAGTGTCCATTGCTGTCTTCGAATTTGATTGGAAGATACTGCAATTATGCTATCGTGATATATCGAAGCACAACATTTTTTTATTTCGATACGATATCTCATGTCTATCTATGGATAATCTCTCCACTCATTACACTTCCACATTCTTTTACTTTCACTCACGAGAAAATGAGCGAGACGAGTTTGTTATCGATAAGTCTCCTCAGATCTGCCAACTTCTCTTCCAATTCCGGATTGGATCTCATCTTTGCAGCAGCTTCTGCCGCTTTTTTGGCCTTGATCTAAAAAAAATTTGTTTTTGTAAAAAAACAAAACAATATTCCAAAATTTGGAATCAAAATATTAATTAAAGCAAAAATTAGAATTCAAATATCAATTAAATAGCGATGGAAGTCCATAGAAAGTGTTGCTTACCCTTTCCAGTACAGTCATCGGCTTTGAAGACTGCACTTGTGCAAACTTTGCGGGAGAAAGAGGGACTCCTCTAGATGAAACTGTCTTCTTCTCGGGAGAACGAAGCTCCAATAGGGCCTCCTTGAACAAATTAATTATTCGTAGTTTGGATAAGTCTCACTTACATCAACAGACTTGGGAAGGACAGCTACTGTATCAGCAGCAATTTTGATGAAATCCCCCATTCCTTTGTGTGAATTTCCTGCTGCTGTAAGTGGAGGAGGTTATCATTCGGTCTGTTTATTTCATACTCACCATTCGCCTCTTCGGGTATCTGCGCCATTTCCGACTTCACTATCGTTGGGCAGATAGAATCGATCTTTCGAGTGAATTCGTCGTGGAAGAATCGGGGAAGGAACGAGGAAGAAGGAGGGAGCACTGACGAATCAACTGAAGTTGTACGAATGAAGATTAGAGAAAAGAGATAGAGATCAGAAACCAATCGATATGTAAGGAAAAATAAGCGCGTATTTAGAGAAATCTTGCTTCTTGAATTAGCCCAAGCAAGACCAAAGAAGTGTAAAAAAGGCTCACGATTGAGTTCTCGAATGAACTTCTCATGAGCTTCGATCACTAGACGAGTAAGAAGACAACGGAATACCTGAAAAGATAAGATTATTAAGGAAAAATAGAGAACAACTGGAATGAATACCTGCTGTCTGCAATTCATTCTCCACCCTTCCAATCGCTTGCTAGGATCCATCGTGACTTCTCTAAAACAGGCAAGCAAAATTGCATTTTGTAAGTTGTATATTTTATAGTTCTAAAAAGTGTTCTTCATCCCCCCTCCCAGCGATACCCTTTCTCCCTTCTTTTCCCAATCCATAATTTCTACTTCTCGTACTTATGCATCCACCTCATTGAATTAAAATAGTTGTATATAATAAGCACCTCAGAATCGGCTTAGCTGGACTGGAAGGTTTTCGAGGGGAAGCAGGGATTCGAATTCCCGAGGACGAAATGACCGGACGACCTCAATTAAGAGATTTTAGAAAATATAAAATAAAACGACCGTCTGTCTTTCGGTTCTTCAAATGGTAAAAGTCAAGTTCATGATTCACCTTTCATGGGCGAGAAAAGATTCTTACGAGGAGAACTCGTGAGCATTGGCTCAGAGGGAACTGCAAATAAATAGCATAACTTGAAATTAGAATGGAAAACTGAAACATACGAGGCTGTTCGGATAGTATCGGGCCAGTTACAAAAGAGGTGATATCTGAAAAAAATCTTAATCATTATAGCAACTGATAAATGAGTCGATTGAATTGACAAAATAAGAAAGACAAACCTTCGTCCAAATTTGGCTTGATGACATGCTCCCATCGTGCTGTGCGACTCCCTCCCATTCTATCTCAAAAGAGCACAATTATTGGAAGGTTCCCTCGACTTTAATGATTTAAATAAAAATGAATATCAATCTAATACACTCACCTCCGACACAAGTCAACTGCTTGATTTTCACCCTGTATGCTTGAGGGTAGACAGCCAACAGCTGGGCGAACAAGTCAAGAGGCAGTTCTCTGCAATCAAAATTGATCTAACATGGGAATGATCTCAACTCACATATCCCGATCTTTACCCAAAATCGTGGGGTTACTAAGTCGACTGTGCTGACTCCAAATCTGTTTTCAAAAACTGCTAACTAGGTCGTTGACCAAAGTTACAGAACTCTGAAGATTTGCACGTGATTTTGCCAGAGACGCTCGCGCGACGTGTAATCAGTTCCCTCGCCTCTCCTTCCAACAACAGCGGTGGCCGAATGGGTAAGAGGGATGTCTAGGAAGCAAGAGGTGGGTGTTCGACTCCCCATCGGTGCAATCTTTTTTGCAATGTATTTTTACAAGTTCCAATTCACTGTAGAGTTATCAAGTGCAATGAGATACTTCAAAACACTTGAAATACGCATTTTCCCGAAACTTTGGGTACGAGATGAAAGATATCACAGAGGAGTCTGGAATACCGTAAGGAGTGATATAGATCGGTCGCGGGCGGAGGACTTTCACGATAGAAAAAGTTATTGTTCTCTACAGTGAGCTGGAACTTGTAAAAAACATTGCGAAAAATCGGCAAAAAAAAGTTGCACCGGTGAGGAGTCGAACACCTACCTCTTGCTTCCTAGACATCTCTCTTACCCATTCGGCCACCGCTGTTGTTGGAAGGAGAGGCGAGGGAACTGATTACACGTCGCGCGAGCCTCTCTGGCAAAATCACGTGCAAATCTTCAGAGTTCTGTAACTTTGGTCAACGACCTAGTTAGCAGTTTTTGAAAACAGATTTGGAGTCAGCACAGTCGACTTAGTAACCCCACGATTTTGGGTAAAGATCGGGATATGTGAGTTGAGATCATTCCCATGTAAGCAACATAAATAGATTATGTATCTCCAACAATTGAGAAACTTGATGATAATAGACATAACAATATTCAATAACAATAAACACACCTTCTGCTGAGTCTCTTCACATCACGGGACAGCTGAGTGAATGTGAGGGTCTTTCCTTCACAGCGAGAAACTATCTGGATTGAAAATGCATAAATAAATAATAACAAATCATCAATACCTGATCACAAAATTTGAATGTCTCGTGAAGAAGAGAGTACTGTGAGGGGAGAAGAATTCTCGCAGCCATTTTGACTTCCTCACACATGAGAGAACTTCCATATCCCTTCGGAGCTCTCAAAGAATATCATACTTAATGACAACGAGCACTTTGGGGTAGAATAGTACGAAATAACCAAGTATTCAACCTCGTCATTGAATCCTCCTCTGGACTGGCTTCTCTTTCCTCTGTCTTCTCTCTTTCGGCCCGTTTAGTCCCCTTTTCCATTGATTTTCCGGGAAGGACGTAATCGGGAGTTGGCAGTACCTGTAATTTCAAAATTCTACTTTATAACTTACAATTTGTAAGTATGGTGGATTGATTCCCTTCCTACTGAACTTCCAATCTTACCTTGACGGGTTCCCTTTTCTTGTCTCTCTTCGCTCTTTTTGGTGGAGATCCTCCAATTATTGTCGTCTTAATCATTTTCTGAGGCGATTTCAAGAAAGCCTCTCGTTCAGCTATCTGAACATTATTCAATATATTCATTTATTCACAAATGAGAGCAAAGATAAATGAACAACTGAAGCTAACCTGTTCTAGTTTCCTAGCTGCGATTTGCTCGTGGATTTTAGTTGCTCCTCCTTTCTTCACAAGATCTGCTTGTAGATCCACTGATCCCAGTTTGCGAGAAGCTGAATTTATTTTAATTTTAAAAAACACATAATTAAAAAATAAAGTCTCTAATTAGATACTGACCAGTTGGTTTGTGATCCACTATGTCTGCTTCGGTCGGGATAATGCTTCGGATAGGTTCGTTAACCTGAAATAACATCTACAGTTGCTCATCCAAGAGTATCGCATCGATCAGAATTGGAATCACTTACTTTCTCTTTCACTTCTTCCTTAGTTGGTTCCTCTTTCACTTCAATCTTCACTTTCTGTTCCTTCTTGGGAACAGCACCGAAAAGAGCTCGAACAGGTCGAGACTTCGTTTCGGACTTTTGCTGAAAATTTTCATGGAATGCACTTCCAAATAACAAAAAAAGTTGCGAAGCGCAGCTCACCATCTGAACGGAAACAGTCTCGATTTCGACCTCATTGGGGATCACTTCAACTCGAGAAGCAGAGAAGAGGGTGCGCTTGGCGCTTGTTGTGGACTGGAACTCGAAATTTTGAGTATAAAATAGTGCCAGCGCATACACTGGAAATGGTAAAGAAAGAAAAAAAACTCACAGGAGTATCATCCCCGAGGGCCTTTCCTGGCAACTCAGAACCGCCAGCTTTCTTTTGCTGAAAAGATGTTCTTGAGATTAAAAAAAATATATTAAAAAGAAAGAATGAGGGCCTACTGCCAGGACACTAACATTGCGAATAATATGAAAAAGCACTAAAAATACTAACCCGGAAATGGCTGGTAATGTGTTCGGCTTGCGTTTGGCCTTGCTGCTTCGTCGATCTGGTGGTTCGCCGAGTCGACATCACGACTGTAACAACAATATTACATAAAGACGATGGACAAGCTGTTGAGCGAGATACCAGCATGTGAAAAACCCAAGAGTAAGAGCATCCGCAGTAGTGAATGGAAATTTTAAAAAAATGATTTAGACCAGTCTAGGTAGCGGTTGAAAGCAAATATAATAAGTAAATGCACCTCGAAACCAATAAAATAACGGTAAAAACAAAATGCGGTAAAATGAAAACTCGGATGGCATCACGACAGTGTTTTCCCGCCCAATTTTGAACGTGTCCGGCTCCCAACCGCGGATTGACTTTTTAAAAATTATATATTCTAGATTTTTTTTGATTTTTTTATTCTAAGGTCGCCTATTGTCTAGGGATAATCGTCATTAGAATGGTTTTAAAAAATATGGGAATTAAAGTCCTCATCACATCTCTTTGAGAAATCTGTGTCTGATCTTACTGTTAGATACAGTACGACATACGGTATGGTTTGAGGTTAGAGTGCTGATCTAGTACTATTTTTTCAGTATCAATTTTTTCCAAAATCAGTGCCTGCCTAAACAGACCAGCCAGACTGTTTATCAGTCATGTCAATGACGAATTTATCATCGAATCTCTATTTTTTGCGATTCATAAGGAGATACATATAACTTTCTAATCGATAATCGAGATTGTCAGACGAGTAGCGGGATCTCTCGCTGACCCCCTCTGGGTTTATTACCAGTGGTAATTCAGTATCTATGTTTGCTAGTTGTGAGAATTTGGGATAATCAATCAGCTGTGCCAGTAGGAACAATCGATCAGAGAGCGAGTTATCAGATCAGGTGATTACCAGAGGGTAAGCGTCCTTCGATTCCCATGGGACCGCTTGGATCATATAAAAGGACTCGATTCGCTCTCATTTTCATTCCACGACTCATCTACGAACGAACGCTTCCCCTTATATGATATAACATTATTCATTGTCTCATTTGTTTTCTTGAGAGACTGTACTTTCTAGTGACTCTTTGGAGTCGAACTCTTAAAGTCAAGTGTAATTTCTTCTCTTCTAGTACTCATCGCAACCACTCTTCTCATGTCGCACAACGTGAATGATGAGCTAAATCTCGCAACTTTGTCGCCCGACATCATTCGGATGATAATCGCAATGGAGAAACCGGATTCGATAGCAGCTATCAGATTGGTTAGATCTAATTGAATACTAAGTAGTCATGATTTGGAGCGTTCGCACTAGGCGAGTGGTTTTGAGTTGACCTCATGGATTGGTTTGGATTGGTTGCGCGCGAGAGAAAAGTGGAAAAAAATTCCGTTGTGTTGACTGATATTGATGCTCCAAGCTCAGTTTTCAGAAGAATCGATTGATTTCTGTTATTCTGTTATTCTTAATTTCCCAGATTATTATCTACTATCCCTTGAGCAGACTAATATGTATAGCCTAAGCATCTATTAATACATAGTATTCATTTAAGATTTCTCAACAGTGGAACGTGTGCATGCTCGACTATTTCAAGGAAAGACGCCGAAGACCTACCATTGGCATTATTCTTGGCAATCTGGGTGGTTTAAATAACAACCCTGGTCCAAAAGTGAAGATGGACATTCGAATAGACGATTCAAAGGAGCTGGGGGTGACCGATTTGTGCACGATTCCGTCATCGTGCTTCCACTACTTCCCTGTTTGTTTTCCTTCAATTCATTGCTCTGCGTTTGCCACGGATACCTATTCCCATCGCAAAACATTCACAGACTCGCCCTGATCTGGTTCGAATCACTTTACCGTTGCTGAACGAGGTTTCAACTACGAAAGACGAGGAGTTTGACGAGCGAATAGGCAATATTATCTGGCATTGTTCAAGTATTTGCGTTCTTGAATTGGACATCCCTCCATACTCAGCTCAGAGAATGAGTGCAATTGAGAAATGTCTACTGAATATTCCAATAGATTATTTGGGGATTGGATCTTATAAATATTTTGACCATAATTTACGGTGAGTGGACGGCAGCTCATTTTTAGACTTCTATTTCATAATAATGAAGACAAGCAATGCAGATCCATTATCATCAAGCTGATTCGAACCCATGGAATTAGCGAATTTCTCACTAGCGCTGATTCCGTCGACGTGAATGCTCTACGTGAGTGATTAGTCGCCCTTATTTTCCGTGCACTTTTCCCCGTTAGGAACAACATTTTCCTCTCCACTACCTGACTGGCGAGAGTGTGATTAAAACTTTCTGTCCAAACTGATCCCTAGCCTATTTACGTGAACAATCAGACCATGGTCTGTATTTCTCATTTTGGAACTTCTTCGGATGCTGACCCTTCGCAAGCGTTAGGGAAACTGTTGACTACGAGGAATGAATGGGAGGGGGGGGGGGTGTGAAATCGAAGTACCTACAATCATCTCACGATCTCAATTCGGATTGTGACAGAATCAGATTACTCCTACAGATTTACCATTTTATAGAAGACTTCATCATCGAGGCCATACAATATCTCAAGTATCTACAATTCTGCGAACACTCCACTTTTGCACCAACTGTTGCACAGCACAATTTAACTCCAACATATTTCGGGCAGACTGACCAATTTTGGAAGAACTTTGCCCAAGTTTTAAGAGATTCGCATAATTTAGAAGCACAGTTTTTACTGGAAGAGGATCCGTGCATTTTTACTATGAAGATTCAAGTAAAAATAAGAGATTATGAAGCACTATATCTGAAATGACTTTCTTCTGAATCACGTATGTATAACATATATTGTATATATTGCTGTCAATAAAGAACTTTTGAAATATCTGGTCCTACCGTGGTTAGCAATCCTAGCATTTAATTATGCTATTTTTTCATCTAACGCTTCCTCTATTCATGATTGTTCTGTTGTGGATTGCAACGGTTCTCAACCGCTGCAATCCACTTTTTAAAATAATCAATTCTAGCAGAATAATATTTTTATTCTAAGGTCGCCTATTGTCTCGAGATAATAGTCATTGGAATTGTTTTAAAATAAATAAGGGAAAGATAAATAAGAGATAAATATAAATAAATAAGAGTTCTCTTCACATCTCTGTGTGACTTCTGTGACTCATCTCACTGTCAGATACAGTACGACACACGGTATGGTTTGAGGTTAGATTTGCTGATCTAGTGTAATTTTTCAGTTTCGATTTTTTCGAAAAGTTCTCTTGAACATACGAGCTCACTGTTTATCATAATGTTTTGTTCATGACATCTTCAGACGATAAATAAGTTTATCTCGAACTCCTTCTCTATAGTGAACAATCATATTTATTCAGTGAGCATCAATATCAACAATCTAGCGATGGCATAAAATACTATTTATCCTCCTTTCTCTCCTCAGAATCCGACCCACACCTTGCATCGATCATCGTCTTGCGGGTACAGGACGTTGCCTCTTCTGCAAGAATCTCATTAAACTGAGCCGATAGTGCATTCCATGGTGTCAAATGAAGGATATCTCCAACTGACTTGCACTTGAAATCTCTTCCGAACTGGGGGATATCCTGCATGACTTGATTCACTCTGCAGATTGAAGGGGCGTGAGGGTCAGTCTCCAGTTGATTCACCAGACTCTTCTCGCTCTTCTTAGAGCACCACGAGAACCCGTACGACAACCAGAAGACCTGCAGCCGGGAAATGGAGAGCCGTGCATTGCGTATACCGTACCTGATTGGCTGTGAGATCCTCGAGTCCGGGCAGAAGATCCTCCGGATCTCCGTTGTTCTCTTCCTTGATCCATGCCTGATAGGCACGATAGGCAGCTTGTTGTCCTGAAGGGAAGAGCGATGGATTACGGTAGTGAGAGTACGGTACCTCCGATATCTGCTATGTTCTCTCCCTGAGTATTGGCCCCATTGGCGCATCGGACATTGCCAGTCTTCACGGGACAACATTGCAGATTGAACTGTTGCACAACACATCTGTATGGGAAATCGATATCAATGATACAGTAACCCTTAATACTGTAATCACTCTAGTACTGTAGTATCCGAAGACTGTAACTGACTGTGCCATATCGGAGAATCCCTGTCTCGAGGCATCATCGAGAATACTGCAGTGAGTGAACTCGCAATTGGCCAATTGTCCCATCGGTCCGAATTGCACTCCTTCAAAATTGATCTTTGATCTCTCCCTCCTCTTTCCTTCCTCACCCTCATCATCATACCCATGGGTGAGTTCGTGTCCTGCCGTGCCTCCCTGACCAGCGTAGTTGTAGGCTTGGGGATAGTTCAATCTGCGATTGCATCATTCATAGGTAATGGATGGAAATATCTCACGAGTAGTAGGGAGGAGCCATATTGGCGAGTGGGAAAGTGATCGAATTCCTCTCTGGTTGATACCACGCATTCACCATTGCAGGAGATTGAAGGAAGTTCGGTCTGCAATTAATCAATCGATGAGATACAGTACTCTACCGTACCTGATTTCATCGATTCCCTTCTGGGAGAGCATCCTCCAGAATTCTCTCGTTTCCAGTCCTCCTTTCATCACTTTCGATGCTTGCCAGTAAGTCGTCGCATCGATTATATCCATGTAGTCCTCAATTAAAACCATTTCTTTATTTTTCTAGCCATTTCGAAATTTGCGCATCTAAAACACGCATGGAATCTCACTTCATGATATGCGTTGACTGCATCATCCGACGTGCCATCGAATGGCTCGTACCAATCAGGCCATCCGATGTTCTGGAGTAGTTGCTTGGCTGGAAGAGGAGAGATCAAAGATCACGTTGGCTCTGCCTACTCACACTTCTCATGGGCTGCTTCCTTTCCTTTGTCGTCCATCCAATCGAGCGAATCGATCATATCCTAGACAATCTCTTTCGTAATTATTTTCGAAAAGCGGTTTAGCAATGGTCAAGGGCATACAAACAGAAGGGAAATAAAGCCAGTCTCACACTGAACGAGGCGACGATTCTCCTCGTCATATTCCTCACGTCCTCTTGCACATCGTACTTGTCGTCACGAAGATTCTTCACGTAGATGTATCCTCAAAACGATAATAAAGCCAGAACCATCGTTTGTGCAATATAATCATCTAAATAGTGCTTACCAGGAGCGTAGGGAAGGTACACGAGAAGCATCTCGACGCAGTAGTGACGAATCGAGTCTGGAGTGTCCGCTTGAGCAGCGAAGGAAGGTCTGAGAAGACCATGATTGACATTTGAATGATGGAAACGAGTAAGGAACTAACTTGTAGGTCAACTTCCTGGCTCCTCTTCCTTTCCTCTGTCCAGAGGGTCGACGAGCATCGATTCCACGAAGGGGCGCACCCGGGCCTGTAATGAACCTGTCCACTAGAGTACGAAATACGGGTAATCGTCTCTTCATTTTGCACGCTCTCTCGCCTCTCTGCCCGGTGAGAGAGTGGGCAAAATGAAGAGACGATTATGATGGGAACTCTAGTTCCAGTTCATCTCCATTCCTCACCATCATCACTCCTCCTCTTCGACCTCGCGAGTGCTCCTAGATAGTGGTAGTCGGCTGTGTCCTGCAACGATTCACCTTTATCTAATCAATATCAGGCAAATGAAGAACAATTCTTCATTGAGACTGACCAGTACGCTCTGTTCTATTATTCATCCACCATCAATCTCTTTTCAAGTGTAGAACCTACGATAACCACTCACGAGGAGGAACAATGTGGCCAGATAGTTGGTGAGTTGTTCATTGTTCACAGCATCGGAATCGAGAAGGGCGTCGAGCCAAGTGAAGTACGAAGGCTCGCCGATGATTATCTCAATTATTCACTCCTTTTTTGTTTTGTTTCAATTTACCCAATTATTTTCCCTGACAAAAGCTTCCTAATCAGCCTCTACCCTCCGGATTAAAACGATATCATTTGCATCTTGCTTGCATCACATTAGTCAGAGTGGTATCATTGTCCTTATCGGCTTCTGATCTAATGGCAACGAAAGGTGTGAATGTGCAGAAATGAGGGGATTCCATTCTTCTAATCGATGGACATTATACGTAAATGCAGTCATCTTCACACTTTTTTAGTACCCAGATAAGGAATGGGGTGAGATTCCGAGAATCGTACACTCAATCATAACCATAACCAAAGATGTCCTTACCCTGTTATTGAATGGATCGGGTCTCTGCCCATCAGTGAGGGCCATCACGTATTTGTCAATGGGAAGATGCTTGAAGAAGCGAGGGAGAGATTTCAACTGATAACAGGATGATTATGATTAAGACAATGAGTAATCGACTCACAGTGAATGGATTGTACTGCTGCTTCACATTTCTCATCTCAGAATCGTCCCAGGACGCAAGGGCAATCTGATATTACATTTTCGAATTTTTTGAGCTCTCATATTTTTCCAAAAGTTGCTCAAACTCTCACCTGAACCTCAAAGCTGACGACCCATTGAGCGAACTGAAAAGGGTTTGAATTGTGCATGAATAATGGTATAAATATCCTCTACTAATCACCACTCAGCCTCACCTCAGTAATGCAATCGTCGCTGTTGTCGAAATTGGCGCACTTCACTTCAGTCTTCACGTACGTTCGATACTCGCGAAGCACCTCGGCGATATCTGAATCCATTTCCTTTTTTTCGTCCCTGAATATCGATTATTCCTCGCACCTCCGGCATAGTCCTGCATCTCATTGATGAACTGAGGCTTGACGTAGTAGTCACGAGGATAGGAGAGACCAGCCTGCAATCAACCATTGCTAAAGCCCGCCTCTTCATTCCACGTGTTCTCTTACCGTTCAGAGAGACGAGAGAGCGCGCAAAATGAAGAGACGATTACCCGATATTCCATCACCAACCTGGTCCACGTAAACGGCAGTGGCGGCATTGTTCTTGTAGTCAACGGAAGCTCCCGATCCAAGGAGGATTGAAGTGAGGAACTGGAGATTATCGATTGAATCCACTCCGATCTACTCTAAACCTGTCTTTCCGTTCGTCCAATCTTCGTGAAGAGAGCATCTCGAGAGGAATCGTTCATTGGGAATCCAAAGAGAGGGAATTGGATGCTGCAATTTCGAAATTTGACAACAATTTCAGGGAAAATTCTCACAAATCGAGCAGGTCCTCCTGTACTTCATCCAATCTTCCAGTGAGCATGTCAACTGAGATTTCTTCAGTCATCGAATCAGAGCACAGTTGGTAAGCCTGGGATTGAGATCAAATTTTGGTCAAATCAGTAGGCATACGTTTCTGGCGATTTTCTCGTAGTCAGTTGCCTTCTTCACGTTGAGATTATCGAGAAAATCGGCGATTTGCAGATTGATTTTGGTCTGAGATTCGCCTGCCGGACCTGGATGGAAGTTATGATGATTTTGAATGAAGTCTCGTTGACAATGACTGAAAATATGCTCACTGGAGGGATTCTTGCCATCATCGAGGAAAGTCTTGCACGAGTAGGAATAGAAATCATTGCATGGGTCGACTCCTCGATTGATACCTCGAAGGAGTTCGTTTGCTGCACTCTGCAAGATGATTTCTTACTGTGAATACTGCCACATTGGGCCACCAAATATGAGAATTGGAGAACGATTAATACAGCTAAAATGACTAAATACCTTGAAGTTCTTGTCAGTTGAAACCTTGCCCGAGGCCTGGCATCCGGGGGTATTAGTGCGGGGAGGAGGCCCAGTCGGAGGGACTGTGGGTGCAGGAGTGGGAGCGGGTGGAGTACCGACCTTAAAGTATTCATTACCCTCGAAGTTCGCCTTTGTCGTGTATAAATAGACCGTTTTCCAATCAGTTTCTGACCTTTTTTCTTACCCCGGGTTCGACTCCCGGTCTGTGCATTAACCTTTGCTATCTCTAATGGAATTTCTTACCTTATTGAAGATCATAATACTGAACACGAGAGAGGCGATCGCTACTCCACATGTTGCTATTACGAGCACTGAATTGAGACAATTACGAATAAATAACTAGTAAAAGTATAGATAGTACCCAGATTGAATCCGAGTATCTTGGACATGGTCGACTCCGCTGCTCACTCCACACGCAGAATGAAGTCACTGGAGTGAAGACGAATCGTCTCCTCCATTCCCACACTCTCTCGTCTGTCGTGTCTCTCTGCGCTCTCTCTGATAATGGTTTCTCTCGCTCGAGTAGACTGCTTATCATCTGCTGAAACAATGATTATGCGGTGAGGATGAGAGAGAAGTGAGCAATTATTACGGCCATCATAAAACCACGACTACAAAAGAGCGGAGGAGCTGACACATTTTCAAATATCTCCTTTCGTTCTCTCTAACTGGATTTGAGAGACAGCACAATCGAACGGAGAATCGAAGTTTATCAAAATGGATGGAGTCATGGGATCACTTCGAAGTGTAGTTGCTTTGCGTAGTTGCAGTGTAGTTGCTTTGTTCAGTGATTAATCTGGCATGACGATTAAAATGATCAATGATCCCTTTCCACTTTTCCAAGGAACGGATGAAGATTTTCGAAAATAAAGTATTTTTAGAAAGGATAGCAATCTGTATTGAAGTGGATTCACCATTCAAGTTCGTTGAATGCGATCGTTAGCAATAAATAAGGTTGACGATGGATGGTTGGGACAACTGATGCCGGCTTCTCTCGATTACGACTGTTTTAGTATCGGAGAAGAGAGGACACGAGTCTCCAGTCCTTCCATCCTTCCATCTGAACTGTCCCCCCTTTGTTCTTCTCCTCATCATCCTTCTTCTTCTTCTTCTCATCTCCACTTCTTCATTCACTTTAATGATCCAATTCAACAACTCATTTCTCTTCCTTCGAGTGATCAGACGAGCAATGAGTAGACGCTCAATCTCTTCACTCATCCCACTTCGTTCCTTCCCTTTCCTCCTTTCCATTCTAGTTCCCCCGACCGTTTTCTTTTCCCAACAACCTTCATAGAATTGTGAATAACACAATACACGCGGCTGAACGGCTAAGATTCTTGAGCTCACGAGAAAAACAGTAGAATATTCAATATTCCTTTTCTTCTCACCCCCTTGAATCGCCCTACCTCCTCCTCCTTTATCTTCTTCTCATGTCTTTTCTATCTGACATCTTGGATAAACGTCGATTAATCACGTTAAACTAGTGATGCTTACGTCTGTCTTTGATTCGCTCTCGATCTCTCTATCATTCTCTCCTATCACAACTCTTCCCTCCACTCACCAAATGACCCCCATGATCACTTTCCGATCTCTCTTCCTCTCTTCTTCTGTTCCTCTTCTTCCCCACGTCTCTCATTTCCCACATGGTCCAAATGCATTCCCTCCAGTTGTGTTGAATCGTCTCGAGTTCGTTTCAGAAAACTTCCTTTTCCTCGTTCAAATCCACTGAAGTGTGTGTGAAATGGAGATGTTTTTGCGTGGTGAGACAACAATCGTCCACTGAATAGCGAGACTGCCGTTTTGACTCAATTATGAGTCCCCTTGATAAGGGTCTTTGTTGTGAGTCGAAGCCCCGTTTCGAATGCCTCCAATTTCCTTCTCTCCCTCTTCTCTTCTTCTTAATCGAATGAACTGAGACTGCTCTCCTTCTGCAGAGATTCGTTCACAAGGACGTCCTTATCCTCCCTTTTTTGCTTATTCCCGGAAATTATTTGAGAATTGTGATGAAAACTTGCTTGAATCGAATGATCAATTGAAGTTTCTCAGAATTGTTCCTTCTCGATCATTTCAATCGTTTGTTGTGTACCTTCCATCCGATCTCCTTCCTCCCCCATTTATCTCCTCCTCACCCAATCCCTCTTCTTCCTCCCATTCACTTTGTCACTCGACCACCGTTCAAAAGCCGCGATTCATTCATTTGGGAGTGCTTCTCTTCCTCGTTTGTTTACAATACAAAGTCATCAAGAAACAGAAACAAGCCAAGCCCTCGACTGCAAGGTTTCTTCGTAGTTTGCTGCCTCCTTTGAGACTTTTTTCACGCGTTATCGTCGAGAGAAATTCGACTATCCCCCTCTCCCTCTCTCTTCACCCATCCTCGAGTGTTCCCAACCCGATCATCTTTCCCTCTCCTCCTCTCTTTCCAGACTGATCTCTCCCCTCATGCACTCACTTGCTGATGACCATAAATATCTGCAATGTGTACCCCTTCATAATTAGAATGAAGCGAGAGAGGAGGGAGAGAGTGCGGGGGATGGAGAGAGAGGAGAGTGTGAGGGTCTGGAGGAATGGGAGACACAGGATGAATATAATATCAGAGGGATTGGCCGAGAGAGACGCAACAGAAGGGAAACGAGGAGGAAACCATTCCGCATTCACGCTTAGTATTCACACAAAAACACCCTCGCCCCCACTCTGGTTTCCAATGACAATTCTTCTCACTCTCTCCATTACTCATCCTCCATCTCTTTGTCTACCCGAAGAGATGTTCGGGAATTTGAAAAAAAGTGAACATTATTCCAACTGCGAGGATTTCTCTCATAAAAGCGCGAACATTTTTTGTGTTATCGCATTTTCTCGATTGTAATCTGATTGAGTCACACTCTGTTATCCGTTTCCCTCCTTCATTTCGTATTACCTCCTCTATGGATCTACCTTTATTCCTCTTCTAGTCTTCAGTTTGTTCCCTATTCAGGCATGAAATTAGTGAATCGTCAACGGCTTCTACACTAATCGGTGCAGATCGAGGTGAATTAGTCAACGAAGCACTTCTAGGAATCTCTCAGAATCTCGACGTCTTCTCTTCAACTACAACTTTGAAAGTCCCTTTCCCACGTTCGAATCGATTCCTCAACTCTTACGTTGACATTCGTCTGATCTATCATTCATAGCCATTCTCAGATCGAGAGACACTTCTTCCCTCTCTCTCCATATTCACAGAGTAACCAGTAATTTCGAGTCCTCCTCCTTTCTTTTTGTGTCACTTGACGCTCGAATCCGTTTACGACTCAAGTCTCTCTAGAGTTCACGATGTTTCACTCAATTCAATCGTCCAAAGTGTCCTCGTTTTGTGCAATCTTTCGAGAACAAAACTATAAATTAGTTTCGTTCACTCAGTCATTCCTTCTTCTTCCCCTCCATTCCCATAGTTGCCCACTCATTCCCCCTTCCTGTCTCAGTCCCATACTTTCCTTTGTCTTTCTCCTCTCCTGACGACTGAATCGGTGCCCCGATTGCCTTCGTCGAGAACTTCCATTGCCTCCTCGATTGTTTCAGTCTTCCAGTTCCTTGTTTAGCACTGTTTCCACCCCATTTCCTATCAATTCCCTCATTTCCTCCTTTTCTGCATCTCCCTCTTATGCAGTCAACACGTGGTAGACGAGAGTCTCCAGTTTGCAACAGTGAGATCATCTTCACGTCTCTGAAATCGGAGAATTCTCTTCTGTCGTTGTTCGTCCCTCCTCCTCTCCTCTACTCGAATCCCTTCGTGATTTGACCTTTTCCCCTTCAATTCTTTGTCTCAAAACAACATCGTCGTCTTAATGCGATTACGTGCTCTTAGTCCATCAATATCCTGTCTGATTCGACGATTCTTCCAGCTCCGATGACCTCTCTTCCCGTGCCATGATAACCGACCTCGGGCTGTTTTTACTGCTCAAACTGGTAGGTCAAAGCTTCCGAATTGAGCAGAAAAATCGATTGCAGGTGTTCTCCTCTCCGAATCTGTACAGAGATCCGCACGATCCAGGAAAAGATCTGGCCTTTCTTCCTCTCACCAAACCATTTATCGACCAAGTGAGCATCCCTTTTCGTCCATTCAGTTCAAATATCAGTAAAGTGCTTCAAGACACGTAGTGAACTTTCACGAGGAATTGGGAACTTTAGCGTGGGAACTCAAAATCTTGGTTCTAATTGTAGATCAGCGATGAGAGCCGATACAATCGATACGCCACCCCCACGCAGTATGATGGTCAGCTGCTGTTATTGTTGTTGTTTTTGTTTCTTTGTATTTCTAACTTTGAAAATGTTTAGAATTCGTGCAACTCCACGGCTCAGGTAAGGCCTCGCGCAAGAATCTATCCCGCACTCTTCCTATTTCCCTTCTATCCGCTTCTCGAATGATCTCTTTGAGTTGCCCGCTCTCTCCACTGTTCACTCTGAATTATTGGAATGGCGAATGAAGATTCCTCCTCATTCCGCGTGCTCTGGCAGTAGAGTTCGAAATACGGGTAATCGTCTCTTCATTTCACGCACTCTCTCACCGGTCAAAGAGGCGAGAGAGTGTGCAAAATGAAGAAACGATTACCCGTATTTCGAACTCTATCTGGCAGACCGGAGAACACGCGGAAAGAGAAGGGTCCTCATATCGAAATACGGGAAATTATCACTTCATTCCGCACTTTCCTTCATCAGCGAGAGACTGTGTGAAATGAAGAGACGATTGTCCGTATCTCGATTCTCTTCGCCATTCCTTCTTGTCGCGCACTCCTGTTCACTGCAAGAGAATGAATGAACCTTCGGCCTGTCTTCCTTCTTTTTCCACCCGAAATCAAAGATTTCGTTCAGGAATTCCGACGAATGTGTCCATTTCGATGTACATCGAGGGAATAACTTCCTTCCAAGCGAGAACGATGGACTTCCATATCGACATGTACTTCCAGCAGGTGGAAATCTATTTTATCATAACAAAAATCTCGATTTCGCTTGTATTTTTCCGTGTTCTAATAAAGGCAAGAGAATGACAGAATACCAGTAGAATAGGAATAGAATAGCTCCAAAACTGTGCTACAAATATAAAATATTAATAATAACAGGATTGGATCGATGCTCGCCTCGCGCACAATGGAAGTGCACCCATTCTCGTGAGAGATAAGGTGAGTTATGATGATCATCTCCATCTTAGAATATTCGTGGTCTTCTCACTAGCGATGGCTTCGCAAGACATGCACAGTCTCTTCATTTCGCCTACTCTCTCACCGGTCAATAAGGCGAGAGAGCGCGCATAATGAAGAAGTTCATTGAAATGAGTCATTTCTTGGCAAGCCATTCCTACTTCTCACGATAATCAGATGAATCTCAGGCGATCTTCAAGCAGATGTGGCATCCGGACGTGTACTTCGCCAATGCTCGATCTGCGTCGTTCCAGGTGAGGGGAGGGAGTAGAGGGAGTGAAAACCACCTGAGAATCACACAATTGCAGCACGTCACCGACGACAACTTCCTCGTGTGGATCTACCCGAATGGGCGAGTGTGGTACGACTGCAGGTTGGTCAACGGTGACGACATCTAAAAAATCGAGACATCTTCAGAATCTCAGCGACGATAATGTGCGATATGAATCTGTGGAAGTTTCCTCTCGATCAGCAGGAGTGCGATATGCGAATCCTCAGCTGTGCGTAGCTTCTTTCAACGTTGACGCCTTCAAATGTGAAAACGCGTCCTCAAGTGGCTTACTCAAAATGGGAATAGGCTGCGCAGATTCTCGCGTTCTTGAGCTATGTTCTCGAAAGGGCGAATGTGGATTTAATTCACATTTCTTCACGAGAAGCACATTCTTTATGTGAATCTCGAATACGCAATGGTCATTGTAGATACTGGCTAAGCAGTGCCCATCCGCGAGCCCAGTCTCGAAGTCGGGATGTACCTTTACCTTTATTGTAGACGCGTACCCCGAGAAGCAACTGCGACTGCGATGGACGAATCGGACAGATCTCAAGGCGATCGAAGCGAATCCCGAGATTAAAATGCCCGATATGGAGCTGGTCTTCATCAAACAGGGACACTGCAATGGCACCTATGCTACAGGTGCTGACATGCATTCCGATCTTGGCAGTCCAGTCGTTCTGTGGTACAGGGGAGAAGGGTTGGTTGCAGGAGTGTGGAGCTGCATGACAGCCGTCTTCCGCGTGGAGAGACAGATGATGCACCATGTGATGCAGACCTATCTACCCACTTGTCTCATCGTCGTCATATCGTGGTCAGCTATTTTCAGTCTTCACCTCATATCTCAACATTTCGCGATAGAATGATTTTTTTCTGTTTCCCTCTCACAAAATACATAGTTTGCTTTTTGGAAGGTCGAGAAAACACAAGAAGAGACCTTTGGGTGCCAGATGTTCAAGCTGCTCTCATGCAGTATGATTTGGGACGTTCATGCCTCAACATTTCCTCTCAGGTTCAACTTCTGGTTGGACGTCGATTCGGCGCCCGCTCGTGTGACCCTGTCAATCACTACACTCCTCACGATATCGACCCAGGTGGGACTCCTCTGATCATCGAATACACCTCGTAATCTCAGGCGAACGGGGTGGAATTGGCCCTTCCCGAGGTGTCCTACATGAAGGCCATCGATGTGTGGATGGGCGCGTGCATGGTCAGAGCATATTGTTGTTGTTATTGTTATTATTCGCGCGCTCACGAGGGGCGGTCGCCTCGTCTTTCCCCTCTCGGCGAGCGCCGTTGGGTTTCCCCAGTCGTCAGCTTGGATAACCGTACTGGGTCTACCTGTCCACCTGGATGCAATCTTCCACATACGCATCGGCTCACTAAACGTGCGAACCCTCAAGAGCGATCCGAGAGTTGCGGAACTAGAAGACAGTTTGAGGCAAGTGGATTTTGACATCATCGGCCTCCAGGAGATTCGGAGAACTGGTAGAACATATCTCACACTATCCAACTCAAAAAATCTGTTGGTGGGATATGGCACCCGATCCTCAAATGGAACCGGATTTCTGATCAGCCGCCGGATAGCACCGAATGTCATTTTCACCTCTATCAATGACAGATTGTCATATCCCGATGTCCCAAACCTCGGTCTACGAGTAATTAACATCTATGCCCCAACAAGTAGCCACTCAGACGACGAGTATGAACGACTTTTGAATGAGCTAGGTGCACTCGTGAAAACTTCCTCTCATAGTGTTCGACTACCTGGGGGAGGAAGGGGTCACGTAGTTGTTATCGGCGACTTCAATGCCAAGATCGGAAGGAAGCAGTCGGTTGACGAGAAATTCATCGGAATCCATGGATTAGGAGATCGCAACGAAAGAGGACAAATCCTTCTTGATTTTTGTACCGAGACCCAACTGTTCGTACACAATACGCGTTTTGACAAGCGAGACTCAAGGAAGTGGACATGGTTATCCCCGAACATGAAATCACGAAACCAAATCGACTATATAATGTCACAATGCAAAACCAACGTACGGGATGTTTCGGTCGTAGGCAGATGTGGTCTGGTCACTGATCATCGACTAATCTTAGCCACAATGAGAATAGATACAGCTATCAAAAAGCGATTCTACAAGCAATCTCCCAATCAATTGATATTCGACCGACGAACATTTACTGCGAAAATTCATACTGTAAATCAAGGCGATTTAAAGAGCTATGATATAATAACTCGAGTATTTGGTTCCGCCGCTAAGGATTCCATGGTTCCATTGGTCCGAGAAGAAAGATTTACGATAAGAAGAGATAGCACGCCCACAGTACTCAACAGACTGGCTCTTTGCCAAGCAAGCAAATCACTACGCTTCTCTATAGCTGAAGACTTGAGGAAAAGACATTTGAAGGTGGTTCGGGAAGCTGTCCGTTATGGCAATAGTACAAGAAGAGCACTCCGATCGTCTCAGATTGGAACTACTCAAGTAAACCAATTGCTAAAGCCAGACGGCACGATCGCCCACTCAAAACACGATCTGAAACAAGTTGTAAAGAATTTTTACGATGAATTTTATTTCAAGCAATAAGAGGCCGCCGAGAATCAACTATAGATCATGTGAACCTTTCCTTCCGATACTGAAGTCAGAAGTTGAATATTCAATAAAGAAATTGAAGAATGGGAAAAGCCCTGGACCAGATAAGATCAATGCGGAAATGCTGAAAAGCTCAATCGACATCATCAGCGAGCCTCTCGCTGGCCTATTCAACCAATGGAT
>LS585879.1:2740139-2752152 GCA_900490775.1 Pristionchus maxplancki
GGAGTTCATGACAAATAGAAAAGTCGAAACGGGGCTAAAAGCTCGAGTTTACCGAATGTGCATTGTCCCTGCACTCATATACGGAAGTGAACTTTGGAGCCCGACCAAGAAAGTCAGAAATCGGCTAATTATTGCTCAGAGAAGTATGATGCGAAAAATGTGCGGAGTATCAAGGATGGACCGACGAACTAATGAATGGCTGTCGCAGAAAGTTCCTTTACCCGATGTCAGAGTGCAGGCAATGGAAAGAAAATGGAATTGGGCATCGAGATTAGCCACGCTTAACGACGACAGATGGGCCAAGAGATTAATGGAGTGGACGCCGTATGACCGAGAACGTTCAATCGGAAGACCGAAAACTAGATGGAAGGATGAAATAGTTCAGCAACTAGGAAACGCATGGGGGCGAATATGCATCAGTGATGACGATACATGGAAGAAGATCATTCACCAACAGGCCCAGACCTTGAAACTTGGATAAAATCTGTAAATCTGTAAATCTATTGTTATTGTTATTGTTATTGTTGTTTTTATTGTTGTTATTCACTCCCCAATTGAAGGCCTTCGTCTTCGGTGTGATGATCGAGTTCACCATCTGTCACTACGCGAAGAATCTCGAGATGGCCAGAGGAGAACGGTGCAAGGTTCGTTGTGTAGCTCTCTCGCCTCTCTGACCGATGAGAGAGCACGCGGAATGAAGAGACGTTCACCAGTATTTCGAACTCACAGTTGTAGAAGTAGCAAGGGGAAATATTGCAGGCACTCGTGAACTCGGCCATCGGCTTCTTCGGTGCTTCGTTCGGCAAACAGACGAGTATCGATGAATTGGTGAGTGGCGAGAATGAAACTATCTTGTCAACTCGACCCGCTTTACTCCATTTGAATGTTGATCATACTGAGATTGTGGATGCATAGACTATGCATCGTAACAGAGTATAAAATACGAAAATGAAGTGACGATTACTCGTATTTCCAATAGACAATAATCATAGAACGACGAAGATCTCGGAATGGTCGAAGGAGGGACGATCACTCTCAAATCACTGAGAGAAGAAGATGAGACCGAACCACGATTGAGACGATTGAATGGAGATTTGAATGGAAGGCAAGTGAGGTCATCTCTCTCTCGATCTAATTCCACTTCAGTCTTCTTCACGATTCCCATCCCCTTCGTCAGAAGCGTCGATCCGTTTCCTTTTCGAAATTCCGAAAACAGGTGAGTCCTCGTCTCTTTTCTTCAGTTCGAACCACCGATAACTCTTATGTGCCTATCAAACTGATTCAACCCCCTTCTGTTCCCTGCACGTATTCCTCCCTCGATTAACCCTTTGAAGTGCCGTCTAATCAGTCTTCTCCTTCTAGACGGCGGGCACTGCACGACGAGCCATCAGATTCCTTCGGGACGTCAGGAAGTTGAGAGGAAGAAGACTCGCTCAGCGAATCGACGAGAAGTGCAGAGTCGCCTTCCCCATGGCATTTCTCATATTCAACATCTGCTATTGGAGTTTTTACCTCTTCTTCCATCCGAATCTCGACGATGAGACCAATCCCCGATACTTGTAACCCCCAGTGATGATCCCATTGTTGTGTCTCGCCCTAATTCGAGCTTCTTTTCTTCTCTAGACCACTTGTATCGCTTAATCGTTCGGCTTCGTTTGTCGTTGATTGCTCTTTCATCGATTTTGCACCAATTCCCCACTCGATCACTGGTACTTTCAGGATTTCGCACCCAATCGAACTTTTCCCCACAGTGTGTTTCAATGCAGGGTCCCGCAGCGATAAAGATTGCCTGGATGGTCTCATGGGTGACGGGGGGTGGCAGGTATACTTTGCGCCTCTCCCCATTTTCAGCCACTCAACAATTCTCCTTCTTCTCCACACCTACTCCTTTTTCCTACTAGAAACTCGGCGTCTGATGTTTATTCGATGAACGAGAAGAAAACTCGTCGATTCCATCGGATATCTGTGAGAATCCCCTGCAACTTTTCGTTTCCTTCTTGTGGTTTGGCCATGACCTCCTCCCGACCTACCTCACTCCTTCATCGTCGTTCCTTCTGCTACTCCACCACCGGATACGACCATTTCCCACTCCATTCAACTTGTCTTTTTGTCTTTCCCTTCCTCCATACTAGACCCTCGTGAGTTCCGTCTCTTTCTGGATGTTTCTTCTCCTCTTCATTCGATCTAACCCCATTGCATCGGACTACGTCTGTTCTTCCCCTCCCCCAATAGACAACATTTCCACTCAAAACGTCTAAGAAAAAGGCGAGCGGCGCTTCTTTTGTCGATCGGGAAATGAAGAGATACTTGAACCAATTCGTGCGTTGGTCCTTCAGAGGAGAACGAAGACTACATAGATCTGAGTTCATTAAGTTTGAAACATCACAAGTGATTTGACCTTCGAGATTTCCTACGTCCTCCCCTGTCTCCTCCCTCACCTCCATAGATCCTCGGTAGTACGACCGTCCTTGTTCATTCTCTTACTTCCTCTCTCATTCAATAGACGATATTCATCCCTTCTCTTCTTCTTCACTCGATTACGAGATTTCGTCTCTCTTTCTCCTCCCTTTCTCTTCTTCTTCCATCGTCTTTTCCTCCCATTCAGTCGCTCCGTTTCACCATTCAATTCAGTGAACTCTGACTGAGGATTAGATTACGACGCATCGAAAGTTGTCGCATCCTAAAAGGGTACCTTCACTCCTTTCTTCATCCACTACGGTAGTCAGTTTGTGATTCTTTCGTCGTCTTTCATTCTTCTTCCTTGAATTGTGTGATGAGAGAACTCTGAGAGATGAACCTCCTCGTGTCGAGAACAATGGATGCAGTGACACCTCGTCGTCTTTGTTGCTTTATTTAGGAAATGACTGACCCGATCCCTCCCTCGACCCTCTCCCGACCCCCTCCTCCCTCAATATCCTCCCCTCCTTCCATGAATCCTTCCACGTCATCTTCCATTCTCGATTTTACTCTCGATAAAATCACAAATTCCTTTCAAATTCGCGCCGAATTCGAGGGCGAAGGGAAAAAAGTTAGTTAGTAATGCAATGGAGGGGGGAATCAGGCAACAAAAGGACTAGCAGTGATCAGAAATGAATGAGCAACGAGAGAGAGAGAGGAAGGATGGAGGAAATTTGCAGCTGAACGGAAGAGTCAATCGAGTTGAGTGAGAGAACGTAGATGGGATAATGAAAGTACTCTTCAATTACTCCAAAAATGCCGTCTCCTTGAATGTTTTCTTGATCCAAGCATATTTGATAACTGATTATTTTTAAATTTCAATAATTATTCACCCTTTGCGCGTGCTCCCGTCCAATTGTCTTCTAATTCTCTCTCAATCCTTAATTCCTCCCTTCAATTCTCAGAGGAAGTTGCAACTGCGTCTAAATGCAAGAACAATTTATGCTTGGCTCCTTCCAGTTCCTTCTTATTCCAAGGCCCACTTTGCTTCGATTTCCTCTCTGAAACCAAGCAACTAATGACCGTTCGATCTCTCCATTTCACTTATTCTCTCCTTCGACCATTGAACAGTCACTCGTTTTCTCCACCGTTCAATCATCTTCGATCTCTCCTTCAACTCTCCTCTTCAAGACAATTACACGTGTTTCGTCTCGTCAATAATTCACTGACTCGATCTCTTCCCTTCTTCTCTTCCTTCGATCATCTGCTCATCTCTCTTCATCTCTTCCCATTTCGCCTGCGGGCCTTCCATTCCTCCCCCTCGCTTACGCATATTTCGGAAAGTTTCATCGCCTCAGGCATATTTCGCTGTGTATCTGAGGCTTCTCGCGATGAGAGAGAGCACGTGAAATGGGGAGAGTGGCAGAGAAGCGAGAGGGAGAGACAGAAACAGAAGGAGAAACGAGGATAATGTAAACATGGGAGGAATGGATAGGTTGGAAGGAAGTGGAGAGAGACGTCATCGAAGAGATTTGTCTGCAGAAGGAAGAGAGGTCAGAAGGATTGAGTGCATCCACAACTTCTCCTTTGCTCTGGATCACTTCCGATTTTTCGAGCAACGATCTCGTCTCTCTGTTTTATACGCTCTCTCATCAGATAAGCGAGAGAGTGTATGAATATTAGAGAGTCAGAACATTACTCCAATTTTCGAAATGAAAGATCGTTGCTAGGTCTACGTGCACTCCCCCATTCAGTCCCTGATCCCCCTCTCTCTTCATTCCCTCAGCTGTTTCCCTCATCTCCGATCACATTTCACCTCGTTGTCCTCTTCTCCTCAGATCGAGAGTCCTCTCAATGTTTAGTGGCCTGCGCGCGTGTAATGCAATTTCAAGTGCTTTTTTCATCGAATCAAAAGTCACGCATCCTCGCATGGTCTCTACTTTCCCTCCTTCCTTCTCCTGACCTTCCTTGAGGCTGACAATTCCTCCCCTTTCTATCAACGATTTCTCGAGCCTGATAGAATGGGAGAGAGCAGTAATCCGATCCGAGTCTGAACATTGAGAATTGTCTATATCTCGCTCAATCTTCGTGAAATCTTTGGCTCTCGTGATTCCTTCTCACCTTTTGTTTGCATCCGGTGAATCTTTCCAATTTGTTCCGGTCCCATCATTCACATGATATCTTGTTTTCCAGTCCATATTTATCTTTTTCAATGATCATTCATCTCTGTTCTCATTATGTCTTCTTGATCGAGCTATTGAACGAAGAATCCAGGAAAGATTCCCTCATCTTCATCCTTTCCTCGATGCATTCCCCGCTGCCCTTCGAAACTTTCGAAAATGTCCCTGTCTCTGCTACAAAATGCCACAATTCATACCAAATGAGGGCTAAATAGGGGGAAAGTCTCTCCCTCTCTCAGTTACAGATCTCGTCTTTTCTCTCTTGTGGTCGTGGGAATCGGAGAGCTGTCAACCTTTCCCCACCGTTCAATTCACATCTTTCTCGTTCTCCTTACTGTTCTCACTGACATTTTCCTCGCGAATACAATACTAACTCACTCGGGAGGCGCAAAAATAGGCGGAATTGAACTTGTGGTTTCTGTCTCATTTTCTGCAGAATGTGCCCTATATTTCGTTGATCATTTTCACACATCTTTCCGTTGGAAATGGCAAGAATGGGGTTGAATTACGGCGCGACTTTCGAAGATCTCCGATGGAATCAGAAGGAGACTGTGAGAGGTGGTGAGAGGAAAGAGGAGAGGAATGGGAATGGGCAGCAGTTACGACACGAGAGCAACGGTGAAAGTTCCGCCTTTGAGAGTCCGACCGAATCAAAGGAATCCGATTCCCGAAGATGCTTTAGATCTATCGCGGGTTGAGAATCTTCTAGCCTTCACGTGGACTCTAGTGAAGGAGTCTTGTTTTGATTGTTTCCAAGTGTTCTGTGCTCTATCGATGATCTCTACCCTTCCCCACACCTCCTCCCTCTTCTCTTCGTAACACAATCTGTTCGCCCTTCGTGTAAATGCAGACGAGAGTGAATGATTTCAGACGCGAATTCTCGAAATTAGCCCATTCTGTCAGCTCTTCTCTCTCTCTCCTTTCGATCCCCTCCTCCAATTCTCATCCTTGACTCACTTCATTCCTCCACTCTCCTCGATGATCACACTCCCTCGACAGTCAGATGCAGCGAGAGAGTATGGGAAACGAGGAGAGTGCGTGAATCCAACTTTATTCCTTCTCTTCTTTCTTTATTATCTTCTCATCGTCGATTCTCGCAATAAAACCTTGTAGGGGCAGAAATGGGGCGAAGGATATTGGAGGGCGAGTAGCAATAACTCCTTCCCACTCCTCTTCTGACCCCCTTGCCCCCGTCTCGCCCCCGTTTATTCGTTTATTGCAAGTTTTCGTCGCGTTTCCTCGTCTTTCGCGCTTGTATTTCGTGTTTTTAGTTAATTGTCCAATTAATGGATCGATAATTGCAGTGGGATTCATCGATTGCCGTCAACGTCGTTGATGGAGCGAAGAAGAAGAATCTAAGTGAGTTCTTCCCCTTTCCAAACACTCGCTCATTAGTCCCTTCCATGTGTGACACAGCGGAGTAAATAATGAATTGACTTCCTCATCCTCATCTTCCTCCTCCAACCAACGAGAGAACGAATGAAATGGAGAGAGACAGGCCGAATTCGGGATCTACTGTCTGATATGCCCCGCATTATACTTGCATGAGCCTCCGTCTGTCTCTCTCCTCCTCCCCTACTCTCTCGTCGGTCAGAGTGAATGAGAGAGAGGATGAAGAGAGGAGAACTCTCCGATAGATCGTCCACTCTCTTCATTTCACCCACTCTCTAAGAGGGAGGAGATACTCTGGATTGAGAGAAGAAAGGAGAGTCTCTTCCCCTTCTTCTTCTCACTTCTCTCCTTCCTCTTCCATTCTGGTGTCCAACTTACCTTCGATGACTCCATTCCTCCTCTCAGACTCCCTCTAATCGCAGTCGTTTCTTCGCTCTGTGAACTTGTGAAAGGACCCCGCAAGTTCCGACGAGGCCACTTTGAACGCGTTTGTTGCACGCATCCAGTGAATGCCCCTGAGCAATCGCAAACTTCAAAGATTCAATCCTATTTTGGCTCTTCATTCTCAGTCTTCTGCTTGTTAGATAATGCTTTCGATCACTTCGATCGTTGATTGTTTACATACACTTGCTCAGTCCTCTCAATCTCACTTTGTTTTTCGTCGTCCTCTCGAAACAGAATCTTCCTCCCAAATGGAATCAGTGGACTCACCCCACTTCCTGTGTGCGTTCCCATTCGAGAAACGAAACAGACTGGCCTAAGTCCTCTTAAACATCAGTTTTCCTGATCATTCTCAAGAAAATGCCCCTGATTTTGGTCCGACTGACAGTCAAATTTTATTAGTCTGAGTATGAAAACACGCCCTGTCCTCTCCCTCGCCCCTTCAATCCGTCTGACCTCTAACGGCGCCCTTACAATAATTGGGAAGTCGTCGCGTTTTTCAATGAAGTGCCCTCTTCTCCGCCCCGCATTTCGACCCCAAAACAGATTCAGAAGAGACCCAAAACGTGACCTGCTGGGGGCAAACATGCTGCATATTTTGTCTCCTCCCTGAAAGAAAAGCAAGCTTTCTCGATTAATCGATTTGATTGTCTCTCCCATTGCCATCTCTTCAGAGGTGGAATGCTGTGGTTGTCTACTCCTCTCCTCCTCCTCTCCGCCCTTTCCCCCACAGGAACTCACGCAGAAGACATACAGTTCACGCCACTCACAAAGGTCAGTCTTACTCAGCTGAAGCACACGATTACCCTCTGATTAAGGCCTACAATTAAATATATTCTAGGATTTCCTGGAGCTGATCAACAACGACAGTCTCTACAATCGATACGCGACGCCCACTCAATACGATGGTACGTCCCTCCATCTTGACCCACCGCTGCTTAGAAGGAACGGGGTCTGCTGGATCCATCTCGGAACCCATCTTGGGTCTTGGTTCCGAGTGGGTACCACCAGCTCCCGGTCCCTTCTCGTGGTTGCTAGCCAGCAGCAATGGCACGATCGATATTCCTCCAGTTTGTGACCTACTCCATCCCCCAGTCTAGACAAGTTGAATGCACGGGTTGTCTCTTCTTCCCTTGAATGACTCCGCCCCCTTTTATCGATTGACTCCTCCCACTTATCGATTGATTCCTCCTCTCAGAATATGTCGCTGCGCACGGAGAAGGTAATCGGAGTAAGCGTAAGAAACCGTGTGTCGCTATCGGGAGAAACGATCGGAATCGTCGATGATCGACGGAACGAAATATTGCGTCGATTCCGATCGTTCTCCTTCTCACGCTTAGACTTCTTATATCTCAACTCACCCATCTATCCATTCTACCGTAGTCTCTATTTACCGTAGTCTCTCTCTCAAACTGCTTCCTAATGCCTCTCTCGCTTACACTTTCACTAACACTGGCTAAGCTAAACAGTTTACGCTTATTCCTTTCCGATCTCTTATCCTTAGTGGTCTTTGACCGCAAGAAGCAACGATGTTTCATGGCGTGTTTAGAAGAGAATCGAACTCTGCTTTGACTTCTGCACAAGGAAAGATTAAGAGAGGACTCTGTTCCTTCTCTATTAGAGTGTGCACTCAATGGAAGAAGAAGGGAAGGAGAGGAAGGGAAAGTTGCAGGAATCACAACGAACGTTTCCATTTCGATGTACATCGAGGGAATTTCTTCCTTTCGAGCGCAGACGATGGACTTCCATCTCGATATGTACTTCCAGCAGGTAAGAATTCACTTTATTATTTTCGAAAATGGTCGATTCCAGGACTGGACCGATCACAGACTGGCGCACAATGGAAGTGCGCCCATGCTCGTGAGGGATAAAGTGAGTGAAATTTTAAGCTAGAAGGCTCTTCTCCCGAATAGTGTATTCACTTGGTGAAGATTCTTCTGCCTCATATAAGTTTACTTATCAGGATGGAATATGTTTCAGACAGTGTTCAAGAAGATGTGGCATCCCGATGTTTACTTCGCCAATGCTCGATCTGCGTCGTTCCAGGTTGGAAATAAATTGAAAGAGGAGGTTAATAAATTGTTTAGCACATCACCGACGATAATTTCCTCGTGTGGATCTATCCCAGTGGACGAGTGTGGTACGATTGCAGGTTTGTATCGGGATTCTGGGTCCTTTATGCATTACTTATTCGAAAATTGCAATGAACCACCCAAAAACGAAAATAATTGTAGGATATCAGCCTCGATAATGTGCGATATGAATCTGTGGAAGTTCCCGTTGGACTCACAGCAATGCGCGATGAGAATTCTCAGTTGTACGTTTCCTTCATTCTCCCTTCCCCCTCAAATCATCGTTGCTTCTACAGACGCGTATCCCGAATCGCAGCTTCGATTGAAGTGGACGACGCATCCCGGATTGGTGCCCATCGAGGTCTTTTTCCATCGGATTTTGAAAGACTTTCAGCTTCTGACATGAGATATTCAGGTGAATTCTGACATTCGAATGCCTGATATGCATCTAGTTGAAGTGAAGGAGGGCTACTGCAATGGCACCTACGCAACCGGTCAGTTGGATACTAGAGTTCGAAATACGGGTATCGTCTCTTCATTTTGCACACACTCTGAGTGTGCGAAATGAAGAGACTATTACCCATTTCCGAACTCTATTGGATACCATCTTCGTAGAGCAGTGAGTGCATGGCAAATGAGGAAGGGTTCTCTGTCTAAAGGCTTGAACAAGGCGCTCGCAGGGGTGTGGAGCTGCATGACGGCGACGTTTCATGTGGACAGGCAGAAGATGCACCACATCACGCAGACTTACGTCCCCACCGGACTCATCGTCGTCATTTCGTGGTGAGCATTCAACTGTTATCTCATCCATCATCTCCTCTTCCTCCTCAGGTTCAACTTCTGGTTGGACGTCGATTCGGCGCCTGCTCGTGTCTCCCTCTCCATCACTACGCTGCTCACAATCTCCACTCAGGTGAATGAATAGTCAGTTCTCGATCGAATCTCCGATTCTTCAAGGCGAATACGGTACGTCTCGCTCTTCCCGAGGTCTCCTACATGAAAGCGATCGATGTGTGGATGGGAAGCTGCATGGTTCGTTCATCTTCCGTTTCATTGCTCATTCTTCTTCCGTTAAATAGGAAATTGGCTAAATAGGGGTTATAATACACGTAGCTCTCCTCAGTACGCGTAGTGTAGTCCAGTGACCAGTCTTCAAATCCGTCTATATTTGCCTCCTTAGCAAGTGACACTCATGAATAGTCGAGAGCATGTTCTTGTCTGATGAAGAGCAGAATGGAAGAAGGAAGTGGGGAGAGAGATGGAAGGCAGATTTCTAAGAAAGGTTGCCAAAAATATGGATGATTCTCTTCTTCAGGCGTTCGTCTTCGGTGTAATGATCGAATTCACGATTTGTCACTTCGCGAAGAATCAGGAGATGATCAGGAAGGAGCGAGGACCAAATCTCATCGTCGACTCCGCTCTCTCCACTCTCTTCGGAGCTGCACGTGACGTCGATGACCTCGTGAGTGCTTCCCCTCTCCCGCCTGATCTTTGATCTCTCTCAAGGTCCGTAGGGTGGCGTTGGAGCATGCTTTGCTAGTGCAGCAGCAGATGCAGCGAGGATCGATCGGGGAGGGGAAGAGAAGTGAAAGTGATAGGGTACGAGTGTGATTCCTCCCCCCTCTGGGTGGTCTATCCATAGTCTCTAGAGACTCTTCTGTTCAGAACTAGAGGCAGATTGAACATAGAAGGTGTGATTTCCCTCCCCGAGTGATCCTTCCCCCTTACTACTTCCATTTGTCCTTTGCACGTGTTTTATTCTAAGAAAAAACGAAAAATAGTGTAAAGATTGAATTGTTCAGAGGGGAGGAACGACGGCTCGGAAGAGACAGGTAAGGAAGGCGCCTTGTACTGTATAACATGCTAATCTTCCGTCCTATCGTTGTGAGCACTGGACTTACGGTGGTTAGCGGCTGCAAGATAACCTCGGCTCTCAGTGTCGCACTCCGCTCTTACCCTCCGTCCTAAACCGTCACATGGGGGCTAACCTGAGACCAATCTCCTTTCATTTCCTCTCACAGCATGTTCAATACTCTCTGTTCGATCGGGTACGGTATCGGAATCAGGGAAGAAATCGATAATTGCAGACTGACGATGATATCATGGTGAGTGCGAATTCGTCGAATGACACTCAACACATCGCACTCAACATTCTCAATCCGGGGAATGGAGAACCGAGATTGAGAGGAATTGCGAATGAAGTGGAGAGGAATGGAACAAAGTGGGTTATGGGGATTGACTTGAATGGATCAGCAGACGGACTGAGTTCAGTTTCACGGCGCTTTTGCACTTTCCCGGGTAAGTGAGTGACAATTAATTGAGTTTCATTGTGATGGTCGGGAATGGAGGATGGTAATTTGGAATTAGTCGGCACCCGGGAAAGTGCAGGAGTACCAGTTTCTCAATTAATAGAGTGATTATCTAACATCTTTCCCTCCTCCAGATACATAATCGGTGCCGATCGACTCCGTCGGAGTAGGGCGAAACCGTCTCTCGGTCGATTGAGACAACAGGTGAACTCGTGGAGGTTGAGTGTGAGTCTTCTTCCTATCGCTTCCCCTTCTTCCCCCTTCTTTCCTCTCACTGAATGGTAGATCAAAGATCAACCAGGATAGACAGCAGCTTACTGTGAGCTTGATGTGATACTGACTCGAGTGCGAGAGATGCCAGATTTATCGATTTATTGATTTTAAAAAGTGAATGGACTCTGTCATCTCTCGTCTCATCGCCTCACTCTTTCGCTAGACTCCTTAGCTGTCCTGCTACCGTAGTCCGTCCCTTTCGTTCCGTGCAGGACCCTAATCGATTGCAGACTGTTTCTGCCTCGCGAAGAGCCTTCAATTGGACCAAAACACTCAAGAATTTGAGAGGAAGGAGAGTAGCACAGAAAATCGATGAACGGTGAGCTTCGAAAAAGATTCATTCATAATTTGCACTTTTCAGATGTCGAATAGCTTTTCCTCTCGTTTTCATCATCTTCAATATAATGTACTGGAATTTCTATCTCGTGCTCAATTGACGAAATCCTCTCTTCCACTCAACCATTGCGGGTCACTCCAACGGGTGCTGTAACGAGAAAAACAAAGGAAGAAGACAATTCAATGCCAAACTAGTCTGTAATATCGATTGACAAAGAGAAAGAAGTGCTTCCAGGTCGAATTCTGTTGTTCCGGTGTCTTTATCACGGGTCTCCTGTAAAAGTGTAGGAATGTTTGCCGCCAGAAAATATTTTGTGCCTCCGATTTCGATGAGAGTTGGTTAGTAGGCCCTATTGGGGGACTCTTCAAGATCCGTCCACTTGTTTTAGTCAAATTATGAAATTATCGATTTTATTGATCTACCACTTCAAAGTGTCATAACTCAGTTCACTTTTATCGTACAGCGAGCTAGTCGATACCATTTTGTTTGTATTCAGAAGCTCTACAAATAACTCAAGACAACCACATGCCGAAAATTTCGATTTCCATGTGAAATTTCCGGAAAACCGTTTTTCCGACTACAAATCCTCATTTTTCTCGAAAATTTCCTCTT
>LS585879.1:2758554-2811417 GCA_900490775.1 Pristionchus maxplancki
CTCGCCCGAGGTACCGCCTCCTCTGCTTACGAATCCGATTCAGTCCTCTGAATGGATCTCCGACTTCTCCTCTTCCTTCTGCTCATTTCTGCAGCAGCTGCAGCCCCTCTCCCTGCTGCAGAGGAAGAGGACAATGAGAATCGTGAGTTGTTGAGACTCCACTTTCCCCTCTAACTATCCATTACCCCCCCCCCCCTTCTCCTTCACATCATCTCACTGTACAATCACTGCAGCTCGCGCGATTCTCGTGATAACTTCAGAGGGCGAAGACGAGCTCACTCCGGACAAACGAGAAGAGATCATGGAGGTCAGTTGACGATTGGTTACAGTACGCCCCAGAGTACGGTAGTCCCTTCGAATACGGTAGTCAATGCAGATGTTGGATGCTCGTGAACAGACGATGGGAAAGCGCAGTCTGACGGGAGGCCGACTCGGATTCAGGTACGGTACCAGTGCTTAGGGTTACGGTACCAGAGTACCAGACCATAACTTGATGGTTCCAGACCGGGCAAACGATCTCTGGCACTGGGTCGAACCCATTTCCGTCCTGGGAAGAGAAGCATCGCTCTGGGTCGAATGGGATTCCGACCGGGAAAGAGGAGTCTCGCCCTGGGTCGCAATGGATTCCGACCGGGCAAGAGAATGGTCAGTTGGCGATCGACTACCGTACTCCTGTCCCCAGAGTACTGTAGCAATCCATAGTGCTTCTTACGTCGCAACGTAGTGTACTTTCGTGAGCGTGGAAGGGGGAAGGGAGTGTTAATGGATGGTTGGATGACTGGGGGTGATGTGCAAAGTGCCTGTTACTCCCTCTCTCAAGTGCCGCAAAAACCCGCGAGTCACTCTTCGTTTCGCGTGATTTCATACCGGAAAGGCGACTTTTCGATGTTTCTTTCGCTTCAAAATGACGATATCGATCACGAGAGAGAGAGTTGCCTTTCCTACTTGGTATCTAGGGAGGTAGTTGGAATCCGCTAGCCGCGTCGTAGGTTTGTAGCAGGGGGAATGCGACTACAATCGATCGGGAATAACATGTTTTTATTGACGTTTGTGTGACTTCAGGCGCCACTGCTCGAGGAGGGAAACGACTACTGAGAGGAATCAACGAAGATTCCGATCCAGAGATCAAAGATCAATCTTAGTCTATCCCCTCAGTCTCCCTGTATGCACGTACTTGAGTTATTCCTCCCTCCTCCCATCATAAAGATCATTCGAATTGTTGCTCATGACTTGCGTTTTTTTCATGCAAAACACCCGAGGGAAGAGGTAAAAACGTGGGGTTGGGAGTCGAGAGCAGGGCACTTTCCCACTCATTTTTGCATCAAGGAAAGGTGAACTTAGAGAAAGGCACTACTACTTTCATCCTTCAAATCGACTCTAGTGGGTCTCAGATTGACATGAATGTAGATCAAAGATTATTGTACATACCACTCGCGGGTCGTTCATCTCTCCATGCATCGACCTCCTTCTATCACTCTCGATGGTCGGGGGCGAATGGGCGGAAACGACGGAACTTCGCCAGTTGACTCCTTCGAGACCAGAGGAGGCTGCAAGGGAATGGATGATCAATGAATGGGATAGAAAAAGGAAAGGAACGATGCATCAGCGATGAAACAGATGGGAAAATGATGGACGAGGATCAAGGGGGGAATCAATTGACTGACCGTACGATGAAACAGAATGGACTGAAAGGGGACGAGCACGTACTTGAGATGTCGAGCGAATACCTGAGGGGAGGAGGGGAATTCAGTCGATCAGATCACTTTCATGAGAGTTCAGGCATCTAGTGGGAAAAACAGATATCTCCTACAAAAAATGTGCAAATTTTTTTCATAATATGGTTAACGGGATTCACAAACGCTACTGGATAAAAGAAATGAGATAGATACGAGATGAAATGTGAACAGGTTGAATAAAGAATAAGATACCATTCATTCCATTCCTCGCCCTATTCGATTCTTCCTTCTGTGCGCGTACTGTCGAGGGCTGAAAAGATGGATTTGTTGTTGAAAAAAGAGAAGGAAATGAGAGAGTCAATCAAAATAGACAGAACAGGTCGATTGGAAGAAGACTAGTACCTACTACTGCCTGTATTCACTCAAGAACTCCCCCTTCCTTCTCCCTTTCTCCCTCAACCTCTAACACCTTTATGGTCACCTTCCTAATCTGCGCGACTTATTTCCGAGATGGGGAAAGAAGTGAGTGAGTGAACAGGTCTGACTCGTGATTGAGATGGGAAAATGATCGGGTGGATTAAACAATGACTAAGTTGAACGATCGGAATCAGACCACCAACATCGTCTAGACGTCATATAAATCAGAAATTCGTCACCATCAACAGTGAATCAACATTATCGGAACAAATGAGAAATGACGCAAGATCAGTAAAGTTTAGGCAGGAAATGTGTTCGGAATGGAATCACTTCTGGCTTGGTTGACCAAGCGAGACGAGACAATCTGAGACTTCTCTCTTTGATCAACGAAGAGAGGAATAAAATGCGAGATTGAAAGATGAGAAGAGGAGAGTACAATAAGGAAGAGCAGTGCTCAAGAGTGTGATCTTATTTCGGCCACCGGCCCCCCTTTCAATCGGTCTCTCCTCCCTTCCTTCTCTGTCCCACCTCCCCTCCCCTCCACTCTTACCTTTACCCCCTCTCACGCCCAATGCAAATATGATCTAGTGGGGGAGTGGAAGTGAGAGAGAGACATTTGAATATCTGAACGATTTCCCGGATCATCCATCCGGAAAGAGAGCTAATTGATAGAGGGGAGAGAGGGAGAGAGACGATAGTGAAAGGACGGATCGAGAGGGCATGTTATCGTTGCGGGATTGGGGAAAGGGTTCAGGGAATGCGCAAAAATTAGGACTTGCGCCAATTTCGAGCCATTTACCATTAGGACCGCGCGATAGGTAATGAGAAAAACGGAGTGACCTCGGATGAGGAAAATTGTGGGAAGACGATTGAAATGGACTCACCTTCTTTCGCATTACAACATTCGCGAAATTGTCGTAATCTGGAGGCGGAGGACGACCCTGCAAGCGATTTATTTCAGTTTTCATTTTTTTAAATTATTTTTAAAATGTGAAACTGACATTAGAAGAACCGTTAGATCCGAGTGAGCCTTGTGGTGAGATCTGAAAGGGATCTCGATTATGACTGATCAGATCGTGAAATTGAACTGCAAGATAACTGAGAATGTGTTGGATAAACGTTGAAAGACAGCCAACCTGTGCTGGGAGAGAGACCATCGATCGTCTATTCACCGCCCCTCCAAAGGATGGAACGATCCCAGCTGAGGCCTCGTTTACTGAAACAATTTCATTTATTTATCGCAAAATATTACATTTGTTATGGATCAGGACAGATGTGTACCGTGGATTAATAGTTCCGAACAAGGTGAGATCATATTTGCTTCATGTTCCCTTTCCTACTTCTCCGATTCATCCAATCTTCGCTCAAATAATCGTACCTGCTGGCTGACTGCCATAGATCGACCGTCGATCGAATCCATTCACACCCATCAGAGGAGTCGTCCGCCGCTCGAGACTACTGTAATCAGTTATCGATTAGGAGGATTACGGTAATCAGGCAAGGAAGAAAGTAGATGAAGACTGTTGCGGAACTCGTTCAAGGCCGTCAATAATTGCACGTAGCATTCAAAATCGAGAACTCACAATTGCATGTGAAGAGAGAGGAAAGGCACTACGAATGGTCTATTCCCCCTATCAGAAGCCCCCCACTCAATTCAATCGGATTGACAGAGGAGGGGATTATGATTGCCACCCTTCATCTGTTTATGAAATGGGATCGGAACAGTGGGAGGGGATATACGGAGAGAGGGAGAGAGGGAGGAGGAATTAGAATACTTTCCCCTTCTTGAGATGAAACAGTGTTGGAATGAGAGAGACACTACTCGTTTCCCTTCCCTTTCTTGTCTCAGTTATGACTGCCACTCTTTTCTCCGTTCTTTTATCGTTATGTACTACGCAACTAATAAAGATCAATTTAGGACATGAAAAAGAGGCAAAATGGAAAGCGTAGTGGGAAATTTGTTTATTTCAAAGAGAACAACTGACCAAGTTCTCTTCGGTTTCGATTCTTTCGGCACGGGAATCGAAAGGCGTCTGCAATTTATTAGATTTTGAGCACTGAACAAAGACAAGATCACCCCATCCCTACATAATCTCAGGAATAACCACCAGCTCTCTCTCTCCCTCCCCTCTCTCTAAGCCATTGAGGTTAATGCGGTAGAGTAGGCCGCGCGTTGCAACAAAAAGTATAAGTGAAGCCACGAGGCTAATGGGGTCCTGTTATCGACTGGGATCAAAGGAATTGAGATTATTGGAGGAAAAAGAGGAAACGATGTTTAGGAAAACGAGTTTTCCTGGTCGAAAAGGGCACTGACTGAAGGGTGAAAACATTAGTGATTCAATGCATCCATCCGGAACTGATCTATGAAGACAATGGGAATAGTGATAAGAGCTGATCCCATCGCGCATTAAACAAGGTTTGATTGATAAGCTTGCACTTGTGGAGTTCTCCGGAAGAATGGTTACGTTCCACTCATTCTTGAAATGAGATTGACTAACGCAGGGTTGGTGCTCGGAGATGGATGGAGGATATGCAACACTAGACTCTCTTCCGGAGAACTCCACAAGTACCGATAAGCTTACAAGCTTCTGTAGTAATCTGATCCTCTTCATAATCTCAGGAACAACTAGAGAACCCGTCCTTCTCTCATTCAATGCTTACTTCTGGAGTGAGAGGACGTTGTTGTTGTTCGAATCTTCTTCACTCTGCAGACAAAGACGAACGGCAGTTACGAATCGATCGAACGAGAGATTACTGGAATGAAGGATCATAGGGAATGACTATTTGACGAATCGGGGAAAGTAAGATATTTGTTATCTAAGACACACTTTGCACGAATACACGACGGAGTAAATTGCAAGACACGTGGCTGTTAATTGGCTACAGATGGATGGAATGAGAGGAATGGAGCAGATCGATGGATACTCGAGAGAGAGAAGAGAATGATTCAATGTCCTTATCAGAGGAGTAAACAATCGACCCTTGAACTGAGAGAGGAAACTGTGAATCACTCCCGCTTTTTGAAGGGAGAATTGGGAAGTGGGCGGTTGCGTTCTCTTCGCAAATCGTCAGTCAATTGGTTTGCAATTGGCGTGCAAATTGAATAAAACCTCAAGACATAAGAAGAATCATCATAAATGACGAAGAAGGAAAGAGAATAAAGACACAAAGGGATCCTCTTCCTTATCATTCAATGGGGGCTGAACAACCGATTGACGGGGTCGAGGGAAGAGGAGAAGGAGAGATAGGAGGTTGACTCCATAGGGAGGAGAAGAAACGACATCGGAATAAAGACGAACGGCAAACTTGAATCGAAACAAGGGAGAGATCAAAGGGGGGGGGGCGAACCGTTTCGATCCAGTCATAGAATATACGAATTCAGTTTTGAACCAAAATTTAGGAGAAAAAGCCGCAGGAAAGACCGAACAGGAAGAATAGACAAAGTAATTAGCGAACCCTTTGATATCAGTGAGTGTGGCAGCGAGATTGAGGAAGTCTGGAGGAAGACCCGGATGGGAGAAGAGAACTAACTGAAAGGATGATAGAGATTTATTCAAAAAAAGGAGCAAAGTAAGCTATCCGTCGCAGCGACTTTAGCCTACACTACAGGGAACCATTGGGGAAGTGCCTACAGTAAATTCCTCGCAAACAGCCTTCTCCCATGCACAAGCGCCCGATTTGCGCGATTTTACCGCTTTTCCATCGTAAATGGAAGCGGAAAGGAGGCAAAAGCGGGTGGGAATACACGCGAGTCTTCTCACCTCCCATCTAACCCCCTCCCCCTCCCCCCTCCTTCCTCCTCCCCCGACAGTCTCTGTATTCCCAGTACATAGTGACCAGCTGGGAAGGGAAGAGTACACACATTGAGTATTCACACTACTACTCAGGTGGGGCAGAAGAAGAGGAGTCAGGAGGAAGGAAACTGATAGGGGAGAGGAGGGGAAGAAGTCATCAGGGCTCATCTAGTCTAACCCCCCCCCTCCCCCTTGTACCCACTCCAACCCGTGAAATCGAACACGGTTCACTCTGCATGAGCTACATGAATGCTAGCAGAAACGCACTGGAGGATGAATATCTACGAATAGATCGAGATTCCTACTTGTGAAGAGAAAGACAAGTGAATTCCGAGTCGTTTGGCTCTGGGAGATTCAGAGCGGAGCGTTCAGTGACTTCTTGTCTTTCTTCCTCTTTTTGCCTCTTTTGACCGCCTAGAATGCCCATTGTCAATTGCTCCCTCTGAGTGATCTCCCGTTTCACAACGAGACAATTGGAAGGGAACCGAGGGAAATGGAGACTTGCTGATGAGTGATTAAAAGTGATTCTGTCGCCGATCAAGTAGTTGATCATGATTTACTCCGACCCCGAACCATAAACTCAAGGAAGTACGAAGGTTGGATTTTCTACAGATAAACTGATTGCATACCTTGTTGAACGATACGAATCCATCCCTATCCGTGTCCAGAATATCGAAGAGAACTCGGAGTGATTCGACGTAATCTTCATTGAGAGGAGGAGACGAGTTGAGATCGCCTTCAAGTACAAATAAGTAAAGACTTCCGATAATTCGAGGATAGGAAACATAATAAATTGGAACTCACGCATCGATTTCTCTTGTTCTGAAGCGAGAAAGTCGATTCGATCTGAAGGACAGGGGGAGTTCTCTCGAATGAAAACGATTCGAAATGGGTTGAAGTGATCGGGAATTGGCGCGGAAAAAGGAACAATTGAAGTGGCACAACAATGAGAGGAGAAGAAGAGAAGACGGAGCTAATCAGGCATGGAAGGTATCCATTACAATGAACATCCAAGGGATGCTCTCAACCCATCGATTACCACTCGGTTCACTGACCATAAGGGACTCACTCTCAAGGCCTTCGAGGAAAGCGCAAAAAGAGTCTTATGAGTACCGGCTCTAATTAGAGTAATTAGGGAAAAGGACGAGAAAAGGCGTGAAAAGCGCAGCTTTGAGTCACTTTCACTGTATTAATCGAATGGGAGATGGAAAAGGGATATCAAATCATAACAGAGGAAGGAATATCACTCACTCATTGACCAATCCCGTTATCTCCTCTCTATTGCTGCTCATTCGAACCCCCGTCGAGTGAATTTCCCGTTTCGAAGAGTCCACTGACGCCACTAATAAAGAGGCCAACAACGCAATAAAATGTTGCCTCGAGGCTCGAGAAATCAGAACCTTTTCGGGAGAGAGAGGAGAGAGGAAGAGAGAGTGGGGAGAGATGCCCGATCGGGATAAGTTGATCAGTCAATGAGATAAATGGAACGGTGCTGGGGGGACTAAACTGGTTGACCAGCGAGCCGCGAGGGGAACTATTGTTGTAGGCAGTCACTTTGTAAATAAAACGGGAGATGGGATAATATGGGAAGAGGGAACTGGGAAAATAATGCATGATTCTCAAAATTTTGATGATAATTGAAGAGAGATAAGGAAGAAGACTATCACTGATAAGAGGAACTTCTCTTCTCTCTCAGAGTGAGAACAGCTGAGAACACCGGAACACACGCGAAGTTTGCACTGTGATTGATCCTCTAGGAGACTCTCTCCATTCCACACACTCTCTCGCTCTTTCTACCCTACGAATCCGATCCATCGAGAAGACACTGGTTCGACTTCTGAAGTGATAAGAAGGGAATTGTAGTCTCTCTGGTTTCACATAGGTACTTTATTAGTACTCTTAACAAGACACCTTCAGAAATGGAAGACAAAGTGACTGGAATGGCTGTTGACAAGTAAGACGATACATAATAGAGATCATGCTGCCTAAACTCGATAAAGATACTCGAAAAGGAAATTTTAGTATAATTATTACATATGAAATGTGAAACTTAACAGATCATACTATCTTCAATCTCTACATAAAACGGGGCTCTATTAGAGATCTGTAAGATCAATGGGCTTTGTAAGCCTGGACAACTCCTTGATTATTTGCTGCCACGAAGATATTCGTGTTCTGAAAACGATTCATATCGATTATTCTACCGTACTCTACCGTACCTTCTTCCATTTGAGACACGAAACGAAGTCATTTCTATCGTGTTGTTCGTCAAAATCGGAGGGAAAAAGATGATTCTCCTGAATTCGACTGATTGATTAATAATTTTACAAATCTCTATACACTCACCATAAAATTGCATCTGGCCATTGGCTTAGAGAAGAATTGATGGTATAGAACGATATCGTTGCCTTCACTACCTGGAATGAAACAAATTATCTCAATGGCAGAACGAATCAAACCGAATGTTTTACATTTCTGGGACAGTTTTATCTAGGATAATATGAAGCTAAGTCGCCAATTCGTTCTACAATCAAACTCACCAGTCACGAGATATTCGCCCATGGTCGTTAATCCAGTGAAATTCTTCTCATTGACATGTCCCTTGAATGTCCTCTCACACTTCCACTTCTTATCGTCCAGATTCCACAATTGAATCGAACTATCGATCGCACTGAAAAATATTACTGCTTTTCTTCTTGATGCCCGTGCATTTTTTGGTTGTTTGCGTGTAGAGTGAGAGACGAAACTAACGCGGAGAGAAGGTAGTGCTTGCCCGGTCCATGGATCATGTATCGCACGTAGGAAACAGCCTTTCGATGGCCTCTCAATTGCATGAATTGAGTCTTCGTGAAGCGAGTGTCGTAGATGTTGACTGTGGCATCTGAAGAGGGACGTCGATTGGAGGGAGAGTCAATGGAAGGAACGTACCCGACACTCCCACTGCCACTTCGTGTTCATTCCATGGACAGAATTCAATCGAAGTCGCCGCGAATCCAACGTCGATCGAGTTTCTCGGTGCTTGTTCAGTGGTATGGTACATGAACACCTGGAAAACGATGAATATCAGGGAATACATACTGATTTTACTGCTAATTGTATCCTCTTCCTAAAACGAGAAAATAATGCGATACTTCATTCAAATGAGAACATCTGAGCAAATAGAAAGAAATGCACAGTGAAAACTTTCATCTCACTATCCCAATATTGGAAAAAGGCAAAAACAAACAAAAGCTGGCTCAGGCCGGATTGCGGTCGTCACTAACAATCTGATGATTGACAGAATTGGCAATAAACATCACGGCCACGAGCGGGAATCGAACCAACGAGGATACGTTGACTTGACTAACGCCCTACCCACTGCACCACGAAGAACAACTGGTGCTAGAGCTAGAGGGATGTCTAACCACCCGCTCAGCACTTTCGTCGGAGCAATTTTACGAGAATTAGAAATTGAATACCTTTCCATCATCTCCACAGGTTGCGAATAGTCTGCTCGTTGCATCGCATCCCATGGCGACGTCCCAAATCCTCCGATTGTGATCCTTGAACCTCTTGATTTCCTTGCCTGCATTCACATCGTAGAGAGTCGCTATTCCATCGTACTCAGAGAACACGATATTATGAGGATCCGCCTTGCACCACTTCAGACCACTGCAATCCCAATTCTTATATGTATGACCATCATAGATCATATACTAATCTAAGCAAAGATAAGAGTCTTACCTCAGTTTGCTAACGGTTGGAATATCGAGCAGTGCATTGGTGGCAGTTATTCGTTTATTCGTCTTTTTGTAGTCTCTGAGTTGATCTTCGAAATCGAAGATGCGCACAGACTTGGCAGTCCCTCCCACAGCGAGAAGAGTTCCTGTAGAATCGAAGTCGAGACTGAAAGGGAAGAGAGGGAAGAGTGAATAAGTGAATGAGAGATCTCACCAGGAGACGCAATTCCCGTACTTGTAAGGAAACTCAGTGATCTTGTCCATTTGAAGATACTTTGAAGCGTTATCGAGAAACTGGAATGAATTACTCAGGAATGGTCGAAAAGAGTGATAATGAATTATAAAATGATCTCACATTTCCAACAGAAGTGAACATATCGTATCCACCCTCACTGTACGCCTCCTCTCCGTCCTGCATTAATCGTTCTGAAATAATCTTTTTTTGATCATTTCGCAGGACCTAGATAATACTGTCCATTTATAAATAAAAGTGCTGACTTACGCCTAAGTTGTGTGTCCCTCATCTGCTCATAAAGAGCGAGCGCCTCTTCTTCTTGCTTCGAGATTAATCCATTTATTCGATTTTCGAAATATTCCGTCGTGAACATTGGGTACGAATAATTGGAGAGGGAGACTGGAGGATTTGACTAAAAAACGAAATCAAAATAAATTGAGCAATTCGATCGAACTCACATTTGGGTCCCATATCGGGTCCGTGTCTTCGCAGCTTTCTGACAGTGCAATGGGAGGAAGAATCTTCAAACGATTTGAGATTGATATAATTGAATCGAGTCTAACTCACCCCGGCTTTCGTCGGTGTTCCAAGAGCCGAATAATACTGATGAACTCCCACTCCCGATCCACACTTGCAGCACTGAAATTCCTCATTCGTGTTTTTCGTTAATTAGAAATCCATAATTTACTAATACTGCGAATAATTCATTTTCTTTCCTCACTTCACTATGCAAACAAGAGTGATTCTTCATTACGGGAGGGCATCGATGAGGCTAAAACAGGAAGTTTATGGAAGAAATAAAGCCTCAAAAGACCTTGGCATTGAATATCTTTTCTCCGCCGGCGACATAATGGGCGACAGCCGTATCGGGATTGTCGGAGAGACGACGGCGAGGGGAAAATTGAGATTCTACGAGAATTATAGATTGTAGGTGTCAAAATTGACTGTTTATACTTGGAATGAACGTCGTCTCTTTCGTATCCATTGGTTCATCGTCTTCATTGTCTCCTTCATTCGCAGGATCTTCGAGTATTCGACTCGTTGATGGAACAGAAATCTAGAGAGAAATAGTTTATCATTTCCTCTTTTTTTGCTCATTGATTGATTAAAACCCAATGCTAACCGGATATTTATCCTGCTCGGGAGAGAAGTTGACTCCAACGAATTTTACGAATGGTAGTGCCTGATAATACATCACTTTTATTCGATATTAATGAGATCAATCACTAACCGGGGTGCGATCAGTTTTAGCGCTTCCTTGAGATTTATTTCGCCCTTTTGCTGAAGTCAAATCGACTACATTTCCATGGTTCGAATGAAGTCTCTGGAATAAATCGATATATTTCGCCTCTACCGTAACCCCACCTCGGGTTCTGTGCATACAACGACAGTAGGATCAGTGTAAGAACACGGTAGATGAGCGATGACCATTCTCTCGGGAAAATGATCAGGAAATGTCGTACAGCGAGTGACGAGATTGCCCGTGTTATCCTGAGATGAGCGGATTGGTTAGGCAAGAAAGACAGTTGAATACCGTCTCAGTGAAGAGATTCTTGCATTTTTCTGCTCGATCGGGAAAATCCTCGATAAATGCCTCCATCAACCTCGAATCCGTATAGTTATTGAAATCTTTGAGGTACTGAAATAGACAGTATCAATTTTTTCGTTATTATCAATTTCACTTGTCATGGCAGAATTCCACAATGCACAATACAAAGGAACGACTGACCCCTAATTCGACTTCCATTTGGAAGACTCTCTTGATCTGCTCGTTGATTCTCCTCTTCAATCTGCCAGACATTATACGGAGAAAAGTATGACTGAAATAGGATAGATCTCAGCCAAGCAACGACTAGAAACACTAAATTTCATTATTCGCCTCCACATTATTCCCTGTCTGCCTCTAAATTTCATGGAAAATCTACTCACGCAAACGCTCTGTGGAGTAATTGCTCGGTTTCGGGATTCTTGAAGAACCAGAAAATGTCTCTGAAATCGGAAAATACATTTGTTTCGAGATGACATATTGCCCGTCTCTCACCTGAACAATTCATAGACTTCTTTCGGATTTGTCATTTCATGAATCTGATTCACGCAATCGAATCGGCCACGAACCATCGGAGTCGAACTAAAATCTATCGTTCTCATGTAACAAAATTTACAGAACCAAGCGTTGTGCTCTCTTTTCCGCTACCAAAGTCACGCGGAATAACGAGAGGAATATCAAACAGGCGAATGAACTGACAAGTATTCCTCCAGCAGTCCATTCCTACTGGCATGGATGGCCTTGGAGGCTTGATCGTAACCAGTCTGGACGAAGTACCAAATGGACACTGGACCGAAGACATTCTTGCAGATTGGGCAAGGAGAGGGGAAATTCTGAAGATATATTCATCGTGACTGCAATGAAACCATTGAATTCGATGAATTCCACTGATCTACATAAATGCTACCGTATTTGCTGATGGATTGACTTGACTCGACTCTAATTTGAACGGGTAACTAACGGTGAGTGTGTTGACGTTGAAGCATCTGGTGCACATTGTGTGATTGCACATCGTCGTGAGCGGATCGAGCAGCAGCCGATTGCACACTTTGCTGCAATGGAGAACGGATGAAGAATGGGCAGATCCGGATGCAGATATCACATATAAAGTGAACTATTGCAAATCGATATTAGAGTGAACAATTTGGTGTATTTGAAATTTGCCTCGGAATTTGTAATCGTGACGATAGAAATGAACGAACCATTGCAGATCGAGTCCATTCACTGGCTCCAGACCGGCGAATTGAGCTGCGGTGTACCCGTGCATCGTCATTCCACCGTCATCTACAATGAATTCTTTCTTCTCGCATTCCAACGTTGAGTCAACCAGGAGAATTCGCACAGACTGACGTACGGATTGCACGATTAATGAATGATTTCAGAAGTTTGCAAGCTTCCACGGATTGGAACTACGAAAAAGCTTCAAGAACTCACTGAAAATGTTGATTGGCGATGAAGAAGATGAAGGTTGAGCGACATCGTCGTCGATTCTGAACAGATTATTGATTAAATCAAAGCAAAACGTGTGATTTTTGTCCCAATTGTGTCTCCATGATGCTCAACGTAGGTTATGACGCGTATCTAATCATTATTCTGATCTAATTACAATCTTATCACTTCGAAGATGAGAAAAACACTAAATAATCGAGTAACTCAGATGAAAATAAGAATCCTCACTTCACTTGTTCTTCCATTTTCAGTTGCACTTCTTTTATCGTTCCTCCATCATTATTCTGCCCTGTTTTCGGAAGTTCGGGCACTTTGAATTCTGCCATACACTGAAAAGATGGTGAAATATAGCCTTAGGATGTTGAAAACCGGCCTAAAACAGTTGAAAACATGCGTGTTGTTGTGTCTCTGAAGATTATGAAGGTAATAAAGTGCAGTAAACAAAGAATCGTGCTCAAAATCGTGGAAATCGTTCAAGAATCGCCCCGTAAACGTCCTGACGAAGGTTGGTGGTTCAAAGATATGGCAGCGTAGCTGTGTCTCTCCTCTCGCCTCTCTTCACTGAGTATCATGCTGACAGTGTGTTGGAGTGTGGGTCTCTTCTCCCTCCTCCCCCCTCTCCCCTCCTCTCTCATCTCTCTCCTCCTCTTCGAGAGAGAGATTGTGTTGTCGTGGTCCCGTCTCTCTTCTCGTCGTCTTCATCTTCTCTCACGATGGAAGATGGAAGTGAGAATAATCCCTTTGTATTGGATGATGATCATCTTCAAACCGTCGCCATGCTTCAACAGGTCAGTTACACTTCTCTCTTCTTCTCTCCCACACCGGAAATGTCGCCTATTTTGGTTCGTTCGCCCACTAGTCCCCCTCTCTTTCATGTTATCGTCTCTCTCTCTGCCTTTCAATGATCCCTTCAGTCTCTTCTTCTTCTCACCTTTTTGCTCGTTTCCTTCCCTCATTTGATCGTTGTAACGAGCCGATTCACGCTGCTTTTACTCTCTTCCCTATCGGGAGAAAAAGAGAGAGAGGGAGGGGGGGGGGTGTCACCCCCCCTCTGGACTGCCCACGGGAACAAGTTTGTCCATGCTGTTTCTCCTCACTTTTCATAAACTTTGCCGGTGCAAACGACTCGTCTTCCTTTCATTTCATATTTATCTTATCTCTCCATTTTTCTGCTTTCCCAATCAATTTCAACCGCTGTCTCTGGACTTGTCTCTGCATTAATTTATCCCTACAGTCCGGACTCATTTGCGTGAATGTTCTGTAGAATGCGACATAACGGCAATCGTTATTCGACGTCGCACGTCTCTCCCTTTGAAGAGTCTGTTTTCATCCTCTCTCCTTCTGGTTTCCTAGAATCGGTCACTATTTTGGTCTGCTCAACTCATATTATTTGTTCTCGTCTCTCCTCTCTTCCATCTCCTTCCCTCCTTCTTCCCCTCTCCGATCTCCCCTTCTTCCTTCCGGTCAGATTGTGTGTCTCCGCACAGTATGCAGTGAGATCGAGTAGGGGAGAGGGGGAGAGACCAGCCCAGGGGGGGGGAGGGAGGGGGACCCCAAGAAGGGGCTAAAAATAGCCACTCCTCTCGTCGCAATCGATCAGAAGCAGGGAATATATATGCGAAGAGAGTCGCAGTCTCTCCCTCCTCCCTCCACTCTCTTCCTCCCCTCTCTCCGTCTCTCGCAGTGGGAAAAGCATTCACCACTGCTATTTTTAGCCTTTATCCAACTCTTCTTCCTTCCTCCCTCCTCTCCCTCCTCTCCTCCTCTTCTTCTTCCCTCTTCCTGCTTCTTTCAATGCATCGAAGCAATACGAAGGAGTGAGAAACAAGGCATTCCGAATGCCGAGACCGGAGATTAGAACTGGGAGAGATCTGCGGAATAGTATCCTAATCTCCGGAAATGGCAGTGCAGAAGGAACTGCACTGGTGTTGACTCTTCTTCCAACAGAGTTATCAACTAAGAGTGGGCCAAAAACAAGATGATTGATCTCTCTTTGGTCTCTCTGTGATATTCATCCAATTCGATCAAGATCAACCCTATTCCATACCCTTTCCGCACACTTTTCCCCTCTTAGCTGCGAGAGAAGTCTCCGATTCCTCTCATAAACACTTCCCTAACGAGTTCAGAAATAGCCCCAAGTTGTGTGTCTGGCAGACTCATTTTTAGATGAATCCAAGTCCTCTCGAGGGAATTTCCATTAGCTAAGTCTATTCCCGATTTGTAGTTGCTATTCAGGGAGAAAATCCGACATCGTCGAATCTCGAAGTGACTAATCTCACGGTAGATTACTTCTCTCTCTTGAGAGATATTGAGATTAGTCGAGGCAGATTTGGATATTGTAAGCATTCTTTCCCATTTCCATGATTACATATATCTTCTATACAATCTTCCGTCTACCGTGCAGAGTCACTCTATTCTTTCACCATAATTAGTCGCTTTCTCTCTCGTTTCTTTTTCTCCGATTGACTCGATACGTGATTCGAAATTGACTTGTTGACTCTCTTTTCTCCTTCCTCTTTTATCTCATGGGTGTGGCTTTGAATGAATGCGGAACATGTGATGATTGTTGCGAATCAGTCGGATATCCACCCTCTAATTTGATTACTCTCGCACGAGTGACCAACCAATCAAGGAACTCTCTCCATCTCACACACTATCTCGACGGTCAGACAAATCATGTGCTATATTCATGTCTGAGACTCCTTAGTCATCTTCATTGGAAATCTCCTAGACACGAGACCTTCCTCATATCCAAATAAAGACCGAATTCAAGCCTACTTTCTGCATGTTTCATCGAACTTCAAATCTAATGTCTGCTTCGATGTTTTCGAGATTGGAGAGTGCAACTACTCAATCTATCGTACTTTTCCGTAGTCTCCTATGCCTTCGATTGCTCGCTTGCCCTCATTGCCGGAGCCCTAATACCACCTGTTGTCCCACTTTCCGCCATTCACGTCAATTAATGGTGAACAAAGTATGAGCATAATTGACCTACTCTCATTTATTTCGAAAGTCCTCTCGATCTGTGCTCAAATTGTGCCTACTACCAGTAGAAAAAACGTGCGAATCCATAGGTTTATGAAGGCATAAATCACCATTTACTTGCGCAATGTCCTTCTCATTCAATTCTGACCGAAGACTACGATATTTTCTACTTCTACGCCTTTCATCTGTTTTCTTCATCGATTTATTTGTCGCTAGTAGGACTTCGCTCTTTCTCTCGCTCTAAGGCACCCGTGATACACTTTTCCATATCTCATTCCTTCATTTTCTTGGCGTTGATCACTCGTTTTCGCTTCGTTCTTAGTCTTCTTCCTATCTCAAATCAGCTGTTCAATTCTATTTCCATTGCCTGTTTCTCACTGAGACAATGGGAAGGGTCGATGGAGTGAAGAGAGAGGGGGAGAAGGAAGGAGATAGAGAGATAAGAGTCAAAATAGATGGAACACACCCCCGGGTTGTGAAGATCAGCCAACATTTCTCCTCTTTCTTGATAAATTAAGATTGTTATGCATGTTTCCATCCAGTCACATGCTTTCCCTTCTCTCTTTCCTTCTGTATTTCCATTCTCACGCAAGCTATAATTTAGCTTGTATTCATACGGTATTTCTCTCACGATCGAAAGATCAAAGCTCCAATAGATCCATTGCCTACCAGATAACGAGACTTTCTCCATTCTTTGATTCTTTATGTGCTGTGGACTCATGAATATCCACCTTCCCTCTAGTCTTTCCCCCTTTTTTGTTGCATTCAACCAGCCTTTCCTTCCTCTTTTCCCTTCAGTCTTCTTCAGTCTCCTTCTCTCTCCCCTCTTTCTCTCTTCGTTTGGTCGAAATATCTCAGAATAATTCCCTTCGCTCAGATTTCTCTTTCCCCACTTTCCTCTCTTCGGATCTTTTCACTCCCAGAAATCGAAGTTATTTTTAGTTTGTTTTTCTGCCTAAATCATAACTTATTTCTGCAGTTTTCCATTCTCAGAAGAGGTAGGTACTCACACAGCTTTTCTCTACTTACCAGTCGTCTTTTCTTCTTTCTTCGTACCGCCTCAGGCTCTATTTTCTCCCTTTTTTCTTTCATTGTGCCCAAGAAATTTGTGTAAAAGCACGTAGGATTCTGTTGTTGTGCCCTATTCGGTCCACGAGACCTCTTCACCATTTCGCTTACAATTCTCAAATTCCTTTCGGAATTATGCCCTACGCCCACTCTTGGACCCAATTGTAGGCACTCAACAGTTCAGAAACCGAACTTCGACTGAAATTTGAACTGTTTTTCGTTCAATTACTACTCTATATTTGAAATAATGTCAGTAACATTTCAGATGTACCAACAGAAAGCCGTTCCGCCAATTGGAGGTGCTCCGCAATTTCCGAATATAGCAGCGCAGCTGCAGTATCTTCTGTCCCTGAATCAGCAGCAGCCGCAGCTACAACCGGAAAGCATGGATACTGGTGAGGAAATGAAGGGATTAAAACACTTGTACTGTCTGAAACCCCCAGACAATAGTGAGAGTGGGATGGTAGTGTCTCCCCCCTCTTCGTCTCCCCTAATGAGGAATGCGTGGGCTGCTCTCACTTCCAAGTGCATTCCTTCTTCCTTTTCCTCCCCTCTCCCTCCTCATTTGTTTATTGAATTAGTGCTGCGAGTTCGCATTCATTTCGTTTCCGGTTCATTCGAATTCCTCGTTGGAGGTTTGATCGGTTAATCGAGTGGTGGGAAAGGGAGCGAAGGATTTGTGTTGACTGCAGTCGGATTTGTATCAGAATAGAGCGAGATATCTGCGCGGATTTTGGAGAATCGAAGGGCTTCGAGAGAGAGAGAGTAATTCCTGAGGAAGATGTGCACAAATACACTCCATTTGCCGTAATGCTAATCGGAATATTTGGATTTCGTCTAATTCGCACCACTTCAATCTCCCCAATGGAAGAAATGAAGGGGGTGGTTGGATGAACTGGCCTAGTATGAGAAGATTATGTATCAACACACGTCTATTCTTGGCTTTCCCAGAATCCCTCCGTCTATTCTGATACCCCGATGGAGGAATGCATAGAGAAGCATATGTTGAAATATGGGAGGTGGGCGAGTAAGGCAGAAATTCGCCGTTTCGAAAGGCTACTTTTATCGAGTGAGGCAGATGTGTGCGTACGTGGAAATATCAAGCTTGGATGTTCCAAACAGTTTTCAGGCCTCTAAGGTGTTGAAGTGAGTCGAAAAATAGAAACTCGATGCTGTTTGCATCACGCAACTTAGTACGCGCTTGGCCGTAGTATAATCGACGGCACTCGGTTGATATTCGTGCGTCAGTGTGGATTAAGAGAGGAAGTGAGGGAGTGAGACACGAAAGGTTGACGTGATCCGTCCAGACGAGTCTCGTATCCTGTGAAGATGAAGTTTGGTCATGCATTCAGCCGATTGTCTTCTGTTTTCGTCTTCCATTCATCAATTTAATCCCCTACTATCGACTTATTTGGTCACCATCTGCTCTCTTTTTATCAGTCGACCGTCTGAGTATGAGGAAAGAAACAACCGATTACTGTAGAAGAAGGAGTGAGACACACACAGTGTTGCAGAGAGAGAGAAGGTGCTATAAATAGAGGCGGAAGGAGGAAAGGGATACAACGTAAATGCAGCCAACTATCGATACTACTACTACCGCCTGTACAATAAAGAGAGAAGGGGAGGGGAAGGAAGACGGAAATAACTTCCATTCACGGTGCTCTTCGATCTGAGAGGACGTGACTAACACATAGAAGACGTCGTCATTTTTGCTTAGATTATAATCAATGTCGCAAACTGAGTTGTCTCTTCACCTTGTGTTTTCTATTCGCTTCAATATCTCATTCCTTGCAGGTTCGACGTCATCTCTGACTGGGACGGGCGTCGGCGGTGGTTCGTCGGGTGGAAGCATGCCTCAGACGCCCACGACGTCGGTCGCCTCGACGGGATCGAGTGTATCGTCGACCCATGCAGCACATGCAGCAGCCATGGCGGGCATTGCGACCCCTCCACAGCACAGGAATAGAAAGTGAGTGGAAGGGAGAAGGAAAGAGGCGAGGAGATAACGTTGTTGTCGCAGGTTCTATTCCGAGTCTGAGAAAGGGCACGGGACGAAAATAGATACTAACGAGTCCGAGATTGGAAGGAAAACAGAATGAGAGATCCCCTTATGGAAATGACAGACTTGTAGAAGCGAGGCTAGTCAGAGATCAGCAAGAGGAGCTATTAGTAGACTTCAATTATTTATTTTTACGATGGGCGATTGACAGGGAAAGAGAAAGAGAGAGAGAGAGAGAGATGGAAGTGGTGGGAGAAGAAGGAGGGAAAGTTATTTATACCAGGGGGTAGGCACGATTAGATGGACGAGACTATTTATAACCGAGTGTGAGAGAGGGAAGGGAATTGGGGAGATGATAGGGAGAGAGGGGAAGGGGTGGAGTGAGTGGGGGTACGGGGGGACTCGTCATTTCACAGTGTTACCACCTTGCAAGTTACCCCCTTTCACTCTTCCGGCCACAAATGACAAAGAACTCGTGAGTGTCTGAATAATCTTCGTTTTGCTGTTGTCTCTCAGTCTCACTGAATATCGCCAGACAAACAGGTGATACACGGAAATATCTTTGTTTTCGTCAATCGAAAATATCGGGAGATCACAACGAGAAATCAGGTCATAATCGCGTTAGGAAGGTGTAGTACCAAGTGCGAGACAACGTTAAAGTTCATTCGTTGAGGGGGAGAGGGATTGAGAAGATTAACGGAAGTATGGTGTCTGATTCATAGAATCTCTTTCAGAATAACGATGGAAACTCGATCGCTCTCGGGAAGTTCACAGACGATTTCGAATCACACGAGAGATCGACTGAAGATGATGCTGGCGAATAAGAAGTTCGCTTTTGACGAGTATCTAGAGTTCAAAATAAGAATCTCGTCTCTTCATTTCACACACTCTCTCGCCTCTCTGACCAGCGAGAGAGTGTGTGAAATGAAGAGACGACTGCCCGTATTTCGAATAATCAATCGAAAAGTCTTCATCATAATGAATGTATTGCAGACAGAACAACAGCACGGACTCTGAGAGTGGTCCTCCCTCGGCGACTCTCGTCGGTCCCTCCACTGGTCTCCTTCCCACTCAAGCGGGACCCTCATCGTCAGCGCCAGCAGGAGGAGGCCCGATGGGAGGAGGAGGAGGACATAGAAGGGCCGGCACCTCGAGGACTCCTCCCGGACATCTCGGATCCCATGTGAGCAGTAGTTCAGGCATTTATCTAAGCGGAAGTAAAAAAAAAATACCTGTTATCGATATCATTCCTTGCCCCGTCTCATTGCTCCGGAAGTTGTAATTACATCTCTCTTTCTCGTTGCTGATCAGCAATCAATTCGATTATGGTCGATCTCAATCAAATCTCCGTCCGTCTTTCCATTCTTCTCTCTTTTTCCGCGTCCCTCATTAGCGGCCATTTCTCACGCAAAAACGACGCGCTATGACAATTGAGCGAATGCGAGGGAGGATTGATATCTTTGCAGTAGATAGTTCCGGTCGGTGATTCATCAGATCAATTGGGCAAATGAATGAACTTGATCAATGGTCCCTTGCAGGTTTCCGCGGCCTCTCCTCACTTCGAGCCGTATCCCATGAGTGGAGGACATCATCAGAGAGACGCGGCTATCATGGCACATGCAGGGGAATATGCGTTGAGGAAGGTAAGAGATTATACTATCGATTGAATCGAGCATCGTAGCTCCTCAGAAGGCAGCGTAATGAATATTTTGCAGGTAAACTCTGAACCAAATATGAAGATGAAGATTCGCGCTCGAATTCTGTCAAAAGGAAATTCTCCAGTGCACAGCGCTAACTCGGCCTTCAATTTCCATCAAGGACAATTCCAAAGGTACGGTAGGAGGGCGATCGCAAACTGATTTCTCCCCTCCCTCAGACAAGACTCGGACACATCGTCCTCCTCCGCGGGTCTCGTCCCTCCTCAGATCGTCTTCCCTCCGTCCCTCCTCATGCCCTCTCCCTCTCTTCCCAATCTGGCTGCAGCTGCTGCAGCCGGGTCGTTGCTGCAGCAGCAGCAGGTCGATATGGCCAATCTATTGGCACAGGCTGCAGGTGAGTGGGGCAGATTTCATCAACTCTCCTCATTCTGCACGCTCTCTCGCTTCTCATACCGGTGAGAGAGCACGCGAAATGCAGAGACTTGCAATGCCATCTCTAGTGCAGTGTGTGCACAGACGGTGGCACCTCATTGCAAAGTGAGAATGGGGATGATGGAATGATTGCAGGAGGGACGAATCTGTCCTCCTTCCTCTCCCTTCCTTCTCTCTTCAAACAGCAGATGGGATTGGGAGGAAGTGCGAACAGTCTCGATGTCGAACAACAGCAACAGCAATTGCTCGATGCCAACAGGGTACGAGATATGACTGAGAAGTCTCCCTGGGGGTTCTATGGATATTGCAATTAGGGTTGTCAAAATGATAAACTTCATTCCGCATGCTCTCTCATCGATTCGGCCTGTGAGATAGTACGCGGAATGAAGACGTCGATTCTTCATTTTGACAACTCCAATTGTAATGTTGGAATAACATGAGGAATCGACAAAACGATGGATTACTAGAGCAATTGTCTGCCTCTCTCACTTTCCCGTAATCTCTCGCTTCTTTGACAGGCGAGAAAGCATCTCGAAATGAGAGAGTCAGACGATTGCTCGATATCAATAATCGCCTCTCAGATGCAATTGGATCCTCGCATCGCCGCCCTCGGAACAGCCAATCTGCCCTGCTATCCCTCTCTCCTCAAACAACAACTGCGTGAACTGGTCCTCCGAAGGAAGTCCCTCGTTCGGGAGGAGCCCGAGGACGACCCTACGGCAGCCCTTGCTGCAGCTGCTGCAGCGGTCGCAGCCAGGAACAACGTGCCGGGCAGCGCCTTCTCAGCTGCGGGGTCGTCAGCGTCTTCCTCTACTGCAGGTAGGGGGAGGCCGGGGAGAGAGGGGAGGAGGGGGCGGGGGGAGGGGACGCGCCTTACTCGCTCAATCGCAGCGCTGCAGGAACTGCGACGATAGACATCGCGGCCCTCGCTGCGCATCTGCTGCAGGTGAACAGCAACTCGGCTGCAGTGGCTGCAATGGCCGCAGCCTCGACCAGTAGATTGCAGCAGGAGACGAGGGCCGAGACAAGCAGAGTAGAGAGGTCCGTTGCCATCCCCAGTCTCAATCAAGTCAAGCTAATTGTTGTAGTAATTCGAATGGTCCTACGGGTCTGGCGTACGATTCCTCGATGACCCGTCATGCCTGTCACTGTGATAACGCGACAGCTCATGTTGAGCACGGAGGAAGGACGCAGAGTGTGTACGCACGATTGGAGCAGGCTGGACTCACCCAGAGGTAAACACAATAACGACAATAACAATAACAACGTCGTTCCTCGCAGATGTCTTCGTCTGGAGGCTCGTCAAGCTTCTCTCGAGGAGCTGAAACGAGTGCACTCCTCTCCCTACGTCGATTTCTTCGGAGTCTCACCAGCCAATGGAGAGAAGAGGGCACCCATGCCACTCAAGAGCTTCATCCAGGTATTGTATTATCACTGATGTTGTCGCAAAATAGGTTCAGCGGGACACTAGATACTTATCTTGGGATGCAGGAAGATGATTATCAAAGGTGATAAATGATGATGGAAATCTGATCTACGGTCAGAGATGATCGGAGAAAGCTGTTACGCAATTCATCAATTACCTCTCAGCTCGGTTGCGGCGGAATCGGCGTTGATTCGGACACGTATTTCAACGAGTCGACGACTGCGACTGCAGCGAGGACCGCTGCTGGATGCCTCATCGATCTGTGTGCTGCTGTGGTGGAGGGAAAGGTGCGTTGAGAGAACCGATTCAGCCACTAATTCAAGCAATTGCTTTCTCTAACACTAAATTTTTATCAAGCGACCGTGATAAATCATTGCTATTACTCCAGGTTCGCAACGGCTTCGCGTGCATTCGTCCCCCGGGTCATCACGCGGAGAGGGAGGTCGCCATGGGATTCTGCTTCTTCAACAACGTCGCCGTCGCTGTGAAAGCGTTGAGGACGAGATATCCAGAGCAGTGCAGGAAGATCGCCATCGTCGATTGGGTGAGTTTTCTCGATCATCTCTCACCGAAGATCAGTTGTTTCAATCATTCTCCCTTGAATCATTCATGGCTTCTCTCTACAGGACGTCCACCATGGGAACGGCACTCAACCAGTGTTCGACGAGGATCCCAACGTGCTCTATCTATCGATGCATCGACACGACAATGGCAACTTCTTCCCTGGCACAGGAGCAGTGACTGATGCAGGAAGGGGCATCGGGAAGGTGAGGACTGAACTAGAGTTGACAAATCGGCACCCGTCTCTCCTCATTTTGCGTACTATCTCGTCTCTCTGAAAGGCGAGAGATCATGTTAAACGAGAGAGGCGCGTGCCGAATTGTCATCACTAGACTGAACCCTTTCATTCCTTCAAACCCGCTCACTTCAGGGCTACTCCCTCAACGTTGCCTTCTCTGGCGGAGTGATGGGCGACGCAGAGTATCTCGCAGCCTGGCGAGTCGTCGTCCTTCCCGTTCTCCAGTCATTCCGACCCGATTTCATCGTCGTCTCGGCTGGATTCGACGCGTGCAAAGGGCACGCAAATGCTCTCGGAGGGTGAGCAATCAATGCCTTTTCGACCTTTGATTGAGATGAATCGGATTGAATGATTTCATTCAAAGAATGTTACAGCCTCTAGCTAATGGATAATTTGTAGGTACGAGGTTTCTCCCCAGATGTTCGGATTCATGACTCGATCACTGATGGGTCTGGCAGGAGGAAAGGTGGTTCTGGCCATGGAAGGAGGTTACAATCTAGAGATGATTGCCGAATCTGCAGAGGAATGCGTCAAGGTAGGAAGATTCTTCGAGCTCATCGAATCCTCGATTCTGCAGGCCCTGATGACTCCTGGAGACGAAGTGGACGTGCGTGAGTGTCGACTGTCCCAGGAGGCACTCGAGTCCGTCCCATGCCATCCAGCCCAAGAGACCATTCAGAAGGTACGATCAGTCGAACAATGCACGGCGCAAGAAATAAAATTGGCGTTTTTGGAACGTTGCCATAAATGCATTCATGATCTCGTTCTGAGTAATACTCTGTAATTCAGGTGATTGCCTGCCAGAAGCTGCACTGGCCGGTGCTCGCAGGCGGAATCCAACCGATTAGCATATCGGAGCAGCACTGGCAGCTGATCCATGCACAGTTCAAGGTGGGGGAAGAATAGAATGATGAGGATGAAGAATTATTTTCGAAAGTCATGAGTAGAGACGGATTCATCATTCCAACAGCCCAAACCTTTATTTGATCAGTAATAATATGCTCCTCTTCAGGCGATGACGATGCAAGATTCCTCCGAGCCGATGTCCTCCTGACAATTAGCCCCTTCCTCCTCCTCTCTCTACACCAATCCCCCCTCTCGATCCATCGCCTAGCGTTCGTCCCTGCTTGCAACAAGCCCTCCTCTCACCTGCCTCTCTTCCTCTTCCATTCTCCAGTTCCACCCCCTCTTTCTTGCCTACCTGTGCTCCATCCACACAGCTTTACTCCATTCCCACTCCGTCCCCGTGTTGACCTACCGCACTCGTGTTGACCCACCGCACTCGATGACCTACCGTACCCTCGTTTCGTCCCTTCCCCCCTACCTCACTTCCACAATCGAGGAACGACCCCGTGATCACATTACCGTACCCCTTTCTCTCATTAATCGATTCGATCAATCCACCGTATCACGATGCTACCGTACTTTTCTGCATTGATGGCTTTAGTACTCGATGCTTCTCCATCTAGTCTTCATTTCCAATCGCTGGACAACTTTCATAGATTCTCACAGTACTCACAAGGTTTTCAATCGGTTACAAACACGATTCGGTTCATTGTATTTTCTCTCATTTCCTAGTTTGTTTGTTTATTAATTCCCTTTCCTCGCCTCTAACTATCGAATTACAATGCATCTCAACCCCCGTTGTGTCCCGTGGTTTACTCTTCAATACCAACGCGATTGTCCCTTTGTTTCTCTAGTCCGACTATTCATCCACTTCCAATCTCAACCATCGTATCAATCAATTATCGATTCGTCTCTGTCTTCATCTTCCAATCAATTTGGTCCTCATTCTACAGTACATGTTGTACTACCGTATCAAATGCCATCTCCCACTCTCCATTTCGTCATCCTCCCTCTTTCTAGTGCTATTGCTCCTTCGATTCGTTCCCTTCTCCTCACTTCCTTCCATTAGGCCGTCGCCCGACTGTAAATATAGCGAAACTTCACAAATTGCATGCATAGCTATCAGATACTATTGCAGAGATAATATATTCACACTAATATTGACTACATGTTCATACTGAGCTTTGATTCGATTCGTTTTTGCAGATGTTTCGAGAGATTTCAATCGCTACAGAGTAGGCACGAATCTCTCAGATAAAACACTTTTCCCCCTTTATTTCGAGGTGAAAATTCAAGGAAATGATCATTTATCAGTCGATTTTCGCTCGTTGACTCGCAATCGTCTGTCGAATGTGAGGCCAATCGATTTCAACCTGAAAGGATGAATCTGAACCATAGAAGTGATCCCTCCACCCACCTGACTCTGATACTTCAGAAACTTCTCATTCGTCTCTTGTCGGCCCATTTCCTGTAGTTTTTTTATTCAAGAGACCAAAGACCAATCGAACCTGCAGATATTTCTGTCGATAGCCAATGACAATCTCCAGTAGGTCACGATTCTTCAGAGCTATGTCGAGAGCACTCAAAAGTAATACTGTAAGGAGGAGGAAGAAGTGACCTACCGATCCCATTTGAATGAGGTGATATTGAGCATGAGAGCTCTGAAGGGATGACCGGCCTTCTCCAGCATTACATCCGCTTCGTTCATCTGAACATTGATCTTTGATCTCTCTGTCAGTCTAGTCGAGTCAGTCTATGGAGAAAAGCATTATCTTGATAACCTTCAATTCCCCTTTTTCACAACTAATCTCACTTTTCCACTGAGCATCGTCATCATTGCTGCCTTTACATCTTTGTCCTTCTCGTTTCGAATATCCCGCAAGAATTCAACCTTTTCGATCTGAAAGATGAACCTATCCGTAAGATTGTAAAGATCAAAGACCAACCTCATCTAATGATCCGTAGGCGATTTCAGCTGCGTAGATATTCCTTGCCTGCATGGCCAGCCCTGCTAGCATCGCCCAGAGAGAATCGTCCTGAGGGAGATCAAAGATCACAGAGTGATTAGATTAGAGTCCCTCACATTCATGTGTCGACACAATCGAATGGCATTGTCCCATTTTGATTCTTCCAGATGAACCAACAGAGCTGAATTGAATTGAATATCTGGAGTAACCGACGATCGAACCTGCGGGGAAAGGAGAGAAGGCGGAGGGAAGAAGAGAACCGTCGGATCGACGGAGAAGAATCGAATTTTGAGTGAAACTAAGGGAGTGACGTCATCATTAGTCAATCAACTGATCACTTACTTGAGTAGTTCAGGAAATCGTCCCAGTTGCTCGACTTTCTTCGTGATTGTCGTCTTCTCGAGTAGATCTCGATGGTCGAAAGCGATGGATGGACAAGGCCACACAACCAGTTGACCCTCCTCAATTGCATACTTTGTTTTCCCAACAATTTCATTTCCATTCGCTTTTCGAGTGTTTGCGCACTACACATATTGAAAATGCATCCTAGAGCGCATATGCAGCGGTGTCCGAGTGGTTAAGGAGTTTGACTCGAAATCAAATGGGCTCTGCCCGCGTAGGTTCGAATCCTGCCCGCTGCGAAGCTTTTTGCCACATTTTTCTCTGCTAACCTGCAGTCCTGCCAACATCGGCCACTGGTCGTGGAAGCAGATTCGTTGAACTAATGTTCCTGGAGAATATAATTTCATCTAGAGAACTATTTTCTCATCTCACCCAATTTCGCAGTTCGAGACACTTTTCCGAATGTTTTGATCATTGCAACGTGAACGCTTCCTGGAATTTTAGCCTGGTTTATTCAGTTCCCCGAAAATTGAATAGTTTGATGCATTGCGAAGGGCTCAAACCTGCAGAATCGATCATCGCTAAAAGTCGATTGTTGATGTTTCCCGATTGAGAGAGACAGATCTCATCGACTTCCGACTGAAATGTCCATGATGCAGAGCCTAACTTCTATCTATCGTCATTGATACCGAATGGCTGATCTTTCCATCTCCTTGGTTCTTCGAAGTCTGTGGATCGAGCACATGGATCTGGCTTTGATCGACTTTATCCACCACGGCTACCGTATCTCCCGAGAGGGCGATCGTGCTGAGACCAAAGATCAGACAAATTGACGATGCAAAGTTACCGTTCATGATGGCCTGACCCAAGGGCAGAATTGGGTAATTTCAGCTCGCAAACGAGTCTTCCGTCATAGCCAAAGACGTAGAGACCCGCACCGTCAGCGAGCAGAAACAACCTGCAATGTAGTTTCAATCCAGAAATAGCAAACATCGTGAATTGTCTAAAAAATTGCAAAACTTTGATCTCGGGCGGGCTCGAACCGCCGGCCTTCTGTGTGTTAGACAGATGTGATAACCACTACACCACGAGATCTACTAGAGATGGGGGGTAAGGACACTATGTGAGAGTGATCAGGGTGTCAATAGGAGAGTTTTCTCTTGGTTGAGAATGAGGTTGTTGAATGAACTGAATTTTCTGCCTGGACGATGACTGAAACTGCTCCTTCCTTGAGATCGACGAGTACGGGAGTATTCCAGTTCTGATCACTGCGAAAAGAAGATAGATTAAGAGGGGAATTCCGTCATAAACAGAAATGGCAAAACAGAATGAAGAAGGTATGTCCTTCATTCGAAATTCATAACCACGTCTCACTTATAGATGTAGCACTGTTTCGTAGTAACCAGCACGAGATGACCGAAAGCGATGCTCATTCGAGTCACTCGCTCCCTCAATTATCCATTTATTAACTGCCCATAAATCGATACTCACTTCGTCTCCAATGATTCGTACGCTGCCTCACTGCTCACATCTCGAACCTACAAGAAGATTACGATAGGACGGAATATCGGTCTACCGTACCTCCACGATGTTCCACTTCGTCTGCACCACGTCCAGGTTACGATAGGAAACGCGTCTGAACCATTTTGCGATCACTTTGGATTACGGTAGAGCATGATTACGGTACCTCTCGATGATGTGGGCGTGAACCACGTGCCCTCCTGCGGTACCAGCTGCGACTTGGGTTCCATCGGGAGACCACGCGAGAGCCATGAGAGAACCAGAGGAGAGAATGTCAAGGGAATGAGCCCACTGCGAGATGGGGGGTTAGAGGGGAGAGATCAAAGATCAACTGACCCCGGCCTTATCACAGAGTCGTAGCAGATTGAATGATCCGACAGCGAAGAGAGTTCCATCGGGAGAGAAGGAGAGGGAGGTGATGGGATATTCATGGAGAGAGGAAGAGAAGAGCAATCGACCGAACGAATCCCACACCTGATAAGGGAATGGTAACTGCTCTCGGTAAAATTATTGAATGATACACATTTGAGATCGAAGTAGACCAGGAGTTGTGTTCATTTCCGTTTTCAGAATCGCCCATTATTTTTCTAATTAGAAATAATTAAATAATTCGTTTTTTGGGTAATTTCTGCATTCTCGTCTACTGTGATATCATGTGAGAGATTCAATCAACATTCGAAGTTGTTCAATGACCTACCTTGAACTTGCAGTCTTCCCCTCCAGTAACGATGAGATCAGAAGCAGCACTCCAATCAGCACACAGAATGATCCCATCGTGAGCCTTCCATGAGAGAGGCGCGACCTGATCGACAGAAACAAAGTGAAAGCGATCATGAAAATTTAGCAAAAAAAGAATTCCAACCAACCGGATTCGAACCAGTGACCTAAGGATCTACAGTCCTCCGCTCTACCAACTGAGCTATGGTTGGGAATGAGGGAACACACGCTATAATGATTGACAACAACTCACCTGCATCTTCAAGCTCTTGATGTACGCTGATTCGCCGCATGTATAGAGAATCTATAACCAATTCTGCATTAATTTAATGTGTTTGCACTTGTATAAACCTTATTCGCTTGTCCATTCCAAGCACAAGAGTAGGAGGGAGAAGGAAGAGTGGCGAGAACCGATCGAAGAAGGGCTTGTCTCGACCACATCTTCACTGTTCCATCCTGTCCACCTAGATTGCGTCATCCCTACTCCATTCAGGGACGAACCACTCACTGGTCAGAATGCCCGTTCCATCGGAACTCCATCTCACACACAGAGCTGCTCCCTTGTGCGCCTCGACACTTCGATCGATCTTACCCGTCCGAGAGAAGAGATGCAATTTGCCTGAAGACATTCATATCTCGTCGATGACGTCATCGATACCATCAGAAGTCGTCACGGCGAAGACGTCGTTCTGCTTCGAGAGACTTCTAGGGAAGAAATGGAGAGATGTAGCGTAGAAACCTCTGAATACAACGAAGAATCGAGATGAATTTTCACTAACTCACTGAGGAAGATCAGCCATCTTATTCGCCTCGAGATTGATCATATTCCATTTGAGAAGTCGTTGATCGTCCCCGAATGAGAGAACCTATGAGAAGGGTGTTATAAATGGCGTGATTAACATCGAATGGATCGTCGTAGTATACGAGATTGGACTGAGGATCAATACTTCCTGTGCTCACCTCATCACTATTGCTCCATCCCACTCCACACACACAATCGGAATGCCGAGCCTCCCTTGCTTGGATCACTTTCAGACGCATTTGGGGCTAGGAGAGAGAGAAAGGAGTGGTCGGTAGAAGGAGAGGGAGGGGACGCATTGTGAGTGGTTGCCATGGAGAAGAGTGGGTAGACCAGCGGGGGATTTGAATTAGACCACACCCGCCTTTAGAACATCATGGCGAATCTAAAATCCAGAAATTCCCTGCAGATTCTGTTAGTAATATCCTTTTTCTTCAGCTTCTAGTAAATTATATGAACTGTAGTGTGTAATTTTCGACATTTTGCTGTATTTTTTTGTTCTACTCTTAATTTTTCCTTTCGAATAGTCTATTCATAATAGAATTCCGTCTCAGAAAGAGCGGTGAAACGGAGAAATGGTCCGCAAAATGGGTAGAAACCTCTAGGGAATCGATTGCACCCTGAGGGAGAGAAGGAAGAAGGAGGGAAGGAGAGGATCCATCTCTCTTTCCTACCAACTTCCCCTTGTTTCCTCTACTAAATGCCGTCCTGATGTCGCTTTTTCTTTTACTCTGCAGATATTTCTTTGGTTTCAAACAGATCGGATGGGCTTTCTGAAAGAGAGAAAATAGAAGGCGGGTGATGGAAGAAGAGAGAGATAACTTCCCCTCTCTTTCCCTCCTCACTCTCAAAGTAATGCCAGAGGGAAGGAGGAATGGGATGGATCTCCCTTTAGCTCCCACTCTTCCTTCCTATCCCTCTTATCTTTATCACTTATTTTGACACAATCTTCGTAGCAGTTTGATTCATTTTATCATTGATATGTTCTACCGTTTTCACTCTACGTTCGAATCGTCTCCTTTTTTATTATTGTTTGCATGCCTTCATAATGGTGCGATGTGAAGAATCATAATTGCGATCTCTTCCATTCCCATGCATTATTATCATGTTTGTTCGCTGTTTTGGATGGTTGGTTTTTTCTTTCGGCGGGTTCTTGTTTCTTCATGCTTGTATTGATCAGATAAGGCGATAGATCGTGCTGAATCGAGATAGAGACAGGCACCTTCTCCCCTATGTTCGTGCGCCTTTCGTCGGCGGAATTTCGGACAGCTACTGCTTGAGATAAATAGAATGCGATGTAACGAGGTGAGAGAGTGTTGAGAAGGAGGAGAGGAGAGAGAAGGGAGAGTGGACGAGAGAGAGCGGGCAGATTTGAGAGAACAGCTACATCTCACGTAATGCTCAAACGTCAGGAATTGTCGAATCTCACTTGAACCTTCCCTTACCTGAGACTTCTGCTCTTGTCACTTTCGATTTTTTGCTTAATCTGAAAGTTACGGGAAAATTAGCTATTTTCAATTTCCAATTTTTCTAACTACGAAGTTCGTACGAACGTTCGAATTGATAAGGGCTGGGCTTATAAAATGATGTGAGTTTGTACCAATAGGTTCCCCTCCAGTGCACTCAAGAAACCCCGGAACCTTCACTATGATCTCCTTCTCAATTCTCGATCTTCCCTACCGTAACCCCCTTGATTACCGCATCTGTTCCGCATTCGTTCCTCCTGTAATAGTCATCGTACTCCTCTCTCTCAATCCTCTTTTCCTCTTCCAAAGTCACTCTCCATCTTCATCATGCAATGTGAATTACTGATCGTTCCTTGTGCAGTTACTGACTTCTATTTCTGACTCTCTCGTTTTCGATTACAGATTGGTCTTTGATCTTAGCTCAACTAATGGTGCTTCATTACAGTTACTGACCATCTACTAACCCAAAACATGTCTGACAAGAAGATCGATCTTACTCCCCTCAAGAAGGCCGGCGTCCCTATCTTCTTCATCGTCGGTACGGTATCCTACCGTAGTCTCTCGCTACCGATCGATAACTGACTGACTAATCTCCGGTTCTCAGGCGGTCCCGGCTCCGGCAAGGGCACTCAGTGCGAGAAGATCGTTGCGAAGTACGGTCTCTCTCATCTCTCCTCGGGCGACCTTCTTAGAGACGAGGTACTGTAGGTAATGTAGACTGAAGGCTACCGTATTCGACCTACCGTAACCTCGATCGATTCAGGTCAAGTCTGGCTCGGCTCGAGGCGCGGAGCTCACTAAGATCATGGAGGCTGGTCAGCTCGTCCCTCTGGTACGGTACCATCCCTAGGGTACTGTAACTACAGTATCCTACTGTAACCCCATGACTACCGTACTCTTGCAGACGGTCGTTCTCGATCTGATCAAAGAGGCGATGCTCAAGGAGGTGGCCAAGGGATCGAAGGGGTTCCTCATCGACGGATACCCCCGAGAGGTCGCCCAGGGAGACCAATTCGAGGCTGAGGTACGGTAGCTGCTACGGTAATACTGTAGGTAAAGATGGTACGGTATAATTCTAAATCAACTCCCATGAGCTTATCTCAAATCTGCGCTGGACACTGTTGGTGTACGGTATCCACAGTACTCCTTCCCTTCTCAGATCATGCCCGCCAAATTGGCCGTCTTCTTCGAGGTCTCTGAGGACACGCTCGTGAAGCGACTGCTCAAGCGTGCCGAGACCAGGTATACTGTAGGCATCGATCGATCTACCGTACTCTCTCCTGCAGTGGCCGTGCCGACGACAACATGGACACTATCAAGCTGCGTCTGAAGACCTTCAACGAGGCGACTGCTCCCGTCGTCGCCCATTATGAGAAGAAGGGCAAACTGGCCAGGGTACGGTAGATATGGATTACGGTAGATACTGTAACTATTGATTGCAGATCAAGGCTGAGGGATCGGTGGACGAGATTTTCGCTGAGGTCGTCAAGCATTTGGATAAGGCCATGGCATGAATCCCCCTTCTTCCTCTCGAGAGTAGAGCTATCGACTATGTATCATATGTGATAAACTGGCATGTACAAGGTCTACGGTTTCATTCGACACAATATTGGTATTGAAGAATGGGACTTGGCATCTTCATGGAATCTTCCCATCATGTATCATCGCTCTCTTTGTGGCCGAATCCCGGAAAACCGCCAGAGTCTGATATCCCAGTAGATACCATGCTCGTTCATTTCATTTCAAGTTTATTACGATAATCTGACCAAATACAATGTGGTTAGATTCACAAAAAAAAGTATAAAGAAAGTAATCGCAATGGAAAAAGCACGTTTTCGAAATCAAATCGACCAATAACTAGAGAACTTAGGGGGAGAGCAATGGATGAGAAGGAATTGTTTGGATGATGAAACTATATTGAGAGTGGTAAAACAAGGAATCAGAATGTGAAGATATTACAGCTACTGAAGGAGGGGGGGGAGTTACTACTCAAGTTAGCAGAGAAGAGACTTTCACAAGGAGGCAGTAGAAACGATTTGAATTTCGTGCTCACGACGGAATCCTGAGCCGAAAGTGATTACGGTAACACGAAGGGGCGACTCATCTATTATCGATTGATTGAAATGAGGAATCTCGGAGGAAGGGGGAAGAAGGGAGAGAACACACACACGAAAGCTCAATTGAGAAATTGAAATTGACAAAAGGAGAATCGATCGATCGATAATCTGAGCGAACGGTGTGGCGAATACGGTAGATAACAACACCTACAGTATAACTGTCAACTATTGAATTGATCGATGAGAGGGTGATAGTGTAGCATAGGGGGTGCATGGAGTGTGTGGTGTGGTGCGAAGGGGATACTGTAATCGGGAGGGGAACGAGATATACCGTATACACCCTAGATTGAGTGAGTGATCTACCTATGGAAGGGGGGGGGGGGAGAAAGAGAAACAACGAAGCTGCCTGTGGCTGCTACCTATCGCCTACTCGAGTCCAATTCAATACAATATCCATTCATTTCGGTGGGGGCTAATCAATCAATAATCGGGAAGGGGAAAAGATCCAAGACACAATTTGAACACATCCTAACACGCGGGTCAATTTTGCAGCTGTAAAGAACATGGAAAAATATAATTGAATGAGGAGAGTGGATAAATGGTTACATAAAAATGAGAAGGAAAAAAGCTAGAGTGCAAAAAATAAAGTAACGATTGGGATGCAGGTACGTCAACCGGGCTGTGAGAACAATGAATGGAGGGGAGAAGAGGGGAATCTACACGGGGGAGAGGGACACAGATCACTACTATGACTGTATGGGAAGGAGAGGAAAAAGTAGTCAGACTACCCTCCTCCCTCCGGATACAACGGACGGATGAGTCTGTGGAGGGGGATGAGTGATACACGCATTAGAGGAAGTCGTCGTCGTGAATGGAACGACGTCGAAGGGACGAAGGGATTCAGACTGACGACAAACACAAGATTGAGTGAGAGGGGAGAAGGGGAGAGGGTGGGGTGCAGGCATCATCATACTCTACGTCTACTATTGGAAATGGAGAGGGAGAAGACTACTTGTACAACAGCTAATGCTATCGATTGAGAGATGATCGAGAGTGCGACTGAGCAGAGGGAGGAGAGAAGGGGAGAGAACTACTCAACACTGTCTCTATATCGAGAGAGAGAATGGGGAAAGGGGACAGGAAGGAGTGGAAAGTAATCAATCAATAATCACTAAGCAACGACGACCATTACTGTGCTAGAGAAGGGGCGGCAAGAGGCAAGTGGCGAGTGTGTCGACTGAGGGGATCGAGGGGATCCGATCCATGGGTCACAGTAGTCGACGGGGCGGCCGCTCTCTCGCTGCTACAGTACTCTCCGCCTTAGGCGGTAGTCTTGTCCTTCGGGTCTTTGTCCTGCACAAAGGATACTTATATTACAGTATATTACTCAATCAATCGCTTATGCTGACGAATACTTTGATTCTTTAGACTCGAAACGTTCTTAGAAATGATATTGCCAAAGCATCTTGTTAACTCTGGTCTCATACCTGTAGATAGACTTCGAAGTGGACGAGGCCGAGACGAGAGGTGATATCGTGGACGATATTGGAGGCGAAGGCACGGCACTCCACGAGCACCACTTGATTGCGAGGAAGAGAATCGAACTTGACCATCGCCTAAATTAGGGATTGATAAACATCGCTGCAATTTTCTACTCACTATCAACGCCTAATACTGAACCAATCAGGTATTGTCATCATCAACAGTCACAGTCAAAGTGCCGACTCACGATGGGTTGATGGTAGTTGTCCATCACTTGGTACGGGTAGTACTTTCCATCGATACCCGACGTCGGAATGTACGAGACCTTGCCGATGTGCTCCTTGTCCGGATTGTTCTGCAGAGATACTCATTCGATTCACTTTGCAAACAATATTAAATAATAATGTAATATACAAATAAATAAAAACTGACGGTTCCATCGCAGTGGAGGGCGATCGATCCCTTTCTGTAACGGTCGCGAACCTGAAAGAATGAGAGATGAGGGATGGGGTTATCGCGTGGAAAGACAATGGATCATCTCAAAGACTTCATCTTCTCCTCCTTCTTCCTCACCTGCTCGGGAACGGAATCTGCCTCGTAGTCGGTGGGTTCCCATCCGATCAGACGGTTCAGTGAGAGAATCACGCACGGCTTTCCGTCCTGCCAAGTACACAACATTAAAGGTTGCAACTCCTTTCAATTTATTCAAAATTATCTTGCTAAAATCGACATATTTCAAGACAAAGTTTCAACTTGTTGCTTACCTTGAATCCATATCCATTCTTGGAGCTGCACTGGGCATTCTCGAAGGGAGTGAGCGAGAACTGGCACGACTGCAATGAGATTCCATTAATCATCTGTCCCAACTGACTACCGTAGTCCCCCCTCCTCTTACCTCCTCGATATCCTTGTCCTTATTCGACGATGTTCCATCGCACTTGCGAGTTCCGTTCGTGTTCTCATACTTTGAGAGGTACGCATCCATTTGTTTCACGAAGGGAGCGTACGATCTGACGAGATATTTAAATTATAGATTTTTTAAATATCATCTCATCACTGCGCAGGTTTTATCAAAAATATTCAGTTTTTTTTAATTTCACAGTAAACTCACTCGGGGTCTCTGATGTTGAACTTGATCATGGTCGAGTCAGGATTCTCCTTGATCCATGGTTGGTAACCGAGACCTGCAAATTCGAGAATAAGCTATTTGTTCTTCACTTTCATTTTTCGTTCCACGAATCCCTCGATCCTCGCTCTCAACCCCCCTCCCCTTCCCTTCTTTTCACTCCCTTTAACGCCCTGCTTTCCCACTTCCGGCAAACGCTTCCGGTTGAACTTATAATTACGATTTCACGAATGGGAAGAAACGGGGGAGTGCTGAATGGATTAGGGACTTGGAATCCCTTTATTCGTCAACGGAATTCCTTCATAAACAGAGTGGAATCAGTCGCAAGCAGGACTTGCATCCATCTCTTTATTCATGTATGGAGTGGATTGGGAGGGGGAGGGGGTACTCTGTCATCTCCTCTCGTCCCCAGTCTCCTCTCTTCTTCTCCCGCCAACTCCACACTTCGCACCACTCACATGCAATAACCATAATCCTTCTGTTTACTATATGAGTGAGGGACGAAATTGAGGCGAAAACTGCTGCCACGGCTGACAGTTTGCAATCTATGACGCCACTTTATCGTATGATGGCCTCCGCACATTTCATAAATCCCGATCCCCTCAACGAAATTACCTTTAATTTCACACAATCAGAACCAGGCCTAAAAATACAAAAAATATTAAAATGATTCCATCTGAGGGTGCCCTCGACCTCCCTCTTCCCCTCCTCTAACTCATCCTCACAACCGTCATCCACACTGCAACTATTTGAGCATCGGATGAGCCCTGCTTCCCCTCCTCCTCCTCCTCCTTCCCTTCTCCTTCTTCTTCTGCCTACGTACTACTGTGAGATTACGATGAAGAATGATGAGAACAAGGAGAAACAAACGCAATCCGATCAATCGACCACCATGACATCAGTCTGTCAATCAAGGATATACTCGTACCAGAATATTCCCTTCTGATTAGATCATTGCATAAATCATGGGAGTCGCTGTCTCCAGACATTTCATCTGATAAATGGAGGGGCAATTGCTCAGTCTCCATCCCTTCCCCCCCCCCCCTCTAAACGTCGCCAGATGTGCCAATCTCTTCTGGAATGGAGTCTCTTCGAGGGAGGAGAACTTCTCGCTCCGACCCCATCTCATTTCCGATTCATTCCATCGGGTTTCGGGTCCTTCTCTTCTTTCTCTTCTCTTCCACTTCGAATCGACTGACGTCAGTGAGAGCATCTCTCTCTTTAGAGAGTACTTCAATTCAGAGAAGGGAGGAGAGAGGGAATGAAATGGGAAGGGCGCAATCTCGTTCATTCATCCCCTGATTGTCGTGGTAGATCAAAGCATCGTCTTCCGATCCCTCCGTCCAATTGGATGGACGACTGAGAGGATACATCGAGCAAATAGATGAAGAAAACGATGACAGAGTAGAGAACACTTGGAAGAGATACACCTTACGAGAGGGGAGAGGAGGGGGAGGGAGGGGGGGAGACGATGGATGAATCAGTGTTATCCCCCCATCCATTCTCTGTCGGAAACACTTGAGATATCCTGACGTCATCCGGATACGACTAAGTGGTGCACTTATTCAGACATGCAATATCTGTCTCCTCCCCTTTCGAGACTCATCCCATCATCTCATCTCCATTCTTCCTCCCCTCTAGTCTCTTCTCATGCTCATCTACACTCGCAGAATAGCGAACAGTTGCTCCATTTAGCCTCCTCCCCTCCCTCCTCCTCCTTCTTTTCCTCACAAATTGATCCTCCCCAATTCTCCTTGCAACCTTCGTCTGCATTATCAATGCATGCTCCCTCTCTCTCTCCTTTCATCTTCCTCCTGTCTCCTCCCTTCTCCTCTCCACAAATCTCCTGTATCCCAAACCCACTAGCTCGTTTCCGAACCCACTTCCCTATCTTCTTCTTCTCCTCCTCTTTCGCTTCCTCTCTCCATTTTCTGGGACTCAAGATCCATTTGGAGACGAGAGGGACGAGTGGTGGCGGAAGAAGGACAGAAGGAGAAGGGAGAGGAAGGAGAGGGGAGGGAGGGGGAGACGACGATATAAAGAGATCAGGGGAGGCCCTCTCTCTCCTCTCTCCTCTCCTTCTGGACCATGGTCGTGTGACGTCATCAGAAGGAGAAGAAGCACAAGAAGATGGAGGGAGAGAGAGAAGGATGGGGAAGTGAAGGAGGGGAGAGAGGGGGGGGGGAAGGGGGAGGGGAGAACTCTGTCCTCTTCCCATTCATTCATCCTTCTTAAGGAGTTCTGGAGGGCTGAAGAGTGGAAAGAAGGGACGAATGATGAAAGTCATCAATTGTGACATGTGTCAAAATGAGAAAAATGGCAGCTTCTCAAAGAACAAAGCCATCTTTCCCTCGATCAGTTAGTGATCAGTATGAGGAATGAATCAGGGATGCCCCTGTGCATCCGTATATTCTTCGTCCCTTCATCCCTCTCTACTCTGCTCCTCCTCGTCCCACTCTGAATCCCCCTTGGGGAATGAGGAGAGGGTCCACGGAATTCCGTAGAAGGAAAAAGAGAGCGAGAGAGGGAGGGAGGGGGAGACGAGTGAAAGACGACATGAGATTCCCCTTACTACTTCCCATTCCCCCACGTCAAATTTAGAGCAATCCCGAATACAATCAGTTTCCGATTCATCCCATGTCTCCTACCGTATCTCGAAACAACAACAATACTAATAACCGTACCGGGATTGACTCCGATGATGGTTCCTTTGCCGTAGAAGCGAGGCACCTGTGAATGGACAGTTCGACTAGGTTGATCAACGCACAATTATACCCACTTCCCATACTCAATTGGTCAAAATCGGTAAAACGATGAAAGCTGAACCTTGGGGTCGAGGGTATTGAGGAAGATAGCGAGACATCCGACCCAGAAACCAGCGAGAAGAGTGTAGAAGATGATGTAGAAGATGGTGATTTGCACTGCAAATCAACTACATTATTTCTGCCCAATCCCCATCCCCTTTTCTCCTTCTTCCTCTTCTCTTTTTGGCCTTGGCACTCCACAACTTCTCATCAACACTTTTCCTCCTCCTCCTCTCGCCCAATTCTTAGGAGGGACAGATAAACAGTGTAGAAAGAGGGAAGAAGAAACGAAGGGGACATGGATACATCTTTCTTTGTCTTTCCTCTTCTTCCTCTCTCTTCCCTTCTCTTCCCTCTTCTCGTTCCCAAACTGTCTCAATGTTTTGTCTGTCTCTGTCTCACAATCTCCACATCTCTCCTCTCTTTCTCTGTCTAAAAACAGCAACAAAAACAGAGTTCTGACTCGTCGGGGGAAGAACATTCGACACTCGTAGAATACTTCCTATTTCTTTCTTTCTCATCAGAATCTACGAAGAAGTGCGAGATTTCCGGAATTCGGAGGACGAATCGGAATGGGAAAATGATGAATTCATGCACGCTCTTCTCTATCGATTCAGTCGTCCTTTCATCCCCAATCCTGCTAAATTCCCCTCGAATAGAAAGGAGATAGAAAGGAGATAGAGAGAGAGTTAATCCTCCTGAGATTCCATCTGACAGTTCTCTCACAGAAAGGACAAAGAGTAAGATTAGTCAGTAATAAAAGCGTACTCCATGATTTGGCGGTTCTTCCTAGTACGGTGCCTGCTTCCTTATTGTAGAGGAACTTCTTGAATCCCTGAGGCTGCTCGATTGCATCCGCCTTCGAACCATTCGCCATCAACTGAAAATAATAATATTATTAAAAATTCAATTTTAAAAAATAACGCTATTTACTTCATCAAGCCATTTTCCAAAGAACCAGATTAAAAATTTTGCGTATGTTTAAACGACAAATTCATCTACTTCTCAAAGAACAAGCCATAGTGCTCTTTAACCTCTCCTCCCCTTATTCCATCCTGTGAATCATGATTCTATTCACTTCCCCTACACTCATTCTACTCGTCAACGACACTTCCCATTAGTCATTTCTCCATCTTTTCTTCCCCAATCTTTCGCAATTTTCGACCATCTGGCATCAAACAATAGCCTGTACTCCACATGCTCTGCGGCCATTAACAGTTGAGTAACTCTACGAAAGCCTCTCAAATAATTGTAAAACACTCACATCGTTAAACGTTGTCATCGCTGATCCCACTCCTTATACTATATCCTACAGTACCAATTGACGGACTATCTCGAGACGAGGACTAGGTTCGTTTCGAGAGAAGGGAATGATGAATCTTGCCCCAATTCCATTCTATATTTCACTCACTCATTCTATCCATTTCTCCATCCTTCAACCCTCCTCTTCTTCCTTTTCCTTTAATCGAGTCACTGCACGGAATCGTTCAAATTGTTCGTCTATTCTAACTTTCAATTATCCAAACGGCAGTAATTTCTTCTCTCCTCCACCTCTCTCGAACCCGTAACCTTTCCACTTAATCTCCCCTCTGTCATTCGCACAATGCTCTTCTAAATAGCCATTCTCCTTTCGGATGGGGACAACTTTTCCATTGAGTCTCCCTTCCATTCCACTCCCTCTCCTCTCTCAAATCACTAATCTTCTTACGATTCCCCCTTCTACAATCATCGCCTATTTACCAACACCATCCACTACTCGCACCCCATTCTCAACCCGATTTGCAAACTAGACACTCATATTTAATCTATCCATTCGGAAGAACAGAGGCTTATAAATGCTCACCTGGTTCTGTTCTTCAATTGGGTTGTTTCCTTTCACCATCGTGGAGTACTGTAGATGGTACGGTATCAATCAATGGATGGACGGGACGGGGGGAGGGGGTACGGTACTGGTTCGGCTGCTTGGCCCGAGTTTGAATGGGTTTCTCTTTCTCTCGAGATGGAACTGACTCGACTCTGCTCGCGATCAACCGCGCACCCTGCAATACAACGACCATTCTACGCCATCCACACTTAAACACTCGAAGAAGAAGGACGCGAACGAGGATTGAATGAATGAGACGCGACGAGTACAAAAATGCGATGGAGATGGAGCAAATGGATGAATAAAGAGAGGGAATGACATCGTCGTAGCATCTTCTCCTCTCTTTCCCTCTCTTCGCATCTCTCTCAGTCAGAGCATCGAGGAATAATCATAATTGATACTAAAATGAGTCACAAAAGAAAGGCGACACGAGAGACGACGATTCTGAGAGGGAACGAAGAAATGGAGAATTGAATTGAGGAAACTATCGAGGAAAATAGCATGAAAAATAAGGCTAGAGCGAAGAAAAATGGAATATCAGTGCAGATATCTTTGAGATAGATATAACGAGGGGGTGTCTCGGGGAGAGAGAAAAGGAAAGGGGAGAGAGAAGAAAGAGAGAGGAAGAGGGGAAGAGAGATGGAAAGGGGAGAGAGAAGAGAGAGAGGGGGAGAGGGGAAGAGAGTGCGAAACGGAGGCATAGAGGCAGGGCTCATCGATTGAGTTTAGAAAGAAGAGAAGGAAGGGGAGGAGAGACGGGAGGGGAGGAAGGGGACAAGGAGAGAGATGGAGAAGACTACCACTCAGTAGAGATTGTAGAGACATCGAGATATCCTCTATCTGGGAGAAGGGACAATGCAGGAATGGAGAGGGAAGAGACTAGCTAGACATACAGACTAGCCTCGGGCAGAGGAAGGAGAGAGGGAAGATAGAGGGGGGGGGGGGGAGAGAGAATGGGGGAATTCCCCTCTGTGCACCCTCAATGAGCAGTAGTACACTGTGATGTGAGGTGATCGAGTGAACGGGAGAAGGCACTATTGACTCCACCCCAGAAAGATCAAAGATCACATGAGAACATGTACCTTTTGCAGTGACAAAGGGGCCATTTTGACAGGCTAGCAAGATACAGTTTGAGACAGGAGGAGGGGAAAGTGCTGTAAACTGTAGAGAGGGAGGGAGAGAAGAGGGGGGATGGACTAAAGCTCCCCCTTTCTCTCCACTCTCAATGATCCATCTGGCAGTGAACCACCACTGTGATACTCGCAATTGAAGGGACAAGTAGTAGAGAGTGGACAAAGAGAGATCAGAAAGGAGACGAGAAGGAAGGAGAAGGGAGGGATAAGGGAGACCAATGGAACTATCCGATGCCTCAAAATAGACGACGACCCGCTCTAATGCCATATAAAATGGTAGAGAGGAGAGAGGGATCGTAGATCAGTGCCACCTCTGAATGAATGTCTATTTGAGGGTGAAAGGACACGGAGGAGACAGTTATGAATGTGCAGGGAGGGAAAAAGGGAAAAGAGAGAGATGAAGAGTGCTAGACCTTCTTGCTCCTTCTAGAGAAGATGAGGGGAGGAGCGAACACGCAAGGGAGATTCACGACCATACCTCGGATGGATAGAGTAATGGGAAGGAGAAATGAGAAAAAAGGAATGGCAGGTCTACTTGATGAGTTGTCTCGCACAACCTCAGTAGAGTTCAATAGAAGTAGGTAGAGAGTGTTGTAGAAGAGGAGGAGGGGGAGGGGAAGGAGGAGAAGGACAGCGGGAGCCGTCCCTTTCCATTCAGTTTAGACCCTCTATTCAAGGAGGGAGAAGTAGTGACTACTTCTTTAGATGGAAGAGGAGGGAGGGAAAGAGGGAAGGAGAGGCGAAAGGCATAGTCTAACCAAGTCTCTTTCCCTCCTTCCTCTCTCTCTTCTCCCTTCTGGAGACCCAATTGAAATCGTCAAAACTCGTCGGTGCATCGCAACTTTGAACGTATTTTGAACTGCGGACAGCAAAAATATAGGTGCGGAACGGGGAATAAACAGAAGAGAGGAGGAGAAGAGGAGAGGGAGATGACTGCGATAGAATCGAGTAGGAATTTGAATGGAGTAGAGATTCTTATCGTCTAAAGGAAGGAAATGGAGGGTAGTTGAGTAGAGAATGAGGCACTCGTAAGATGGTAGTAGAAGTAAAAGAGTCAAGGTGGAAACCATCCCCTCATCCCTTCCTCCCTATCTCTCAATACTGACATCATTCCAATTCCCCTTCTCACTCGACACTTAGTTCCCATTCTGAATCATGCTTGCAGATTGAAGAAAGGCAAACTGTGAATTGGAAAGAGGAAATCAGAGGAAGGAGAGAAATCACAGAAATCATAATCGAGGAACGAGGAAATTGCCTCTCCCTTTTATCCCTATTTGAAGCCCGTTATTATGAATTATCACCCCAATCAGAGTGCTAAGAATAACATCAACGGTTGAATCACGCATAAACTCGCACCTTTTCAGGCCGCGATAAGAGGAATGATTTCTCTCCCAGAATAGTCACTCGTCACCGGTGTCCACTAGGGATGAAATGAGAAGATCTCAGCGCTCTTCCGACTCCCTTATCACCCTTCTCATTCTATTCCCGTCTCTTCACTCGATCTGAGTACGTCACTCTCCTCTGATCTGATCCCCCCTCTCTTCCCTTCACAACACTCCAACCAACTGTCTATCTCTCTCTGCCTTCCTCAGTCCTTCCCTTCCGCCCATTCCTCATTCCATCGAACACATCCATCACTTATAATAGCTCTCTCTCCTCTCTCATCTGATCTCACCTTCTGATCTACATCTAGCAATCGATAATCCCCCCCCCTCAATAACAGACCAATTAGAAAGAATGAGATTGAATAGTCTTGAGACGAGATTGATAACCGCCTATCAGTGAATGAGTCATTTCCCCCCTAATAAGCTTGAATTCATGGCAAACAGAAACACGAGAACATTGACCACAATTGGGTCCAATCCGACCACAAATTGATGGAGAACAAGCTAATAAAAATCGAAATATAGCTAAAGACGAGAGATATCATTTCTGAGAAGAAAGAGGATGGGGGTCAGACACTTTGACGAGATAAGCGAGAAATGAGAGTGAGGGAGTGGGGAGATGATGGGGGAGGAGGAGAGAGTGGAAAGCGCAAGACAGAAATCAGTTGCGTAAAACTCTTTCCTCGGTGCTCCTCTTGTCTAATCCTCAAAGAAGAAGATGAAGAAGAGGAGGGGAGACGAGAGTAGAGAGGATGGGTAGGTAGAGGGAGGAGGGGGGAGGAGGCAGATCAGTGAACGTTCTGCCGACGTCGAAATTCTCAAACATACGCAAGCGCGCTCCGAGGGGGAGGAGAGTATTACTGAAGGAGGAGGAGAAGAAACTAGAAAAGAAGTTGAGATGAGAAGGAAGAGGAGGTACTACCTCCACAGTGATCTCCCACCATAGAGCAAACGAGGGGAGGGGAGAAGGGAGAGGGGAGAAGGAAGAAGGGAGAGGGGGGAGAGGGAGGAGAAGGCAAAGGTTAAGCGGGTGCGCGCTTCACTAGCAACCACGACGTAGTACAAAGGAGGGGAAAGCCTCTCCCACTCATATTGGGTTTCACGCCTTTTGATCCACTTTCCACCTACCTTCTCCCTCCTTTGCCCCTTCTCTCTCTCTCTCTCTCTCCGCCCAATTCATTTTGCGTGAGCGGTAGTAAACTGAACGAGTGAGGGTGAGGAAGGCTATGGGAGGAAAGGTTGAGTGGATGGCAAGGAAAGAAGAATGAAAAACGTTCCGGTCACTTCAAATGCCGACAATTAAATGTGAATTAAAGAGATTCGCAATTTTTTGGTAGGCCAAATAATTTCAACATCCATCCATATGCAAAACTTCAATGGAGGTAAGGAAGAAGGAGGCATGAGAAGGATGAGTAAATGACACTCTGCCTATCAAGTGGTCGTAAGCATCGACCGATTGGTCACTTTTCCTCCTATTTTTAGCTCTTCCTCTCTCTCGTCTTCTCCTTGTCTCTATCACTGTTACTATTCTCGACATGCTCCTCTACAGGTCCCGCACGCGTCTATAAATAGATCTGCAGAGAGCGGCACAGAAGGGAATACTATCGTGGTCTCTCCGATAATGAATAGTATTGATGATAGAAATGTACTACTATTCGAGAAATCTTTAAAGTAACCTTAACCTTTAAAACAGTATACAGCGTCTTGATCCCTGACCATCTCACAAAATCTACCTATCAGAATCTATCAGCACCGCCAAAAACAGCGCTTATCTCCGACTGTTTCCGTTCTTCTTTTCTCCCTCTAAAGAGTGAGCGAATGAAGGAGAGATCAGTATCATCTTATCATCCCTCCTCCTCTCTTTCCTCTCTTCTTCCCTATCAAAACAATCTCCAATCCTGGAAAGTCAGCCATCAAACTGTCAAGAGGTGTGAAGATTCACACTTGGCAAGGAAAAGATTGACGGCTCTATGGATATGGCAGCAACAAATAATCTCTATTCTAGGGTCTCTCACTTTTCTCTCGCTCGATAACAGATTGCGCTGCTTTCAGAATCAGCCTCTCCAAGAATAGTGTCATCATTGCTTGATTGTCAGAACAATAAGAGGGATGGACATGATTGATCTACCGCCCAATCAATACTCTGATGCAGTCGTCACGTGAAAACAGAGGTTCCTTATTATGCCAAAGAGAGAAATAGAAGGGGTGGTATCTATAGATTGATCTGCTCTCGAAAACAGTCCCTCCGTCTACCTTCCGTCTCTTCTCTTCTCTTTTCCGGTCAGTCACAACAACCACTACCACCTCGCTTATTATCGCATCACAATCGTCACACTTTCCATCCCTTTCCTCTCTTCTATCCTCTACTCTGACCTGCGAGAGCCAGGGAGGGACGGGGAGGGATGGAAGGGGGAACAGTCCAAGTGTCGAGACGATACGAGTAATTCAGACTGTCAGTCGAAGGGAGAGAAGGAGGATGGAAACAGTTGGATGCAGACTAGATAAGTGGATTGTGGCCGAGTGGAGGAAGAGAGGGTCGACGTGTGAAAACAGTGCCTCCATCTACCCTAATCCACTCCTTCTCTACCTGATACGGACTACCGTTCCTCTATCTGCTCACTACTATCAACAAGGAATGCGACTTGCAACTCGCTTCCAGATTATCCCTTTCAGATCAGAAAAGACGTCAAAAGAGACGTCAGAAGGGGCTCACAACAGACGTCAGCCCCGGATTAGATTCTTATAGGTGCAGAGACGTCTTTGAAGAGTCGCTTATCACTCTCAAAGCACCTAATCAAGATTGGGGCGTGTGGGCTGATCGAAGGAGAGGAGGAGGAATGGAAAGGAAGGAAGATGACGGGGGATGGTCTTCAATAGATACTCGTGACGTCGTGCAACCAGGAGAGGAATGAAGCACGCGGCAAGAGAGGGGATCACAAAACGAGTATCGATGAGATGCGAAAAGAAACTGTCGTTAATGGATGAGAGATAAGAATAGTACAGCATTCGATGATGCACTCAGTGAGTCAATGAGACGATATTGATAGTGATTATAGGAGGGATGAGTGAGATGACTATGAGTCTATCGATCGAGGAGGAGTAGATAACGATATAATTCCATAGGGAACCGAGAATAGATTATAAAGCTGATATTGGAGATAAATAGTGATAAAAAACGGATGAAAAAATCACCCCTTCAGGCTTTTCTAGGTAAAATATATTAACATGATAATTCCCTTAGTGACCAGACTGCATAATAGTATCAATCGTCACAATAAAAAAGAGAGAGAATCGCTATCAATATCAACAGAAAGAGGGACTGAGAGGCATCGATCAGAGATCTCCAATGGAACGAAGAGAGAAATAGAAGATTCAGAGATGAGGAGATTAGAAGGCGAAGATTCGAATTGAACCATGAGAGCAAAGGCTGTCTTCTGCCACTCATAGAAGGAGGACGACTCTTCTCTCTCTCTCCTATTCCTAGAGGTATCTCTCCCCCCCCCTCCTTCTTCCCCTCCTCTCTCACTCAATCCTCACTTCGATATGCATCACATCTCTTCATACGCTCACTTATCGACTTCTGAATGCCGTCTTTGCATCAACAGAAGAGGTCCACGACTAACTTCAATGGAGGCATGCGAGAAGACGTTGCTCATACAATTATGCGCACTCGAAATGACGACATGGCAACACACTCCCGCACCACTTCTAGAGACTAGCTCACTCCCTGGTTACTGTGGGGACGAGAGAGCTACACCTGCCCATAGATCAACGAAGACCCGAGTGAAGAAGGAGAAGGCTTCTCCCTCCCTTCTCCCGAGAGAGAGAGAGAGAGAGAGAGAGGCAAGGGAAGGGCATGGGAAAGAGTAGACAACTACGAGGCCAAACAAGCATCCATACCTATTCTCGCACCTCGCGACCACATTTGTCGTATCTGTGTCGGATTGACTATGGCAGGAAAGGGGGAAGGAGGGGGGCAGAAGGCAGGATGGCAGGAGGAATGAAACATGAGACAATGCTGCTGGATGGGACAGAGAGGACGACCTCACCGCTGCATACACTCAATCCTCCTCTCACACCGCGACCAGATCACTCTGCTTCTCTGTCACTCTCGCCCCCCTTCGAGTTGTTACTCGTGAATATCAGACCTGGTTCATCAATTTCCTCTGCGTCTCTGCCCTCTGAGTGATCGTCGTGATCCAAGCAGGCACAACAAAAACATTGAGAACGAAAGAAGGGAGGGGGAAGGGGGAATGAGGGTGGAGGGGAAAGATCAAGAAGATTCTCTCTCTCACACACACACGTATCGAACTTCGTCCCAATCTCGTAACCTCCTCGAAATTACCTTGCTAGGTCGAAAAAGTAGCCATCGACTAGAGAGGACGCGCAGAATGGAGAGATTGAGCAGAACACTTGAGTCGATAGATCAAGGAGAGAGAGGGGGGACGAATTCCCCTCCTCTTCTTTAGGTTACAGGAAGTTAGAAGAAAATTGAAACTGACGATAGCAGATCAAAGTGAGGCGAAGAAAAGGGGTAGCAGAGAGCAAATACAAGAGGGGAGAGGAAGAAGGGACTGAATGAGTACTGAGGTAGAGATGGGGATGGAATTGAAAGATTGGGAGGAGGGAGATGAAAGAATATTGGGAGGCAGGCAGGAGAAATCAGCAGTGGATACACAAACATGAGAGAGAGAGGAGAGAGAAGGAGGGATAACCCGGAAGGATAAGAAGGGATGGATGGAGAGAGGTCTAGACTGCCTTCTCGCACCATATATGCAAATTGATACAAGGAGCCCATTTCAAGGTCAGAGATCATAGATCGTCCTTCCTTCCTTCCATTCCCAATTCTCAAAAGGTTCTCATCCCCACTCGCAACAATTTCGGCTCATCGAGCACCTTCAATAGATCAAAATGGTCAGCGAGGCAGTGAGGCATGAATCAATTTACGAGAGGAGAGGAGAGAGAGAAAGAGAGGCATGGGAATCATCACTTGGATCAAAAAGCGCCAATCTCCACTAGAAAGTAGAACTGTTCTCCAAAAGGGAACGAACACCAGAGAACGATTAGAGGAGAAGAAATAGAGGGAGAGGGAACCTTTGAAAAACGGGACCGTCTCGCATTATTCACGAATGCGCTATGGCGTGACCTCGAAATAGAGGAAATTACTTAATTGTAAGAGATGAGAGAACAGAGAGGGACCATGCAAATAGAGAACACATGCAAGAAAAGGAAAAATTCACCCTCACAGGCAAAATTCTACAATAAATCCCCATCTCAGAGGCCCGTAAAATAATCATCAAAATATTTTTATGTTTTTATTTAATTTAATGTCATGCTGCAAGGCACATGCTCATGCTCAATTTTAGAAAAAGGTTTTTAAACAGAAAAAAGGCCACTGCTGGATTTATAAAAATTAAAATTATCCGCAAGCCTAATTACAATTTTCGATTTTTCATTCATAATCTACTGTGAAATCTCTGAGAATCAATGAAAGGATGAGTGGTAGACAGCGAAAGAGAGCGAGAAAGTGTTTAATAGTGAGAGATGAAAGAGACAGTATCTAGAACCAGTCCAACTCTTTCACTCTACTCGGTAATCGAGAACCGACCATTATTGGGTCTTCCTCTTCTATTCAATTCCCAATACTCACTCACCCATGCACACACTTCACAACTATCGATTGACTCACTCCGAATGCTACATTAGATATATTTCATACTTTATCCATCCGCTTAGGCTGCGATCGAATGAATTTATCTCTTCCTTTCGAGACTCCCATCCTGCAATGACGTCAATTAACAATCGATACCAAGTTCAAATAGAAAAGTCCGAGTTGAATTGTAAGCGATCTGTCGGCAAACTGAACGGAGAGAGGATGGACTACTGAGAAAGAACGATAAGAGAGAGGAGGAGGGGAGAGGGCAGAGAGGGAGAGAACGCAAGAGAGCATGGACATTAAGGAGAGGCAAGTAAAAGCGCCGGAAATGTCCCATACGATCTAGAGTGTTGTAATTCTACCCTATTTTCACTATCAGGGGTGATAGAGGTCTAAAAATAGCCACGTGCTCCTTCCGTTTGGTTGAAGTGTGTCATGAATAACCATTACGAGAACAGAAAAGATGAGAATATTAGAGGAGAATCATGATCAGATAATAGTGAGAAGAAATAAATCAAGATGGGATGCAAAAACAAAGAGTAAGTGTCGATAAGATAAAAGATCAAAAGTTTTCATCGAGATACTACAACTTTTGCGTGCTATGTAAGAACTTGATCTGATTGGTCCGCGACGGAAATAGTGATCAACCATCGTTAATGTAAAACGAAGAAACAGAACGAAAGGGAACATGCAGAAAATAGAATATTTATGATGAGCATTCGAACTATTATTTTCAATGGAAGCTTCAATCGACTCCCACTCCTCCAATATATTCTCCTCATCACAGATCTCTTCTCTCGCTATCTTCACCATCCATCGACAGTCCCAAATGAGGAATAGACAGATAGGAATGGAGGAGGGAAACGGTCAACAACTCTTCTCTCTACATTCATAAATACACACCATCATATATTGGCGTGGAACGGAATCGAGGGCTAACAGTCTGCCAGTCTACTTTATGCCACTTTTCACGCAAATTCGCCTGCAGCATAAAATTATAGAACAATGACGTCCACCAAAAGTGCTCCAGAATCGTCGAGTGACGTCCTCTTCATCTTTCTGGAGGGAACGACGCCCTTCCCCCTCTCCTTCTTTCTCCGTCTTTCAGGAGACCTAATTCAATTTCATAGTCGGAGCTCCTCCCCAGAAAGGGGAAGGAGAGAGGAGGGGAGGGCCAATCCTACTCAATTCACTCGAGAAGAGCAGTCGGGAGGAGGAGGAGAGATAGGAAAGGAGGACGAATGGAGGAGCGACCCTTCGATTTGAGGATGGGCTATGAGATTATTGAGATATAAGGGACCATGAAGCAGTGCGTTAACGCGAGAAATGGGTGGAACAAGTACTAAAAGTATAACAAGCGACTTTAATCGCATTTCCTAGCTTCTCGTCGCTTAAAATGCAGATGGGGTGAGCTTCTGACGACTCCTCCCTCTGTTCTCCACTAGATCAATCGACGTCACTCGATTAGAATGAGGAGAGTGAACTACCAATCACTCCCTCTGACTCATTCAATCTCCTCGACACAAGCGTGCTTCATCTATTTATCCACCATTTCGAAAGGGAGCGAGAGAGAGGGGGGGGGGGGGGAGAGAGGATGAACTCCCGTCGTGCTTCTGACGAGTGAGTGTGAGACATTCAGTGGCCACGGGGGAGGAAAGGCGGTGAGCCATGCTTTGTGAAATATTGGTCTACACTTTCCCACGACGTCATTCTGCATTTCGCAAGATTGCAAAAAGAGCCCGCGCAGACCTACGTCAGGGGAGGGCGGCGATAGGGGATCAACAGCGTTGATAGAAGGGGTGGGGTGAGGGTTGCTTGCCAGGAGGAGGAGAGGAAGTCTCTCGACACCGTCTTTGTCGCTTCCTGCACATTGTGTGTAGAGGAAGACAGCAAGTGATGACGTCGCGAGACCGGAGGAAGAAGCAACGGATGGACGAAGAGGAGGAGGAGAGGAGAGGGGAGAAGGATTAGGGAAGGAGAAAGACTGTCGGAAGGGCCCTGCACTTGCGAACAGAGGAATTATCGAACGAGTCTGCAGAAAGCATCACAATAATATGTACCCTATCTAGAAAAGCATCGAAGAAGCGAGGCTTCATACTTCTCTATCTGCTTGAAAGAAGACTGATTTCCCATGGCTCTCTCTTTCTTTTTTCTATCATCCAATATCTCTCTACAATTACTCAGCCTCAGATGCGCGAATAGGCATAAACATAGCATGCACAAAGTTCAGTAGGAAAGAAATGGAAGAAATCAGATGGAAGAATAGAGTGAAACTGAATTCAATCGAGAGAGGGGGGGATACGAAAGAACCAAATTTCTCCCGATTGGAAGAAGGAAGGAGGAACGGGAATGGAGGAAGCACAAAAAACGAGAAAACGAAGAGAGGTCCTCCCCTTCCTCTCACTCCCTCAATCGATCTAAACCCGAACGACTCAAGAGTAGAGAAGGGAGAGGAGGAGGGAAATAGAGAGACTGAGAATGAGAAAGAGGAACAAAAGACGACCAATGCATGAAAAGACCAGAAGGTTTGTCTACTGCAGACCAATTCCATCCATTTTCCTTCCAGTTTATAGCATTCAATTCTGCGACTACGTGCTTTCTTGTTTGATTGAATATCGGAAAATTGGCATTGGAGAAGAGTGAAACCGTAGACGCTTGGGAAAATGAAGGATGCTGAAGGAAGATATGCGAAAAAGCTAAGTTACACTTCAGAAGAATGTCAAGCTTTCAGATTCTAATTCATACGATAATCTCTGATGCTCTTGGATCCACCTCCACTACTCTGCTGTGTCTACACACCTTTTTGCTTCGGAAATGGGAGAGTGATCGAATTTCAATGACAAAAGAGGGAGAAAAGTAGCAGGAAATAGGACGTTGACGTCATCTGCCAACACGCTGTCTGTTACTACTTAGATGTTACTAGAGGGGAGAAGGATGGAGAGGTAGAGGAAGAAGTAAGCACACGCATAACATAAATACAACAACAAACAGAATGGAAAGATGAACAGAAATCAGAGTTAAGCAGATAGAAAGAAGAGGTATGCAGTTTGCAGAAAAGACTCGCAACCTTTGTGATCACCCACAAAATGTAGACAAGGCACATACTTTATCAATACGATATCATTCCCTCTTCTATACATCTCGTATAATTATTATATTTACATTCAATACAAACAGCGAATAAAGAAGACTCGTTATTATGAACAAATGAGACAGGGCTGCATCACAGATATTGTAGTAAAACTGGTGAATAAGGCAAAGGGAAATTTGAAAGGATCTCTAGGTTTACCGAATAGATTAGGTTTCACGGGAGAGAGGAATGGTTTGCAACTCCCCTTCTCTCTCTCGGAGGGTCGAAGGGAGCAACGATAGTTGATCATCTACAGAGTAAGAAGAAGAGGGGAGAGGGGCAGTTATTTAGATACGTGCGTCATTCAATGTCTACATCCATCGAGAAGGATCAGGGACAGAGAGGGGAACACCGGGGGAGAAGAGAGTCGAGGATGGATCCACTACGAAATACAATCGACGGCTAAATGGAAGTAGATGCTAGACTTACAACAGTTAGTGTACAGAAACAGTCCTCGATCTCAAATCGATCGATAATCTATCGTAATCTAGGAAATACCAGTCCACTTGGTCAGCATTCCTCCCCAGCCTGCTGCTATTGAGGAATCATCTGCCGGAGGAGCTGAAATCAATACATTTCAAAAGCAATATAGATCAATGAATATCCATCATTAACATAAATACTTCACGGTCCTATCAGCATACCTGCATCAGCAACATTGTGTAGCAGACTTCTCTCCTCATCCGACAATCTCAACATAGTATTGAGAATGGGGATGAGGGCCCGTTTCTCGCCAGCCACTTTCTCGGGTGAGATGAACTGAAAAGAATGCTCACATAATAAAAAATTTTCGAGTAAACTTCTTGTGGGAAGAATGTATTAATTTGAGCAATTAACGCGAGCATGTTTATAACAATCAAAGTTACAAAAAATCTCCGATCGTTTCTTTGACTTTAAACTTGATCACGACACCCCTTAAAAGTCGAAAGAATTTTTATTTAGCTCTCTGAGCGATACTTATATTTTTAACTTGATCACGACACCCCTTAAAAGTCGAAAGAATTTTTATTTAGCTCTCTGAGCGATTCTCAGATTTTTAAACTTGATAACCATACCCCCAAAAAACTGCAAACAAATTATTTAGCTCTCTGAGCGATTCTCAGATTTTTAAACTTGATAACCATACCCCCAAAAAACTGCAAACAAATTATTTAGCTCTCTGAGCGATTCTCAGATTTTTAAACTTGATAACCATATCCCCAAACAATCTGAAAAAAATTTATTTAGCTCTCTGAGCGATATTTACAATTTTAACTGGATCACATCATCCCCTAAAAAGCGATAAAAAAATTTATTTAGCTCATTGAGCGTTACTTAAATTTTTAACTTGTTTACGACATCCGCTGAAAGTCGAAAGAATTTTTA
>LS585879.1:2819586-2869772 GCA_900490775.1 Pristionchus maxplancki
AGGGTAAAATGCCTGAAATAAGAGCGCGATTTTCAAATTTTCAGAATCGTCAAACTTTTCTCTTACAAAAGTGGTGGATTAGAGTTAGAGCAATGGTTTTAGCTACAGTAGGAAAGCACCGGGCAGCGATTAACCCTGACAAATCACATAAGTATACTGTAGTCGCTAAACAGCGTAAGGGGTGTCGTGAATCGCCGTGTTTTTTTTGCTAGGCTGAAACGCCGTGTACCTCATAATCTCAACTTCTTTTCTCATCTCCTCTTTCTCCTTCAATCTTCTCTCTTCCTCCATCTTCCCTTCCTTCTCCCTCTCTTCCTCTTCCTCATTCTCCTTCGTTCGCTGTTCGAGCACATATCGGGCGCGATTCTGAAAACGTCTGAGCCATTACCATAAAGTATTGATTACAACTCGTCCTTGTTCACAACCAAAAATGATCGTCAGTATCCTCAATCCGTTCTCTCACTTTGAATGCTTCATATTCCTTCTGCACTTCTGCTATCCTTCCATCAGCAGTCTCTCTATCCAATCGAAGTCGACTATTCTCCTCACTGAACACAGTCATTCATGGGAATCAATTTAAAACGGTTTACCAACCGGAGTGCTTCCACAATCTCTTCCAACTTGTTGGCCCTTTCCTGAGACGAAGCGAGTTGGCGACCAAGCTAAAAATATGCAAATTTTGTATTAATATATAGATAAATAGAAATAGTTAATTTATGTGCACGACTGACCGCAAGTCTCTCCTTGGTAAGATCCTCATGGAAATTCTCTGCTTTCTTCCTCTCTTCGTCCACTTTCAATTGCATCTCCGCCAGACGAGCCTTCTCTTCTATAATGGATTCGGAAATATGGTTTTGAAAAATATTGTTGTGTTGTGCATGTAAACCGCGTCATCAGAATTTTCAATTTGACGAGTTTGTGTTATTTGTCGACAAATATCGTGGCATATTGTGGTGAAAAGCATTTGAAACATTTTATGTAGATGAAGGGTCAATGGCCCCTCAAAAATGACATAAGCAATCCACATAGCGATCAAAAATGGAAAAGCGTCCGAGGCGTGCTTTTCTTCCGAATGCAACGCAAATTTTTGACATTTTCGTGCTTTTCAGCTGAAGGCAACCCACATTTGGTTATTTTCCCAACATAAGCATTTGACCCCTTGATGAGCTTCCGAATATGACAGATACAATTAGTGTCGATCGTTGTTCGTAGTGTTTGGTGCGAGTTATTACCCTGTGCCCTCTTCCTCATCTCATCAGCACTGCTTCTCGCCTTCTCACTATCAGCCACAGCCTTCCCACTCTCATCACGCAGACGGGCTAATTCCTGAACGAGAACACGTTCGCATCAAGAGTTTTCAAACTAAAATCGAAGTTTCTTCTAACTATTTCTCACGACAAATAAAATACTTCAATGAATACAAATGTGGACCTCCGCGAGTTCTTCCTTAGCTCGATCGGACAATTCGAGAGCTGCTTTCGTCTCTTTCAGCTCTTTCGTCAATTCTTTCACCTGGATAAGACGTCATATAAAATATTGTTATCAGTCATCAGCCCGTCCATTCTTTTGAGTCCAACTCACTTTCTTCGCATAATCAGCCAATTCGAGACTGGCTAGATCGACACTCGCCTTCGTATCTCGGAGTGTGCACACCTCGGCACGAGCATCCTCCAGTTGGGATCTGCACGCATTTGAATCTTTCGAAAAAGACCAAATTGCAATGTAGACATTGCGATTGATACCAGATTGGGTACTCTTCACACCTCAACTCATCGTTCAGAGCCTTGGCTGCTTCCAAATCTTCTTCTCTTCTTCGTCTCTCCTTCTCTGCCTTTTCCCTCGCTCTTTCTACTTCCTCCAACCGTAATCGATGCTCTTCCACCAACTCATGATTTGTGTCAGGAGTGTCTGACTCCTGCAAAATCAAGGCGAATAAAGATTGAACCGAGAGAATAAGTAACCTGTCGAATAGGAGCTGCAACGGTGAACGACGTGGAAGCAGAAGCCAAGAGTAAATCATATTCGCGCTTCTTAATACGAAAAATGAGGAACAGTGATGAGCGTTTCTCTTCTCAGATATAGAATAGCTCATACAGCGCTGTAGCGCAATTTCCCCGAATTCGGCGCTAAACAAACATATTGGAGGCTATCTATGTCGATAGAAATTAGAGAACTGATCTTCATGTGAACCCAACGACATGTTTTAAAGCAATTTAATACCAACCTTGAGGGATTCAATATCAGCATCTTTCTGAGCGACTAGCTTCTCAAATTCGACCTGCAAAAAACGTTATGATTTTAGAAGTCACTGTTTACCGGAAATTGTGAAGTGATCAACATTAAATTACCTTTTCTGTTTGCAATTTGGCTGCTTGATCTTTGGATATTCGTAGAGAATCGACCAGCTTACTCGCTAGCACTTCCAACTCCTCCTTGCTACTGTTTTTGATCTGAAACAAACATTAACAATAAGTGGGTGGGTATGGCAAAGCAATCAGGAAGATGTTACCTTTTCACGTAATCCGCCAGGTTTAGCAGCTGGCTTCGGTGCTGGAGGCGCTGGAGTCTCTGATTCAGACATTTTCAACTGAAATGGAACGAGATGAGCCATAAAAGGGATAAAACGAAGCAGGGCAAATAAGAGTGCAGTGAAACAGCGAGAGTGGTTCATACGTGGCAACGATAGAAGTGAGAGCAGAGTCATGAGAGTAAGATCAAGGGAAAGAGAACAGACCGAGATGGAGTGAGGTAGAGCCCCTTTCACTCTCGATTAAGAACCTCTGCTTTATGTCCGTGCTGCTCCTTTTCAGGTGAACATGACCATAAAGCCCCAAACCAAAAGCCAATCGATTTTGCTACAGAGCACGTCATTAGACTGATAACGAAAATTATAACTTAATAATTAGCATAATAAAAATAAACAATAATTTACGGCAATCTGAAAAGTACAAACTACACGAGTAAATTGTTACAGTACCTGTGCTAGGTCAGTGAGGCTTCGATAATTAGGTTCTGATTTTATTTTCATTTTATCAAAATATAAAAATAATAATAATAAAAAATTATGTATTTACGTTTTCATACAGTAAATCACATTTCGAAAAAGCACTTCTCAAATTTTGCAAATGTATCTGTAGAATAGACGTCTTCATTCCGCATACATCTCAATGTCACACTTTCCAAGGACTCTTTTCTGTAACTCCTTCATTTATCTTCAATTCGCATTTAATACATCAGAATTACAATGTTCTTAGTCGATGATTCATTCCTTCTCTCGGAAAGTGATTCATTCTCTTCATACTTTACAGATCTCCATCTAGCAGAACGTTCCTTTTAGTCGTATTTGTGTATAATTTTTTAAAAGTTCTTAAATAAGTAGGCATGTCAGCTGAGAAACGTCGTATTGACACAGTTATTCCATGGTTCCGAGATGGAGTGAGTCAATCCACGGCACTTGCATTCAACTGAACTCCAACTATCCTTTGCAGATTCTGCTCATGGGTCTAATCTTCGTTTTTCCAATTGTATACATCATTCTCTTCATTGTCATTCAAATGGGAGATTCTCCATTCTGGGATCAGGTTCAATTCTTCCCTCTTCTCGATAACCAATCCTGCTTCAGATCGCTTCAATCTCCTCCCTTGCTCGATGTGCTCTTCTAATCTCCATACTCTGGACTACTCTGAAGGATGGAATGATCGAGAATTCGAGATCTTTCGTCTTCGCAAAGCTACTAATTGTGAGACCACTCACTTCGACGTGAACTGACTACAGTATGCCTCAGATTCTATCTGAAGTCTCCTTGATTGCTACTTTCGCACATTCAATCGTTTCTATCAGTGAGTCTCGTCCTTCCCGAATACTAGATATATTTCAATCTGATTTCAGAAAACACCATCCAGAGCAGTCAAGGTAATCATAGCACACGCACATTGCATTCTTTCGAGTGGATCTCATTCAGTTGTGCATCGTCCTCTCATTTTCCTGCTGACAATCAGTACTCTCGAATTTCTCTTCAATTTTCTCCTGATTCGCATCGTTCATAGAGTTCATTTCCGTTCAAAGTTCAATGTTAAATGCACCCACCAAGAATCTGCGAGGCAGTTCGTTTACAATTAGGCAATGCTGATATTTCACTAGTACTGGTCAAATGTTCTCAGATTTCTCGAAGATGTGTACGAGAAGATCGAAACGCCGCACTTGGATCAATCAGAAGAAATTGTGAATGTGAGTTCGACCAATTGAAGCTTAACAAACCATTTATTGCAGCAAAGGAAGAAATTCACCCTGATTGAGACTGCTCATTTCGATCGAATCTTTGAACACTACAGTCATCTCACAGTGCAGGGAAAGATGAAGGATCGTCTCGAATCTCATAGTCATAGACATCTCCTCCCGAAATTTGTGGAAAACTCGTGGAGAGAGAAAGTGATTGAGAGAAAATTCTATGAGAAGAAGGAGAATGGTAAAAATAGTCATTGTTATAATTGTCGAGTGGAACTGTAATAGAAAGATAAGTATGTACATATACGATATACCGATTTCATTGTATATTTGTATTTCAACTACTGTGTTTTCTACTGTGCTAATGTAACATCAGAGGAATTTAGTAAAATATAATGATACATTCAGCTCGTTTCTTAATTCTCAAGGTATTTTCCCTCATCCATTCGACCCCATCCCGTGGATCCTGCCTTTCATAAAGGAAATAATGAAGAACGAATAGGAACACACGTATGACTTGCTAACGGATCTGAATCAAATAAAAGCACGGATGTATGACAGCATTGTGCTTCGTAATTGATCAATCCCATTTGGCTTTCCATTTATGAAAGCTAGGCGAACTACGTGAATTTGTCACGAGCCCATACGCATGTTCAGGACGAAAGAATGGAATCTTTGGTTGAATAGTGCCCTGTCTCTCGTCGACTTTCCATTCTCCTTTCGAGAGACTTCTTTCAACCATGCACAGGACCTCCCCTCTCTTGCAAGGAACTCTCTCGAGGGAAGCAGACAACAGCAAAGGGAAGTTGCCTGTATTGCCGATCTACTTGTCATCCATCAACCAGAGTGGGAGGGTGACGTCGTGCAGTCACCTTGCACACACTCCAAACAAGTTGCAGGCATTACAATCTCTTGGAGATTCATACTTTTACTATCTGCTAGGTGCTCTTTGATTTCCCAGCTTCCACATAAGGAGATTGTATGTGATCTCTGAAAATAATCATGTCCATTCTTGATGGTTGTACCCAGAGTTCAACCGAATCAACCAAATCTACAAATTTGAACAGCTCATCAACAATCGATAATTTATCGATCATCAAAACGTTCGCTCAGTCTGTGAGACTGTACTCATTCTCTAGAAACTCATAATACATCAAGATATCATCGAGTTGGCTGAAGATTTCTGTCCATTGATCATGAAGCCATGCGTCCTGTTCACCCTTCCATGTCTGCAATGTTAACTATTTTTCAAAGAGTATGGCTATTATGGGCTACTTGATATCCAATACATAATCTCCATTATCTCTTCTTTGAACTCACAAGGAATGGCGCGATATCGACATGTGGATAGTTTCCAAATAAAACCTAGCGAGATGAAAAGAGGAAAAAACTTATAAGAACAACTGTGCTTTTCAAAAGCGCGTATTGCTCCGTCTGGACTGTGGTGGAGTTTTGGGTATTCTGGGAACGCCTCATAAATGACCACCAAGCAGATAATAAAAGATCTCCGTTCCCACAATCATCGTACCGCGTTTTCCTTCTTGTCCATTACCAACTCCTTTCCTAGTAGAAGCAATCTTCGCTCGAGGGCGATATGTTGGCGCATCGACGAAATGAGACGAACCTTCAATCATGCTTTGGGACATTCCCGGCAGGATATACATAGAGGTGTGCTAGAGCAACGAAATACGCACTTTATAGGTGCTACTAAATATACCTGATCATTTCGTCTTCTCGCAAATTTCAGAATAAGAGGAAACAGCTTTATCCGGTATTGTCTCATTCCAAAAAGCGAATTACTGAAAGTAATCAATTTTAGTAGCGTTATTTGTTCTCTTATTCAAGGCAAATGAGTCTTACAAAGTACAAAGCTGTCTATAGTTGTGGCCTGTGTTGAGGTATTCGTATAACGCAGTAGCGAATGCTGCGGCTTTATTGGCGAATATCTTTAAAAAAAATTGTATCATTACCAAATTTAGGAAGAAAAAAATAGGAGGAGGGATGTAGATATCTAGGACTGATTGTCACGAATACCTTCTTTTCATAAGGCGTCAAATTCTCTTCCAGTGGGATTTCACCGTTCTTTTTTGACTTATAGAGAGTGTTAACAGAAGAGAAAAAATGCTGGCCTGATCATCAATTAGAAGTTATTGCTAGGAAGTCGTAAAATATGGTAGAATATAAATATGTGGATATATATCTTACCTGTAGTTCGTTAACATTATTTCCTCGCTCAATTCGTTCAATCACAATATCTCGGAATGGATAAAAAGGTTTGGAAACTTGAAATTTAAAAGCGTTAATTAAAAGAAGAAAAAAACAACGCTTCGATCACATAAAATTTAAATAGAACTTACGCCGACGATTTTCCATTTGAATAGTAGATTGAAAAGAGAGGAGAGGGAGGAGGAACTAGTCTCCTGTCCAAAAGCGTCTCTTTTTCCCGCATATTTTTATTTGAGAGTATCTTTAGGCATACAAAATACACCGTTGGCAAGATTTGTTAGGCGACATTGAAAGACTCAGTGGAGCAGGTAACTTTCCACTGTCAGAATTCATTTGCAAGTATCTACTACAGAGCGATGACAGTTTTATCTCTCAGGATTCACGAGACTTCCCTACGGTCGATTAGTGACTGCTAAAGTGAATGCAGATCAAAGATCAGAGAAAGATCATAGATCATCTTCCAATATGATCAGCGATCGTGCCCAAGCATCGATCGCACCCCACCCCCTCCCTCTCGATACAAGGGGACTGGCCAGTCCCCTTGTATCGACTATGTCGCCTTCTCCCTCATGGTCATTTTGAAAACTCTATCCAAACATAAATTCCTCAATAGAAATTCCTCATCCCCCGATGGTATCCCGTAACTAAATCATTCTCAAGAACGCGCGCGATCAACAAGGTCGCCCCCTGTCCACTCTTTTCAATTTTTTATGCTGCATTCGGATATATTTCCATCCATGTGGAAAATAGCCATCATCCGCAACCTTTCAACTTTGGTTCTCAGAGAAGCAACCACATCTCGACTTTTCCGTATATTCATTGTACGTTTGCGTGGAACTTACTCTGTTGACATTCAACCAAGTGCTCCGCTTTTGCCGATTGCTAAGTTGCAAGGTCCAATTGTGTCTCGCAGAGATGTGGATCGGGAGAGTCTCGTGTAATTGATTTTTTTAGTATGTGATCCGATTTAACTGATCACTGCAAATTAGTGTTGCATTTGTAATCTCATGGGCCAAATATGGCAAACTGCAGGATAAAATAAGGATGGAATCAAATAAACAAAGTGAAACTAGAAATGATGTCTGAAATAGATACAAACAAGCAATCTTCGCATATTTTTTTTCGCCTTTTTTCAATGTTCTAAAAAAATTCTAATTTTTGGGAGATGATTTGGTATAATGGTATCAACAATTTGAGCACAAAAACCCGAGACTTTTTTCCTATTTCGAAAGTTATGCAATGTTTTCACTCGAGTCATCGAATGATGTAGTCAACAGCAAAGTTATAGAGGGATCTTTCCCCTACATCACCATTTTTTTAAAAGTTTCTTGCTAAATTTTAAAGCAAGTTATGATCTTTTTTCGCAGGCCACTTTTGTCAATTTTACCTGAGAACATAATCTTTGATACGCGCGTACTCGAAAAAAAATTCTTAAAAAATCGCTCGACGCAGTTCGATAGAGCATCGTTCGAAGAACTTTTGTAATTTTTTCGGAATTTTAGAAAATAAATTTTCGGTGTGATAATGTAGCATCAGAGTAATCTAGTAAAAAGATGTATGCTGAGCTTCGTAATTGATCAATCCCATTTGGTTTTCAATTTCTTGAATGCTGGGCGAACTACGTGAATTTGTCACGAGCCCATACGCATGTTCAGGACGAAAGAATGGAATCTTTGGTTGAATAGTGCCCTGTCTCTCGTCGACTTTCCATTCTCCTTTCGAGAGACTTCTTTCAACCATGCACAGGACCTCCTCTCTCTTGCAAGGAACTCTCTCGAGGGAAGCAGACAACAGCAAAGGGAAGTTGCCTGTATTGTCGATCTACCTGTCATCCATCAACCAGAGTGGGAGGATGACGTCGTGCAGTCACCTTCCACACACTCCAAACAAGTTGCATCCATTAAAATCTCTTGGAAATTCATACTTTTACTATGTTCTAAGTGCTCTTTGATTTCTATGCTTTCACTTAAGGAGAATGGATTGTATGAGATCTCTGGAAATAATGATGTCCATTCTTGATGGTTGTACCCAGAGTTCAACGGAATGGATGGAGAAACGTCAGATTTGGAGTAATAGCAGTCATCATTGTATCAAGGAAGGAGGAGGAATGAGTGACTCGGAAATGGTTCGAGAATAGATAATTCTGGCACAACCCGACATGAGACATGGCATTGAGAGGTCAAAGTGGGTAAGTCGACCATGACAGAGCATTAGAAACTTCAATGGAATGGTAATAAATATGTTTCCCTAAATTAGTGTGAAAGGAGGTTTTAAAAAATAGAGAGAGAACCCGTATTTATTGCGTAATTTCAATAGCAAAGTGTGGAATTTCCCTAGTCGTAGATCTTCTTGCTCTTCTTCTCAGCTTCAATTCTCTCCAATTCGACAGCGATATCTTTCGGCATTGGACCGGGATCCATAATTGATTGTTCGTGCAGGAAACTTGCTGAAAATGGGAGATACTGTAATCGGAAAATGATTTTATTCCAGACCCAATCACAGCCCTACACGGAAAATCCACTACAAAGATACCCTATGCAATAAATCATCAGCGAAAAAAGCATGCTGAGTGAAAACATGCTATCTAGAAAAGAGGACTATCATTCTTCATCAGCATGCCGTGAATCTCTTCATCTCTTCCTAACCTGAGAGTCGCCTTCCTCTGGTCGACTGCACATTTCGAGGTGCTGAGAGGAGGTTCGAAGGTGCTTCAACTGAAGAAACCATGCAATGACTCATGCAATCAATGGGTTAATTCGATTGGGGCTTCATTGAACGTCGTCAATAGTGGGGATTCCATGCGAGTGGAGGGAAATCTCTCTCGATCACATGCCAATCCACTCCTATAATTGCCTCACTTGTTTTCCTTGTTGGCGGATCTTCCGGTCGGATATCGAATTCAGAGGAGATTACGGAAATCTGAAGGGATACGTCATTCATAGCCTTCGTTCTCAAGTCTACGTGAGCTGAGGGGAAAGACAATTGCGCTGTTTTCGACTAGCGGAAACCGCCAGGGAAGAGATTGGAGAGACTGTCGAACGATTTGGGATCCCCTATGGTACCTTGAGGGTACGACCTTAGGAATGAGACTGACCCTGTTCCCTCCCGTTCCTCCACTTTCCACACTTCCAACTCTTCGTCCGGACTGGGGCTTCCTCGTGTATTTGTATGTCAAGTAGATGATGAGTGGAAGGAGAACGATGGCACAGAGAAGAACTCCCAGCACTATCCATTCCTGCAATGGAGGAGAGCTTACGAGAAAGGACTACGATTATCGATATCATATCCTTCCCTCCTTAAATGATGTAGGGTGCACTACCCCCCACGTGAACCCACTCGTAAGAAGAACCATCCACTTCCTTCTTTGCCCCCCATGAGATTGGATAGACAAGGTAGATCAAAGTTGATGGAGTGACTTACCATGTGGAGAGAGGATGATGGAAGCCGGACGCTATCTTGAGGGGAGAAGGGAGGAATGGAGGGAGATGGGGGAGGGGAGAAAGGGGTGGAGATTGGGGAAAGGAATCTGAGGAAAGATGACAACGACAGCGAAAGAGGGGTTTACCTTGAAGGGATTGGAGATATGAATGAATCTGAAATTAGAGATTACTGAATATCTCATGCCCACACGATCTTACATCCTTCTGAGTCAATTTGGCATAGATAATAGAATTTTTCAAAATTTTGAATGCTGAGGTCAGAGATCATTGATGAATTATTTTTCTGTCTAAGAAAAATTATATAAAATAATCAATGCAATTAAAAATTCAATGCCAGACAAAGGACCAGATAAATTTATCACGGGCATGTCCCAATTGAGAGTTGCACAAACTTTCGCGCGCTTTGGAAATTCAAAAATTATGCTAATGGGGATCGATCGTTTTGTCCATTTGTTTTTAGTTTTACTAATTGGCATTTTATTGTTTGTTTTCACGTATAATTAAGTCAGCTGAATTCTCCATGTAGACCTCATCATTGTGCCTATTTTAACTAGATGAATCTCTTCCGTGAAAGGGTTTCGGGGAGAAAGTAGGACGATCTTGGTATAACATTACTTGTCCGCGAACCTGAGGTGGCTTTTTTATTCCGGATTTATTCAATAGCGCACGCTTACTTCAATAGCAAGGATTATTTGACGATGACTTAGGGCAAAGGGCATTTTATCAAAAATCAGGGGGATGTAACACTTTTTATCATCTCAGTATCTAATAATATGATATTTCCGCCGGGTATAGATGATGGGTCTTCTTTCGCAGGGCCAATTTCTTTGTCGAAAGAGAGTTTCGATCTTCTATAATCTGATAGAAGAGTTTCTTAGTTTCTCACAAAAAAACAGATAATAGGCACTTACGCGTTTGAGAATTAGGAGCCTTTGCATTTTTTCGTGCATGTTCTTTGCTCTCCTAATAACATTCTTATGTTCTGGGGTGGTGGAGCGTCATCCCGAGCAGGACTGTTCGGAATTTTTTTCTCCAGAAAATTGGAGAATGTCATTTTCCGAATAAAATAAATTCGCATGAATCTAAAATTGCGTGGACATACTTATTTGAGATGTTTAGCCATTAGTCAACACGCACATTGCGTCATATCGTTCAAAAAACAATATTACATTGATATCGGGGGTTTTTTTTTAAAATTTGCTGAACCCGTCTTGTAATAACAAGTTGAATTTTTCGAAGCTATCTATGACTCATGAAATCGCTAGAATTTTTACGCTGGTAAGTTGAAAGCTTCAATATCATGAAAATCCAAGGACTAAATTGCCTTTTTGCGTGTCTTCTCTAAACATTTTGCTTTTTTGTGGTAGTTACATTTTCGGAAAATTCCAGATCAGAATTGCACCCCCCCCCCCCCGCTTAGCTTGGCAGTACATTAAACTAACCCTTGGGTTGGTCTGATATACTGCCAAAGGGTTTGTAGAAGGTTTCAAATGTATAATAAAATGGTTTTCCCGACTTTTTAATTGGTTTCTGACTTGTTTGCGTGTCTATCCAAGGAAGTCTGAAAATGAAGTGTTGTCTGATGCCATCTTTGTTTTTCATAATTTGGAATTTTTTAGGTTTACGGGGTTCATGGTACCCTAAGGTTTCTCATATAGATGTGGCCTATATATATCTGCCACAATTTAACCATATTCTGCAGGGCTCTGCTCGTCTTTTATATTTTTTCTTCATGAGTCACGTGAAGCGAATATATATTTTTTTCAAAACAGACATTTTAATTATTTTTTATATAGAATTTATTGTAAAGAGAATAAAGTAACAACTTTGTGTGATGCGCTCTCGAACGGAATTTTAGGATATGGTAGAAAAATAGGGCCGCATCAATAGCACGAGTTTCCGAGCAAAAATCGGCTCTGTTTTTGTCAACAAGCTCATTTTAGCACCCTCCGACGGCTAGTTCTTTTCACTGTTGTGTACCCCATCCCCGTTTTGCCCTATTCTAGTCCCATTTAACTTCTTCATGCTTATTGATCGACCCCCCCCCTCTTTTACGATTGTCCTATCCACCGAGTTGTTTCGCGAGACAGAGGGAGGGTTAATCGCATAATCTCCTGGAGGTATCTATTTGTAGGTCAGAGCCGCCCCTTGGCTCAGTATGGGCAACAACCAGGCCGCTCTGCACAAACGGGATCGAACGGGCGACGGATTGGGATCGGGAGGTGTCGTCGGAGGGACGAGAGCACGAGCATACTCAAATAATCCCCACTCACCCTTCCACCAATCGACTGAGGACGGCTGTCCTGTTCAGGTATTAATACTCACTTCCCTCTCTCTCGCCACAGATATCGATTAGAGAGTGCAGTATCAAAGTAACGGCAGAACGGTAAGAGGGTGGAGGCAATGTTTGAACATTTCCCTTATTTGAGCAAAGACATGAACGAGGGTTTCGATTACCCTCTCGATTCTAGGTGAAAATAGCGAAGAGTGACGAGGAGGGAGGAATGTATGGCGATCCTTCCTTCCTATCAGAGACCGTCGAATATCCCGTCGTATTCAAGGTAATAATGGCATATTTTTATCATTTATTCAATGCGTCAACTGAGCAAAATAAATAATACCATGTGATTAATTATCGTCTCATCCTAATATTGCAGTGGCACGCCACAGGGTCAGTGCCTCCAAAGGCAGTTTACATTTGTGGAAGCTGGGATAATTGGAAGAGGAAGATCCCACTAGTAAAGAGCTCCCACGACTTCTCCACTATCGTCGATCTAGTGTACGTTTTATGGAATGAGATCTGCATTGCTCATCCAAGTCAATTTACTCGATAATATCAGTGATTAAACTGTTGTTCTGACATCACACTGGTACGTCACGAAGTCAGAGTGCAGTAAATTCACTCTTGTCGCTCGTAGATAATCCTCTTTTTGAGTATCGAACGAGGAACAATGAAGAGTGGAATGAAAGGAAGACGATTATTTCAGTATTAAACAACTTGTATAAAAATCAAACATCTTTTAACTTGTCCAATTTGCAGTCCTGGCAAGCATGAATACAAATTCCTCGTGGACGGCAAATGGGTCGTGGATGATAACCAACCAAAGGTACTTGAATGTTCCTCCTTCAATAATAGTTAGATTATCTAATTATAAGTTGGATGTTGATTAATAAATTAGCAGACCGACAACACACTGGGTACCGAGAATAACGTGATTGGAATAGACGAAGCTGATTTCGAGGTATTCTAGAATCACTTGTTATTCTATTCCTTATGAATTCGTATTGTTATCATAATAACAAGGACATGGTCTGGTCAAGGACCATAACATTGTTATGGTCCTTGTCTAGGCTCCGAAATTTTGAACAAATTTTGCCACGACATTGAAGTACTATATCATTTTTCCATGCACTGAGTCTACATATTTCAGGTGTTTGATGCATTGGACAAGGATCTGGCATCCAGTCAGGCAGGAGAGGCCATGAAGAGTACTAATCAGGTTGGCATTGGGGAAACAATAGTCATTATTGAATTGGAGAGTGGGATTGTTGTGGCTCCATTCAATCTTCCTTTTCAGCCGGCGTCTCACGACACTCCGAATGATCGTGAACTGGAGAAGTTGCGTGTCTTCACTCAAGAGATTCCCGAGAAGAAGGACTTCGATAAAGCACACAATCCACCCGTCCTCCCACCCCATCTATTGCAGGTTGGTAGATAGCACTTTATTGCACATTGACGTCACAACTAAAGCGACTATTGAAGTCATAGGTCGGAAAGCTAGTCGGATCCGACTTAGCTGTCTGGCAGATTGAAACTCAACAGGGGTTCTAAACCAATATCAGAGACTATCTGAGAGAATTGAGAAACTTCCTTCAGGGTCCGTACAACGATTTTTTAACCTATGCTCAAAAAATGCCCCTAGGGGTACTTTTTGACGTAGAGTTCGAAAATCGACCTTAGGAAGCCGTATCTCTAACCCCCCATTCCCTGTGGCACACTCCACCCTGCCAGGGGGGTAAATGCAATTTTGCGAAGGGAGCTCCAAACCCCTACAAATTATATATCATCTTGTAGATCTCGACGAGACAAACATTTTTTGTGTTGGAAGTGAAAGCCTAGCTCTTCTGTGGAAAAAAATAATGGGGTCGAAAGATTTATTTTTCCCACCGTGAAAAATTTTTTGTCGGCCCGTGCAAATTAAACTTTTTCATTTTGTTGGCCGTCCTTTTTTACCTCTGCGTACATTTTTTCAAAAGGATATCTTTTGGGGCAAGTTGTTTCGTGGCTCGTCGAAAGAGCGCAACCTCGCTTTTTTCAACTTTTTGGGATTTTTGAACTCGAATAACTTTTGAATTTGCATCTACCAAGTGCAGTTTTTCACTGAAAACAATTAATATGGGTCGTAACAATAATTTCTGAGAGTTGGACGTGAATCCAAGCGAAAAATATTTTTTTGAAGAATTTTGATTTTTTGGCATATTTTGAGAAATTTTTCGTCGAAATTTTTTTCTCTCGGATTCACTCCCAACTCTCAGAAAACATTGTTAGGGTCCATATTAGTTGTTTTCAGTGAAAAACTGCACTTGGTAGATGCAAATTCTAAAGTTATTCGAGTTCAAAAATCCCAAAAAGCTGAAAAAAGCGAGGTTGCGCTCTTTCGACGAGCCACGAAACAACTTGCCCCAAAAAATATCCTTTTGAAAAAATGTACGCAGAGGTAAAAAAGGACGGCGAACAAAATGAAAAAGTTTAATTTGCACGGGCCGACAAAAAATTTTTCACGGTGGGAAAAATAAAACTTTCGACCGCATTATTTTTTTCCACAGAAGAGCTAGGCTTTCACTTCCAACACAAAAAATGTTTGTCTCGTCGAGATCTACAAGATGATATATAATTTGTAGGGGTTTGGAGCTCCCTTCGCAAAATTGCATTTACCCCCTGGCAGGGTGGAGTGTGCCACAGGGAATGAGGGGTTAGAGATACGGCTTCCTAAGGTCGATTTTCGAACTCTACGTCGAAAAGTACCCCTAGGGACATTTTTTGAGCATAGGTTAAAAAAATCGTTGTACGGCCCTATCTAAATTATCTCAGATGGTCTCTGATATACCATCGGATAGAAGGCTATGAATGTAGTAAGAATCGCAAAAGAACGGCAGATTTTTCTCAAATCTAAGGTATCAAAATCCTCAAAAACAGTAAAAATTCGATTTTTGCGTTGTAAGTGTCGGGCTGATTTATTTTCGCCGGTTTTTGATTTGGGATAAAATGCAATACATATTTCGGTAGAGCGCCTCGAGATGAGTCTAAATCTTTAAAGACCGGCAGATTTTTTCTCAAAAATAAAATTATTGCGAATTTTCAAAAAAAAAGTTCCGACTTAGCTTTTCGACCTATGATTGAAGTATTACATCAATTATCCAACTTTGCAAGTAAATTACTTGTAGAGTTCATCGAAAGTTAATATATGCTCTATCGTCCTCCATAACCAGCTTTTGTTTTTCTTATCCAATGAACTCCACAAGTGGCTTCATTGAATCCCGAATCAAGCATATATTAATTTCCATTCTCCTTTGCAGGTAATTCTGAACAAGGACACTCCCGTTCAATGCGATCCCAACGTGCTGCCCGAACCGAATCATGTGATGCTCAATCATCTGTACGCCCTCTCCATAAAGGATGGAGTCATGGTGCTATCGGCCACTCATCGATACAGGAAGAAGTGAGTTCTATGACTATACAAGGTCCATTCCTACGACATCTGTCAAAGGACTGCAGTACCTCATGTAGGAAATACGAGTATGTGATTGCATTCTCTTCAGATACGTGACTACTCTTCTGTACAAGCCGATCTAAAAGTGTCTCGATGGTTCTATCCATCACCTTCCTTTCTCATTTCCTCCTTATCTGTCTGATTCTTGACCATCTCATGCACAATTCTGAATATTCCGTGTCAGTAATTCGATCATCGTGAGGAGGACACGATAGATCGCCCGATTCGTCCATCTCCTTATAATCACTTCTCCCCCATATCTCATCCTTTGCTTATTTCTTGTTTCGAATGCTCGCTTGTTGCTTTCTTAGCTAACAGTATTTGTTTCACCTGCTTTCCTACTGATAATTTGTTTCCGTAATCCCCGTAATCTCCACTTTCGATTTGATAATAGATTACTACTGTAATCCAGGTACTTTTACACATTGTTACTCAAGTACGAAGTGCACCTAAACAGATTAGACAAGACCCCGTTCCCTTGATTGATTGTCTTTTGATAGGATGCCATCGTTCATTCGATATATTGTCGATCCTCCATGGCACACCTTATATTCGACTGCACATCAATTGTATAGGTTATACATAGATAGTTTCCCGTGAAACCACTCGACCCCATGAATAGAGAGAATCGTCCGTAGTATCGCTCCCATCAACAAATGTACATAGCGATTGATTATTCTGCGCAATAAACTATTGTATAGCCATGCTGTTGGCAGTAGTGCACATGCAGAAGATGAATGGTGGCAACACTACCTTAGATCAATACCTTCAATCAATTGTTCGTATAGATAAGTACTAATACAATTTCTGGAGACTTATCTCAGATGGACGATTGGCTTATCGGGATAAATGTGGCTATAGGAGTGGAGGGGAAGGGAGAGGCAGAGGGTGATGCAGGCCCCTTCACTCTTAAGGTGTCCTGGAGGGAAGAAGAGACCGAAACTGTACTAGAGGTATCTTACCTATCCCCCCCCCCCTTCTATGCACCTATCCCCTACGATATCACATATGATTGAAGGTGCGTGGAGGACTGGAATACGATCTAGGAGATTCATTCAGATCAATTGTCGACCTCCAATTATCGATTGGAGAAAGAGACACGAAATGGGTCAGTTTGAAGATCCGTGGATAAGTCAGAAAACGATTCCAATGGAAATACAATTGGCTGATCACTCCTTGCATTAGCGAATATCTCTCACGATCAGAGCAGTCGAAAATCTTCATGGAAATATTGTAATTCGAAATTAATTCCATCGAGAGCACCTCATCTCTCAGCGACCCCCTCACAGTTTCAGTGCAGTACAGTTCAGTACAGTCTAATTTGAGGTGGTGGGTAATCTGTGGCCTTCGAGTGAAATGAGTACGGTCTGGAGAAGAAAGAGGAAAGTGAAGAAGAATGCAGAAGAGAAGATAATGATCAAGTACAGAACGAATGTGAGTTTGGTGTGGATTGAGATAACTCGATCTCTGAAGGAACTAATAGACGTGATTTTAGATCCTCTCTAGGACTGATTTGAACGAGCCTTCTCGATCACGGGATTTCCGAGTACTTGTGAGTTCAAAATTTCATGTATGCGCATTTGCGAATCCGGAGTAGTTGTATTTTCCCTTCTATAATCATTAATATAATTGCAGTGCGCATCAAAATGTTGGTTCGTGGACGTTAATCGATTGGTAGATCACGGAGGAATCTTCGTTGAATGGAAGAAGAATGTCGATCAGAACATCTTTCAGGTTGATTAACGAGCTTTTAAAGCCTTCCAATTATGTTTTTATCGATGATGTATCTCTAGAGAACATAGAGAACAAAGAACAGATTTTTCTTCGTTGCAGATTGTGAGTATGGAGGATCCGACTGAGATGGAATGCCTTCTCGAAGCACTGGTCGCATACGACCAACCCGTTGTGCACAGGTTCGATTCCAGTTAGCTATCCATTGCAAGGAGAAAAGAATAAAGTGAAACGACTGATCGTTCAGAGGCAACTACTCTACTTTGCTTCCATTGGCGTCCAAACTTCGATTGCACAAACTATTGAGGTGAGCATTTCGACCACAAACTGAAAAAAAAAATTAATATTTAGAGAATGATACGGTATTGTGTTGAGGTCGATCGAGGATTGGCTGACTCAGTCTCACTTCCATCCCATTCGACTGTTGGAGATCTCTGCCATGTACAGAATGGCAAGGTGAGAGGAAACTCTACTCGTGGTTCGAATGAGGGTTTATAAATGACATCGCGTTCCACTTTTTGAAAGAAGAGATGTGAAAAGCACGTGACTTACAAAAGCACGTGACTTACAAACACAAATCATAACATCATCATAAGAAAATCATAAGAATGCTATTTTGAATGCTTTGATGATATTCGCCTTTTGGCTAGTGAACAAGCTCGGACAATAGATTTGATGTCTCTGTCTTGTGTTTCTTAGCGCATTCCAATGACCCTTTTCAATGAGGTTTTCATTGCAGATTGTACGATTTCGGGACGAAACAACTCGGTCCTCCGAGAGAAGCACTCAAGACACTCCATCTGTGAGTAGTATCCTATATAGAAGGAAAGAATCTATTACTTTTTTCCGTTCCTATCGGCGATATAATAGAGTTGTTTCTTTTCTAGAAAAATTGTGTTGTCAAGAAAATTTCGTTGGAAGAAAAAAGAAAAAAAACGTAATAAATGGGGGAAGGCGGAATAAAAGTCATGGCTTGCTATTTGTAAATTTTTATCCGTTTGTATATTTTCTGGGAACTAATCTATTTCAGATATCTGGCTGAATGTGAATGCACTCTGAATGATCTTCCTCCCGCTCTCTACTCTGCATTCAAAATCACCTCAAGAACAATCACCATGTGAGCATTAGAAGGATGATTCAACTGTTAGTTTATTCGACACACGTTTCCTGTTGATGTTTCCAACCTTGTTATTCTGTCACATTTCAATTCGATCTCATCCATTCATCGCTTTCACAAACACCCCAAGTCGGTTGTATGATTATTCTCTTCGTATTCTCAAATTAGCTATAAATAAAACAAATTTAATTATTAAATGTGAATGCAAGGATGTGAATGGGAGATCAAATGCAAAGGGAAATGGCCGATACAACTGAATTGATTAAGGATATGAAAGGGGAAGATGCATCTAGTCAGTGAGTTCATTCTTAATCACTTTGATATTGTGCTCAATGGAGAGGGAACACCGCTACTTTGAACACTCCAACTCGGGAACGGTAATTTCAGAAATTGATCTTTGATCTCTAGACTATCACTTTCTAGCCTTTCTTGAGTTTTCTCGTATGTCTCTAACCAAACTGACTCACCTACATAACAGCGGGTGATTTGCTCTTGGTGATACGTTTCATGTGACCGTGTTTTCACTTTCTCGTTCAAATCCAATCTAATCTCGATATTATCAAACGTTCTCATCGAGATTCTCTTCCTTCCTAGCCGATTTTCCATTTATTTCTTCATGTGTGACAAATCCATGCGATTCCTCTGGATTGACTCCATTCGACTGACTCGATTGCACAAAAGAAATTCTCTGGCTTACGACGGAACTTTCGCCCTATTGAGAACTGCCTCTCTTCGTTTCTCGAACCGGTCGAGCTATGGCTGCAGTAAAGTCTATCGATAGAGAGGTCAAAGAGAGAGAAATGGCACGAATGAAGTAAATCAAGGAAGAATGGTGGTGAGAGTTATCTAGGGCTGACAATTGAAGAATGTAAGTTATCGTTTGGTGATCGGGGTAGAGAGCGCGTGAAATGAAGAGACCAGTTTCATTGTAAGCCAGCCCTAAGTCAGTGAGAGAGAAAGAGAAAGAAAGAATTCTATCTATTCGGGGAAGAACCCTCCCCTATCTCTGATAGTTATTCGGTCTGATCCATCAAGTTAGATCGACAGCTCATTACATTATTCCTCCTTTATCAACGATCCTATCTACTTCTCTGTTTCTTGATCAAGGATATTTTGCAGATAGTTCTGCACTTTACAAAGTGCAGAAGTATTTGCAAAATACCCTGCGTCAAAAACAGATAAGTTCCTCTACTTGTAGTGTTATGTACATCAATTGTCTGTTTTCCCCTCTAATCTATGATATATGATTACGCTATATAATCTTCCAAATTGTGTGCCCTTCTTGCTATGTTAGTTATATTCTTTTGCAGATTTCACCCCTCTTAAAAGAAGTAGACTGTACCCTATCTACATTTTTCCTCTCTTCCCCTCCACGCACTTTCGCAGACTTCATTATTCGTATGCATTTCGAAATTCCCGAAAAATTAAAACTAATTTCATTGTTGAAAGACATTGCACCAATCTTGAAAGAGCTATGACTGTTATCATAGGAACGCCCCTCATCTCTGCTTCATCTCCTCTTTCTCATTCTCTTTCTCCCTTAATCGACTCATTTCCCATACCTGTCAATTGCTCTATCAATCGAACTACTTTCTCTTCGCCAGCTGTTCACTCACCAATTTACCTCTCCGTCTCAGCCCCCTCTCAATTTGTCCAGTGCTCAACTTTTCTCTTGAATTGAAGCGAAACGAGTTGACATGAGTTAGCACCAAGAATTCATTTTACTTGATATCCAACTTTTCCTTTCTTTCTTCTACCGCTTTTCTTCTATTTGGCTTTAAGTGAAAGCGATTACTCGATGAGTCTGTTCTTATGTATTATCCCCCAATTCTTCACCGATTGCCTGTTGTTTTAGCATCAGAAAAGGTGTTGCAGAAGAACTCTTCAAAGGGGGCACAAGATGTCTTCGAATGATCTGCAAGTGGCTGAACTTCGATCTCTCGTCTCCGATCACCTCACTCCCTTCTACGACACTCACTTCAATCTACTCAGATGGATACAGGTAGGATCATGATGGATGAGGTTGAGATGGGAGCGATAAGGAATCGTGCAGGCTCATCCAGGAGTTGCAATGGACAAAATCGCCGATAGACTGCGCCACCACCTTCTCTATCGGTATGAGTTCGTGTAGATTTGTCATCTCTTAGAATCAGCACCTTACGGAGTGATCGACCCTCGATAGTACACAATAACATGGTGATCATTGAGAACCCCACCCGTTGGACTTTCTAAAGTCACAATGGGAACACAATGAGCGTGTTCTCTGAATAGAGAATCAAGCAGAGAGTAGGCACTGCTGTTCTATTAGTGATCACGGCGATTCTTTCCCGTCTTGTGGTCAGTTCATCAAACTCATTTCACATGACAGGACCGATACTCTCGAATATTCAGTGCGTGTTCATGGGAGATCGACTCGATCCATCAGAAGGAACGAGGCTACCATCCCATCCACAAATACTGGCCAAGAAGTAATTGTGGAATGAGTGGAGTCATTCCCAATTGTATCGTTCACGTCGAGCAGGTTGGATATTCGAATGCTGCGTAATGGACACTAGGGATATCTTTGCAAGAAACGACTCTCTTCATTCTGCACGCTCTCTCGACACTCTGACCGGTGAGAGAGTACGCGAAATGAAGAGATGATTTCTTGCGAAGCCATTCTCAATGGGTACTCGTACGTAGAAAGATCGCTCTTACGAAGTTGAAGAGAGAGACTGGAATGCTATTAGATTACTGGTGATTTGGTGTACTTCATAAATTGCAGTCTGGTCATGTTGATTTCGATGGAATCCTCGACCAATTCTCCATCGCCGAAGTAATGAGAGCGAGAATATTCGATATTGAGGAAATGCTAACTGATGTGATGCAGGTTGAGAAGGAGACTGGTGAGGAATTGATCTCTCTTCATCTGAGTAGATTCATTCCTAGTGAAGAATATATTCCTTGCAGGTGAACAGGCGTCTGTTCTCTACGTGATGGATGCAGATGGGATTGAGTACACGAAGAAGTTATTCGATCTCGTCCTCGGTTCACTTAGAGCTCTCTCCGAGTTCATGGCAGATCACTACGTTGAATTGGTCAAGTCAGTTGATTTCACTCGGTTCAGTATTCTCTGTCAAATCATAAACAAGCAAACGGATCAAGCCAGAAACTCTCAACCTAAGTAGTTGTCGATCGATGGTCTTTGAGATACTTCGTGATCGTGAATGTTCCCTCTTGGGCCTACGCACTCTGGATGATGGTGAAGCCCCTTCTTCCAGAGAGAACCAGAATGAAGATAAGACCCTCTTTCCTATCCTCATCCTTACTCCTCCCTTTCACGTCCGAATTCTCTCCACTTCCAATTGGCGAAAGGAGATTCATTCCCTCATGGATCCCTCGATCGGGCCTTCTTTCTGGAATGATGAGAACCACAACGAATTCAAACTGCCAATGGAGAGACCTCCAAGAGTGCCTCAACTCGAGATTACGGTATGGACTGGATCGAAGAGTACCGTACCCGGAAATTCTTTCAGGAGCACAAGGAGAAACTGGAGAAATTGTGTGTGAAAGCAGGTCAGGTGCACTGGATAGAATACAGTCTGGAGAAGGGAGACGCCATTTCATTCCTCGTTACTGGTATGATACACTCAGTCTCATTTTAATTCTAATGAGTCGAAGAAAGGTTACGAATGAAAAAAATACTACATGTTGTACTAAATTAAACAATGAAAACTTGATAATAGCTCTCACTGATCCAGGGAACGCCAACTTCGGATTCACGATCGTCCGCGTTGAGAACGAGGAAGAAGACGATGCTTTCGCGTCAGTTACCGTATACCTTCTATCGTAAGACCATCCAATTACAGAATGCGACAGATCTATCCACTCTTCTCGTGGATGCCCGGCCCACTCAAGGTTGACTAGAAGGATAGTCTAGAGATCAAAGATCAGTCTCTCAGGTTCCGATCGAAGATACAGTGATCGTTCCTGAATCAGGAGTGTACAAGGTGTGGTTCTCCAATTCGCGAGCTTGGTGGTCTTCCCTCTCCATTCAACACAATATCAAAGTGATCAAGAATCAACTCACTGACTAGATGGCATCATCCCCTTTCATATCCTTAATCTATTCAGTTGTATCGGTCATTTCCCTCTGCATTTGATCTCCATTCCCCTTTCTAACATTCACATTGTACATTTTATTATTGAATTTATTTTATTTATAGCTAATTTGAGAAAATGAAGAGATGAATTATACAACCGACATGAAGTGTTTGTGAAAGCAATGAATGGATGAGATCGAATTGATTTAAACGGGGCACAATAACCAAGTTGGAGCCCATTAAACTAACACTTGAATCATCCTTCTAATGCTCACATGGTGATTGTTGTTCCTGAACATTCGCAGGATTCTGCTACAATGCCAATTGCACTATTGAGTCACGGATGGAGATCCATGAAGGATCAAACACCTAAATATATGGGAACTGTAGATATTATTATTGACCACCCCTACCTTGAATGTCTCCGATAATTCATTCAATGCCGCTATTGCTGCATCGTTGATCGATTCCGCAGAATGCTTCTTCTGAGATACGTATTATCTATCATTATCTCTTTCATCACACAGGAATCTTCTCAACTATGCTCATTCACTCACCGAATCATGTTGGATCGTCCCTTTAAGGGCGGAGATATTCATTCTTAGAATGGCGATTACCAATATAACTTGCTTCTCCGTATTGTCTTCGACTGGCTGAAAGGGATCGAACTTCAATCTATAACCATATGAGGCTGTTTGCATAAGGTTCAACAAGTGACTGGAACAGGCCAAAAAATCGAGATGTCTGAAAAGTTGGCCCTAGGGGTTATTTTTGACCCGGAACACGCTGGTGAGGTCAATTTCGCAATATGTCCCCTCCGCGCTCCAGTAGGGGCACCCCCCATTTTTGCCCAAAACGCGTTTTTGTTTGCTTTTTTTCGTCGGGGAGTGATCAAAATGGCCTGAAATGGCACGTATATAGTCAGAATTTCGAGCTCCGTCAGATGAAATTATTTTCACAAAATGGAAACATTTCGTTTTCGAGGAAAAAATGAAAAAATAAAGGAGAAAAAAGTGCGCCCCATCATGTCTAGAGAGGAAAGAGCATGCTCCCCCGATCATTTTGCGCTTTTGGAAATAATTTTCCGATTAGAATAAAGTTATTTTGTATCGATTTTAGTGAAAAGTCGGAAAATAAAATTTTCAGAATACCATCATTATGGTGCTCATGTTAAAGAGCTCGTCGAACTGATCATTTCTTATATTGAACATTTTCCCTGAAAACCTCTCTATCAAAAGTTATGAACGATGAAAGTTTCCCTTTTCACTAAACGGCCTAGGACCGTTTTTTCGAAACCCGTAACTTTTGATAGAGAGGTTTTCAGGGGAAATGTTCAATATAAGAAATAATCAGTTTGACGAGCTCTACAAAATGAGCACCATAATGATGGTATTCTGAAATTTTATTTTTCGACTTTTCACTAAAATCGATACAAAATAACTTTATTCTCATCGGAAATTTTTTTCCAAAAGCGCAAAATGATCGGGGGAGCATGCTCTTTCTTCTGTAAACTTGATGGGGCGCACTTTTTTCTCCTTTATTTTTTCATTTTTTCCTCGAAAATTAAATTTTTTTCTTTTTGTGAAAATAATTTCATCTGACAGAGCTCGAAATTCTGACTATATGTCAACTTTTCAGACATCTCGATTTTTTGGCCTGTTCCAAACCCCCGTTGATCCTTGTTGATCCTAACGCAAACGGCCTCATATTTCCTTACTTCGAGTGTCAACTGCTTCTTGAGAAGGGCGAGTTCCCTCTGAATGGCTTCATACACTTTCTTTCTTGATCCAGTAGATTATCCTTCTTCCCTCCATTTTCCCCTCCTTTCTTCTTCTCAGCTACAGGCGTTCTAACCATTACTGCAAAAAAACGACATGGTACCTAGTCATTCGTTTTTTATTCCTCTTTTCCCTATTTATAATTTTTCGAATGATAGTCACTTCCTAAGCAACAACTCCATTGTCTAGAAAAGGAATGGAAAATGATAAAAGTCCATTAAAAAGAGACAAGAGGGAGAGATGAATTATTCATCATGAATATAAGAGCAAAATCTCTCGGACGCTAGAATCATGGAATGAATATCATAAAAAATGGTAGTCTTTTCATATTCATAACACAACGTTCTAAGCCCGGTCTATTGTTCGGCTAGCGAGGAAATATTTTGAACTGCGCGGGCTACACCAACTGAGTATCAATGTCGTGCGGTTTCTGGCGAGCCAGAATCACACCACGTTTTAAATTTTGTTTAAAAATTCGATAATTATTAATTTTGTATGTATTTATGTATAGATTTGTGTCTTATAATGTACCCTAGCCATGCGCCAGGCTATCACTGCGTTGTGTGAACCGTGGCATGGTCGCGTTGCGCTTGTAATTGCGTTCAGAGTAACTCTGTTACCGATTTTGTTTATGTGGTTAGAACATTGTGTGCTTTGTTGCATTTATTGGTACCCACTTCATAATTTATATTTAATTGTTGTGTGAATTGCAGGCCGGAATTGGCAAGGGTTACCTTGACCGTCCTTGCATCGATCCACTCGATCCGGAGTGCCCTCGAGACGCGCCTAACTATTTTGAGACTTGCGAGTCTGGTCTACTCGATCGTTGGGCGGAGATGATGGAGATACGAGGAGAGACAATTGAATTGAAGAAGATCGAGGAGTTCAGCATCTTCGACATGGGTGAGATCGTTCAATTTTACTTGAAAAAGTTTTTGAAACAAATTTAAAAACGATTTAGCTAATTTTTTATATAATTCATACGAAGAACAATTTTTCTACAATATAGAACAATCTTCGAGATGAAAAAAATCCAAAACCTCAAAAAATTAAATATTTTCATGCATAACTCAAGCAGATTTGATCCAAAGTGGACGAAAAAATAGCCGTACACATAACTTTTCATACCCTCTCGAATGGTGTATTGCATGAGGGCAAAATATGAAATTTTTTGGTATGTCAAAAAGTTGGTAAATCGACCTAAAATTTTGGAGGAAGCATACCCGACCCCAAGGCACTCCCCACAGAAAATTTCAGCTCAATCCGACCATTTTGAATCCTTGTGCCACCCCTTGTAGGCGACCGTCCCGCTCTTACAGAGAACGCGTTTTAGCATGTTTAGGTGGGTCATTTTTCGTAACAGCACACTCTTACACATGTATACGGTAGTATTATTGGATAAGAATGAATAATCGATTGCAGCTGGGAGCGTTGTTCCGCATCAATGGCGGCTATTCTACGTTGTCGACGAATCGACTTACTCTATTCACTCGTCTCTCCAGTCAGTGTTAGTTGTCCTATTTTTATGTGGTCGATATCTCTCTTTCATATGATAGATTTTTAATTCCTTTAAATATCCATGTGAAAATAACTTGATTCTTATATTAGAATAGATCATTCTGAATTACGTAGGTTAGCAGAAATACTGTAAAAGGAAGGTGTTGGAGATGTGAATTTGTCTGTCCACTTAGGATCTATAGACTGAGAAAGGAGAAAGAGGGAGAGTGGGATATAATGAGAGAAGAGATAAGATTATGATATAATACATTGTAAAGAGAGGAGAATGATCGTCGCCTTTGCAGCCGTCCTTCTGCACCCCACCGGCTCCATCCAACTCTTACTCGATGGAGTACTCTCTCCGTCTCAGCCCCGAGTTTCTCTTCTTCACTTCCTATAACATGGGAGGATCGACGACTCAATTCATTGCAGCCAAGGCTCTCAATATTATTAGAATTGTTATATTTAATTGTAACGTATTTCCTTGTCATAGAATTGTGTCATATTTATTTCATTCCATCTATTTCCTGTATAAAATACATTATTTACCTTGCGGAAAACGGTCGGAAAATAAGTACGATGGTTTTGCACGCTTTTTTGAAGTTTTAATCGCTGTTTTAATGTGAATAAAGAAATTTGAAAAAAATCCGGTTGAAAAAGTCAATTCCGAACGATTTCTCTCTCGCAATTCATGCCGCTTAGCGGAGCTTGTGCGGAGCAATCCGCCAACATGGCGGAACAGATCTTATTTGTAGCGCCACCAAATCTCGCTAGCCGAACGCTTAGAACATTGTGATAACGCTTTCTAAAAAAAAGTAGTAAGTGGAGTCTCTGAATACATTCATTTAGTCCATCTAGGAAGAAGTCTCAAAACATATTTTATCACATAAAGAAACAAAAACAAAATATATACAACATAAAGTAACAAAAATGTGATAACGTGGAGGATAGAACGAGGGCACGGGGGGATTAGGGGGAAGGGTAAACGATAAAGGTCGAGCCTTACTAATGAGGAAAAATCGGGATGTATCTATTCAGATACTAAAAGCTGCAGGGAAATGAATCAATAGCGTTGGGGCCAGCGGACACTGTCCACATTCGAGTAGTGGAGGCTAAATGGGAAAAGGGCGGGAAGGAACGATCGGAGAGAAGGAAAGAGACATAATGATGAGAGGACACTTTAACAAAATGAGAAAAAAATTTGATTTCAAAAGTAAATCTAATTTTAAAGATAAATGAACATGAGGATTAAGAAAGAATAGAAAGCATGAACGTAATCTTAGAAAAAAATGAATAAATGAAATTAGATATCTTCGAGAACAGGTTAAACAGGTGAGTAAAGGGGATTACATGGATGAACGAGGATGATAAATATTGCAGAACTGTGTCCACATCTCGTTACTCATGATGGTTTTGGCGGGGCGCGCGACTTGAGTAGTACGGGGTCTCCTAATTTGATAAATAGATAGATTGGAGCTAAGAGAGGCGTGAGAGTGGGTAGTAAGCTGGGAACTAGTATCATCAGAGTCCTCCTCTTGATCAGAATATAGAACATCCTCCAACTGCAATTGAGTATGTTGCGTTCATGATGATTTTCAACAACATAATCTCATCTATTATTCTGTTTGTTCATCACAAAGTAAAATAATCGTCTAATACTCACATGAACATGAAAGTAGCAGTGGCAGCAGCAGACATGCTCATCCTCCGGAAGAGGGGGCACTGCAAATTATAGTTGAACTATTGATTCACTACCACCCAGTGCTGTGCGGCATGACCATGTCGGCATGCATAATACACCGTGATATTAGCATAGAGAAAATATTTGAAATGTCGAGACTATTTTCCACTACAGTAACGCAGGAAAGTATTTGCCCGGGGCATGACGAAATCGCAAACGACAAAAGCGCAACTCTGTGCGCGAATTGGCATAACTCGCTTCACAGAAACTAAAATTTCAAGAGCTATCGAATGGTGCCGGTAACGAGTCATAAAAATGTCGGGGAAAGATTTATGAACAAATCTCAATATCAATTTTGAAACCTGAAAACAACTGGAATCGATAGCTACCATTTGGCACATCAAGCGGACAAACTTTGAACACTGTATCTCCATCTGAAGTCGAGCTATGCGCAGTTGAGCTTTTGTCGTTGTGGTTCTGTCGTGCCTAATATTTGCCCACTTTGTTATCTCGATGTAAGTTTTTTAACCAGAAAATGAATTGAGAAAATTGTTGGAGTTGAGACAGCTAATGTATCTGGGAAAAATCAGTGATATTCTAGATTGGACAATGTTTTCAGTCACGCGTCTTCTGAGAGATTGCAGGAAAATGGCCTCCCTGCGGAACTAGAAGCCCCAAGTTTGAGCAATTCCTATGAAATTTTTACGGTGGAGTACTGTGGAAGAAAGAAAAACTTTAGCGTCGGTCATTTTCCCCAAAACCGGCTTTTAGGTATTTTCCGGTTCTGGACCCGGCCTTATAATATCTCAGCTCCCCGATAAGCTTGAAGGTCGTGCATAGGCTCAAAAAAATCCGGAAAAATATTCCGGACAACTTTACTGTTGACATGGAGATGATTGGACAAACTTTTCATTTCGAGAAAATGAAAACCCGATTTAAAAATTGAAGATATTATTTTCCATAATTTTTTTTATTCATATTTAAAATCCAACCAGCTATTTTTCAGAACCGAAATTTGAATATTTTCAATTAAACCGTTGCATATGAGCTTTGTGACTGCAAAACTTTCACAAAAATATCTTTTTAGCCCTAAATCAGGTATTCTGGAACGTTTAGTTCGATTTTTAAAATTTTCGAAAAATTGATTTTTCGACATTCCAAATTTTAAAAATCGCTTAAATTTAGTCAAATCTTAAAGGAACACTGAAAATATGTGAATACGGTCATAATCTGACAGAAATGCTGGCAAACCATCTCATAAATGCGATTTCGGAAAATTCCAGAAAATTGAGTTTCCGGGGTTTCCGGCTTTGTCCAAAACAATTTTTAAAAAAGCAAATCTTGGTGAAATCTGCAAAAGTGACATCTCTGAAAATGAACGTGATGCTGTACACCCGAAATTCCGAGTGTTATTTCGAGTATGTACATTTGATCGAACATTTCGTGTATGAAACGTGTGTGAACGCATTTCCAAAAAAGATTCGCAAACACACCTCAATTTCATAGTTAGATACGTTACTTAGACAGAACTTACCAAGATTAGCCTTTTTTTATTGTTTTGGACAAAGCCGGAAGCTCCGGAAACTGTGACCGGACATCAATTTTCTGGAATTTCCCGAAATCGCATTTATGAGATGGTTTGTCAGCATTTTTGTCAGATTTTACCGTATTCACAAGGGAACCCTATAAGTGGGCATCCTAACTGAGTAAATTTGTTCTCACATGTCGACAGGGACCCCTCAGGGAAGTCCGAATCAACTCTAACATTACTGGATAATTGTTTCCTAAGACCCGAAAATCGATTATCAAAATACGCCTATTTTGTGTGGGAAAATCCAATTCGCCTCGCCTAGACTAGTGTACGAGACTCAGAGCTCCCCGAACATGCCTCCCTTGGCGCAGCCGGTAGTGCGCTAGCATTGCTTTTTGAAGGTTGCTGGTTCGAATCCTTTTGCAAAAGCAATGTTATGCTGCATTTTGCGAACCGTTCCCATCTATTTTTATGTCTGAATTATGCTTTTTTAACGAATTTACTCACTTTTGGTTGTTGCGAAAGCTGATCTGTCGTCCCAGCAAAACTGTACATGTTGTGTTTGAAAAAACTTATTGACCGTTTAATATATATTTAATATGGTTTTTCAAACATAAAAAATTGATGGGAACAGTTCGAAAAATACAGCAAAACCTTCCTTTTGCAAAAGGATTCGAACCAGCAACCTTCAAAAAGCAATGCTAGCGCACTACCGGCTGCGCCAAGGGAGGCATGTTCGGGGAGCTCTGAGTCTCGTACACTAGTCTAGGCGAGGTGAATTGGATTTTCCCACACAAAATAGGCGTATTTTGATAATCGATTTTCGGGTCTTAGGAAACAATTATCCAATAATGTTAGAGTTGATTCGGACTTCCCTGAGGGGTCCCTGTCGACATGTGAGAACGAATTTACTCAGTTAGGATGCCCACTTATAGGGTTCCCTTGTCACATATTTTCAGTGTTCCTTTAAGATTTGACTAAATTTAAGCGATTTTTAAAATTTTGGAATGTCGAAAAAATCAATTTTTCGAAAAAAAATTTAAAAAACGAAGTAAACGTTCCAAAGTGTTCAGAGTACCTGATTTAGGACTAAAAAGATATTTTGTGAACGTTTTGCAGTCACAAAGCTCATATGCAACGGTTTAATTGAAAATATACAAATTTCGGTTTTTTTTGGCTCCGGAAAGCTTTTACCTCCCCTATAACCCTCGGGGCCATTTTTTTCTGAACTAACACGTGTATGGGGATTCTAAACATGAATAAAAAAATATAAAATGGGGGCCCCCGATTCAGGAAAATAGTTTTCAATTTTTTAGAAATGAAAGGTTTGTCCAATCTTCTCCATGCCAACAGTGCACGACCTTATAGCTTATCGGGGAGCTGAGATATGATAGGGCCGGGTCCAGAACCAGAAAATACCTAAATCCGGTTTTGGGATAAATGACCGACGCTAGAGTTTTTCTTTCTTCCACAGTACTCCACCATAAAAATTTCATAGGAATTGCTCAAACTTGGGGCTCCTAGTTCCGCACGGTCATGCACTCTCTCAGAAGACACGTGTTATAGTTAAGTGACTTTTTCGAAAAATTATACTGCTAAGGAAAATGTTACGCTGCTTATAAAACCTTCCGAAGCTTAGTATTGACAACTCTCAAACATTTTTTAAAAAGTTGTTGCAATTTATTGGCAACTCTTATCTCAGCTCTCCACCTCAATGTCAACAAGGAATCGCAAGATCGCCTTTGATCTACCTTCGAGTCTATTCGTATTGACCCGCCTCCTTCACTCTCTTCTTTTTGCATACTCTCTATCATTCTAATCGGAAGGGAACGGACCAATACGAGAGACTCGAGGGTAGATCAAAGGCGATCTCGCGATTCTCTGTCGATATTGAGGTGGTTTTTAATTAATTAATCGTTATGCAGACGCTTTCTTGCAAATCTGAAAATTGATTTGGAATCGTCGCATTGCTCCGCATCCGTCTACGATAGTTAGCAAAGTCTCTTTTGCGTTTACAAAAAAATTCATTTATTAATAATTTTATTTTACAAATTTTGAAATATAAAATAGACAGTCGTGCTCGCCTTCTAAATTTGACCCTGGAGCAATACTATCCTAATTTTTGAGCCATTAGAGACCGAGAAATTCAATTTAAAAAAACTGTTTTTGACGTGATTCCGTCTGGAACCAACGGGCAATAGTAGTTTTTTGCAATAGTGAGATTGAAACCGAGTCGATGGGCACCCCCCCCCCCCCGAAAAAAAATATCGTGCGCATCACTACGTCAACCGAGAAAAATTCGACTTTTAGAAATTATTCACCAAAATCTTGGGCTCAAATTACTACTTTTTATGCCAAAATCGATTTTCTGATCATGGAAAAAATTATTTTTCTGCAGCAAAAATTACCAATAATCAGAAACATAAAGTTACTGCCCTGCTATAAACACAAGTACAACTATCAGTGTTAAAGTTCCCCTCCACTCACTTTTTTACCCTAACTTTTTATTCGATTTTATGAAATGATAGGGCGCCAACTTCATGTAATCGAAGAAAATAACGCATAAAATTGAAAAAGAAGCGAGTTACGATTTTTCAAAGTTCGTTGCCTGAACCACAAGCCCTCGAACATACTGTAATTGGGAGGCGATCGAATGCGCTTCCCATCTCTCTCACTGTCTCGCACTCTCTTATTTGGCCGCGCTCTCTCTCCCTTGGGAATCGATTTCATCATGAGACGCGGCGATCGAGAGAGACGCCGGTACTGATCTACCTTCCTTTCCCTCTCGCACCTATCTGCGCGCGAGTTCAAAAATTTGACGTGTGTGGAGGGGAACTTTAAGCCAGCATTCGTTTACGATTGGTAGACTAGTCTATACTACTTGTATTTCAATCTGTCTCACAACTGGTAACGCACTGGTATTCCCAATCGAAATTAGCGACACAAGGTAATAGTTCAAAGAAGTGCGCAACATTAATTTATCCTAATGACGCCTCACTGGATCAGTACAGCATTCGGAGGTATGAGAATATTTTTAGGCATACGGGCCATATGATATGGCATATCGGCTGATGCCGGAACCAAATCGGCCGCATAATAAGATTCTCTATCCGAATACGGCGAAATTCCCTCTGCATGAAACGGCATAATTTTCTTGCGAGTTTACAATAATTTTTCTCTTCCGATTTAACATTAATTATTTTAATTATTAGCAAGCATCAAAGACGAGTCAATAATCAAGTCGATCTCTCAGAATAAAAAAAACGCCACAGACGGGGCATATGCCGCACAGCCTTAAAGTAGGAATAAAGGATACAGTCCATTCATCGCACCTCTATTATCTCCGAGGTCATCGTACGGCTCATCATCGGCAGCAGTACCATTCTTCTTGTTCTTCTTTCTATTCTTTCTTTTAAGTACTTTTTCTGCCCTCCTTCTCTCTACTCTCGCCTTCAACGTGTTATTTAGGATCTTTTGATCCTTCCTTTCCATCTTCTTCAATGCCTCCTTTTCCCTGTGCAGCGGATCCTCGTTCTGAATAATATATTTATTCTACTACTATACGCAAATAAAAGGGCTACCTCACTAGTTGCCGTCGCGGCATCTTTCGTTTCTTTTTTAGACTCAACCATGCTCTGCAACGTAGTCAGATTACGTAAATATGCTTGTTAGCTCGATAATAGACAACTGCGCACAAACACTAACAATGAGTAAACATCAAAATACAGGCAAAATCCGAAAACAGTGTGAGAGCGGTTACGAAATACCTCGATGTGACTACCGTACTCCGGTAGAAAAAATTCAAATATACCCTGAATCTACCGTACTTAGCTTCCTCATAGCACATACATAACTTGCAATTATCGACAAGATTATGTAATTATATATTCTGTTTATTTTTTGTTGTTGCTACTTTAAATTGCTTAATCGCGAAAAATTTGTTTTAACGTATGCATGTCCCGTCGACTATAGTTCGTTTTCACTGTGAAATTTAAAGGAAAAAAATTTATTAAGAATGCTGAATTACAATCAAATCATGCACAATGCTGTAGATAACATGCTTATATAAACAATGAGATATGAACATATCTTATAAAAATTTAGTCTAAAACATGGATGTCTGTTCAAGCCCAGTTTGTGCAGAAATTACTTTTAATATGATATATGATCGATCGATCTTCAACAAAAGAAAATGAATGCAACTGTGGTGGGAAACTAGGGCTACATATATTAGGAGTCCCTGTTCGAATCTATTATTAAATCATGCGTTTTCCGGGATATCGCATTGTATCGTTTTTTACGGTGAAGTTAATTGTATCTAATCTCGGTATCAAATCTACAGAAAAAGTAATCCGTATGCATAATTCCCCCTTCTTTCGAGGCCGATTGTTTTATTTCAGATAATAATCTTGTTCAAATTTTAGAGCCCGGTACTGCTACGACAGTTCAGAAAAAAAGGTTTCAGAAAGTATTGACATCGCTGCCGCACTGTCATACCCATCAATTTATCATTAGGGAAAGGACTACTCTGGTAAACTTTCTATGAGAAAAAATCTAACAAATGAGCAAAAATTGAAGGGTTGAAAATATTAAGGATGAAGGTACGGAATACCATGAATATCAAATGGTTCCATGAATTCCTCCTTTCTCCTGTGAAATGAGGGGGGGGGGGGGTACAAGCAAATGAACATGGTTCAAAGCGGAGTTCAACAATTCACAAACTTAAAAATGAAGGGTTTCGAATGGGAGGTGGAAGGACTATGGAACGAGATATGGGCACCGAAATACAAAAAAAAGAGGTTTGGAATCACAGTGGGCAAGATGATGAAGGGGGAGGGAAGGGGGCAAAGATCAATGGGAATGAGATACTGAAGGGGTGCGTAAAGGATTGGGCGACCGTGATCTAGAATAAGGTGGATCATTTGCATCCTTGATCATAAAAGTAGCAGAATTGGGTCCAATACTCGGCACTCATGACATGAGAGAGGACAGGATGGTCATCAGAGCAGAATGCAGAAGAGGATGAACGAGATCGAGTGGGAAGAGAGGGATCAGTTGGGACGTATGACAGACATTCAGAGGGACACAGATCTTCTTCCTCTGGTGTGTCATGAGAATACTCTGTCTGAAAGAAAAGAGATCACGATACAACTTATCGATCGAGACTATCGTAGTCAACTCACACTCTGCTCGTGTTGACACCTGCACGTGAGATGCTCACACGCTGGTTGAGGGGGTACTGAAAGTGTTGAATAAGTTACCGTAATTCGCCTATCGTACCTCTATCTTCTCCGAAGTCATCATAGGGTTCGTCACTAGTGGTCGTTCCACTCTTCTTGTTCTTCTTTTTCTTCTTCTTCCTTTCCTTTTCAGCCTTTTCTCTTTCTCGTCTTTCCGTCAATTCCTTCTCCTGAATCTGTATAGGGGTTAAATCAGGAATGATACATTTTGTTACAGAAATAAGTTTTTAAAAAATTTAATCGAATAAAAATTAAAAATTGCAAAAGTCTAAAAGATGATAATTTAATTGTTGAAAGCAACTTCTCGCAAGAATCATTGTGGAGTTATTGATGAAATTAACCGAAGAAAAAGTTAACACAGCTAAAAATATTTTAAAAATTATTCTGCCATGTGTTGGCTAAAATCAGCTCATAACCGGTTCAAGCGAAACATAAGCTCCCACTTGATGATATAAAAATTTGATCTCGCTATACAAAGACGCAAGTTCAGTGACACCGAATAGATGGCTTCGATCTCACGTTCGTCATCTATGACCAGTATGGTTACAGATGGACTTTCCGAATTCATTAAGTAATAGTCGCGTTTCGTTTCGGTTTTTAATTGTTATATTTCTTTTGAAAGAATGAAAAAAATTTAAAAATTAATTTTTTGAAATTTAATCCTACTACCGGTGAATATATAAGTAAAATAAAATACCTAGATATATACAAATAAAAAGGACAAACAACATTAAATTTTTAATTTTAATTTTTTTTAAAAATTTAGAATAAATTTTTATATTAAAAAAAATTAATTTTAATTTTTTTCAATATTTTTTTATTTCAACAATAGAAAAAAACTTGCCTTACGGGCACGCTTTTCGAGCTTTTCGAGCTCTTGTTTCTCTTTCTCCAGGGGGTCCTTGTTCTGAATGAATATTTCTGAATAAGGTTGGTAAAATGGCTGGTAGGGACTAGCCCCACGAGACATCACCAATTATATGGCCATATATAATTTTACAGAATATCGTTACGTGCCCATACCTCTCGTTTTGCCAACACTACTCTAAACTATACGACACAAATTAAGAGACCGACTCGGTAATATTCCAGTACGGGCCGGACATCGATATCCCAGGTCAGGACCAAAACTGTTTTGGGGATACCCCCATGGGTCCTCAACACCAACTGGACCATTATATGGTCTGGGTCCAAAGTTCGTGTTGGGATATTACCTACTACCATAGACATCAAAAACGCAATAAAATTTGGTCCAAATTTTAAATCGCAATCTGATTTTTCACCCTTTAAAATTCAGTTTTTAATTTTTATAAATTCTAAATCGGAAAACCGCTAAATTACAATTAGAGGAGGTTGTAGAGCGTAAAGTTCTGCATCAATATAGTATTTGGTGACGTGTTTGAGAAAAATAGGTAGACGAATTAAAAAAATTCCGAACCCCCTCATATAAATTTTTCTTGAAAAAAATTTGCTAAGATACAGTCACTCAAAATGTCCTTATTTTCAGTATTTCTACTGAACTGGTAAAAGTGGAATATTCGGACAGCTGTATCTTCTCAGCAAATTTTTTTCAAGAAAAATGTTCTACATAAGAAATGATCAGTTCGATGAGCTCTATAAAATGAGCACAAATATGAGGGGGTTCGGAATTTTTTTTATTCGTCTACCTTGTGATCTATTTTTCTCAAACACGTCAGCACCGATTTTTTTGAAAAATACTAAATTGATGCAGAACTTTACGCTCTACAACCTCCTCTACTCTGGCATTTTTCCCCCAATGGTCCCCCAGCATTTACCTCAGTGGGTAGTGAGGTAGAAGACCAGTGGGAGATCTACTGGGGGACCAGTGGGAAGGACCAGCCGATTTTTTTTTGAAAAATACTATATTGATGCAGAACTTTACGCTCTACAACCTCCTCTAATTGTAATTTAGCGGTTTTTCGATTTAGAATATATAAAAATAATAAACTGAATTTTGAAGGGTGAAAAATCAGATTGCGATTTAGAAGTCGGATCTAATTTTATTGCGTTTTTGATGTCTAGGGTAGTAGGTAATATACCAACACTAACTTTGGACCAAGACCATACCATAAATTTTAGCTGAATTTCGAGTTTCTAAATTTTAAATCCCCGCCCCTTTTTGGTTAAATGAGATATGACCATATAATGGTCCATTTAGTGTTGAGGACCCAAGGGGGTATCCCCAAAACAGTTTTGGTCCTGATCTGGGATACTGAGCCGGCCTCTTAATTCGACTTTCGACGTCTTCATTTGCAAATCTCAATCACTTCCTTTTACCAACATACCAGAAGAACGTCGTCCCGCCTACGACGGCGTTTTGGTCTCTAACGCATTCTCTCCCGTTCCACCTATTTCGCAACATTTCGCAATAGTAGTGGAAAGGTGAGTCTCTGCCACTCTCCCTCCCCTGCGTCCCTGCCCGAGAGTATTTCTGCCGCTCTCGACGAGGGGAGGGGGGCACGACCACAGACGCTAGCGCTTTGTTAGTAGTAAATAAAAAAATATGTACCTTTATATCCTCAATCTGCTCCAATGCCAACTGCACTATCGAATCACGGATGGAGATCCATGAAGGACCAAACACCTAAATATAAGGGTTGAGTGTGCAACTTTAGTTGTTATTATTGACCACCCTTACCTTGAATGTCTCCGATAATTCATTCAATGCCGCTCTTGCTGCATCATTGATGGATTCCGCAGAATGCTTCTTCTGTGAAACTTATTTATTCATAAATCAATCGATTTTTCAAAAAAATATTCATTACTCAATTATTCATTCTTCCTGTTCTTACGCATCGAGTAACGATATACACTATTTTCATGAATTTTATTTTCGACACATTTTCACGAAAGCATCGTATCATCATAATATCCCTTTTCCTCACCGCATCGAATACATTCGTGATTTCAACTAATCTCTCGACAGCCTTTTGCCTCTCTGCAGTCACTGCCGGACCCTGCAATCACATTTCTAAGCTACTTAAGCTATCAAATATCGTCGACGTTTCCATCACCTTTCATCACACAGTACTTTTCAAAAAATGCTCATTCACTCACCGAATCATGTTGGATCGTCCCTTTAAGGGCGGAGATATTCATTCTTAGAATGGCGATTACCAATCTGACTTGCTTCTCCGTATTGTCTTCGACTGGCTGGAAGGGATAAGATTAGTTACTGGATCGCATTTTGTAGTGCCATAGTCAAAAATTCACAACAGTATTCTTATTCAAATGAATGCATTCACTAGAAATGAGAAAGCGTATTTCTGGTATTGGAAAATATTACAATATTTCCTTACTTCGAGTGTCAACTGCTTCTTGAGAAGGGCGAGTTCCCTCTGTATGGCTTTATGCACTTCTTGATCCAGTAGGTCATCCTTCTTTCCTCCATTTTCCCCTCCTTTCTTCTTCTCAGCTACACGCGCTCGAACCATTACTGCAAACACACCAGATAGGATTCCCGTTCAAGTTCGTTCAGAGAGATCGATAGAACTTCAATGCTAATCTTAAGTATCATAAAAATAAAACGTTCCGAACATAGAAATTCGTCAATCCCAAAGTGCAAGTTAAGTGCAAGTTCATAAAACTTCCGAGTTTGTCGTAGTAGTTTATTTTAATCACTTCTTCTAGTGCTCTAATTACCTATTATCATTTTAGAAATCAGAAAAAATAAACAGAACGCGTAGGAAACGGCGTAGTGTAATGGTGCCTGCGGCTTGCACTTATCCCGTTTCCTAGTGAACGGAACGTTTTATTTCGTGGTGTACGACAAACTTTCAACCTTCTATGATATTCAAGTGTCGCTAACACCTTTTTTTTCTCTTTCTCTCTTTGCACTGCACAATTCACAGAACATCTTTATTCTTCTGATAAAACCCATTCAAAGATGCAATAAATCACAGTCATGGGTAGAACAAGGCAATATCTGATACAAAAGGAGATCATACAAACACGGTATAATATTTTAAAACTCGTTGATACAAACTAGTTATTATTGTACAATATAAATATACGAGAGATCACAATTATTATTATTAATGAAACAATCCGATTACAAATATTACAGCCGAAAAAGGAGCGATTTATACTTGACGCTGTTCTCCATCTCTTCACAACGATTCATCCCACAGTACAGAGGGCGGCTGATCTAATCTCACTGCAGTCTTCAATTGCATTGCATCCATTTGGAGAAGACGAGTCAATCGCATCCTGAATTCATACTCTTCTTAAAAAAATAACATTCTCCATCCTTTAATCGATCTATCCGGAAGTATCTCTCACCTAGCCGATGCACTCCCCGCCATTGTCACATATGTGTCTCCTCGATTCTTAGCCCCTTCTCTCCTTAGAATCGTCGTCACTCCACTCCACTTCTGCAATACCAATCAAGCATAATACGATTAAACTCATTTGAATATAAGAAGGAATACCTTGAGTGTGTCTAGCATTATCTGGGCGAAGCTTCTTCCATTGAGATAACTGTTGCTATCTCCCGATCTAAATCCCTCTTCCTTGAAGATATCCGCAGAAACGACTACTGGATCCACGGACTCCGCCCATAGATCATTCTGGATTATTATCGATTGATTACATTATTCAAACGGCATTGGAGAGGCAGATCACTCACTTCGTCTTCTTCATTGATAGTCAATGATGAGAATCGACCACTCAGCGAAATGTGATGAATAGTCTTGAAAGCCATCTAAGAAAAAGAATCGATTGAATGAATGAGATTGGAACGTTGAATTGGTACATGAGAGAGTGGTTTCCAGAAGGAAGGACGATGGAGGAAGGGAGAAGAATAGGGAGATCCATCGTTGAATGAGAGATTGATCGATGACACAGAGAGGAAGGCGTAACTGATGGGAGAGAGATATCAATCGATCAGATTCACTCTTGATACCTCGCAATATAGGACAAAAAGAGGAGGATAATGTGGCCTGGTTCAGAGATGGAAGTGGAATAATCGCCCTGGGACACTGTGGGATCATCCGAGAACGCGAGCTGAAGGGAAATACTCTTACATATTCGTTGCCTTTATCTACTGCTCAGATCATGATCACGAAAATAAAGTGTGACATTTTTCATGATAAAATGGCTATAAGATTAACCAACCTTGAGTGGGAATGGAGTGATCATCTCTAGAGGGAGTACGATTGGTCCATGAAAGTGAACTTCTCCCAAACAAAATTGGATGAATATTCTGGCAAGATGAGTGAGTCGAAGGGGTGTTCGATCATAAAGAGAATCCTTCTTTAGCCATCGATCCAGAATGAATAACATCTCTAGCACTCCTTCACCGTATGTTGAGGCGTATCTGGAAGAGGATGAGAAGGGAATGGAAGTTGAGAGATGAGTAGAAGATCATGGAATGAAAGAGACAACAGAATAAGGAGAAAGGAGAATTTCACTTCCAATCTACCTCTCAATTATTTCGTCTTCTCTCTTGGCAGCAATGCAGAAATTGACAAACTCGATCGATTTCTCATTGAGGAACTTTCTGAATGGAATAAATGTGAGTGGATTGATCATTCTCCTCTCTTCATACCTAATCTCTTCAGTGAGAATCTTCGCAATGGGAGGAGTCCTCTCCACAATCGGACCCACTCCTCGATTATTCATCAACTGAAAAAAAATAGTTAATCTCTTTGTTCCCCTCCATCTTCATTATGACACTCACCTCTCTTCTCTTCAGATCTGCCAATACATCCCACACAATCCATGCGAAACTCTTGCATGGTTTAGTTGATACTTTGATCTGAAATCACTCAATTATCGATCGTTCCTCCACTGATCAACCTCCTCCTCAGTACTCTCGTCGTCAATGTAAGCCAGAATGTACCACAATCGAGCCTGCAATCGATAATTTAATTCCACTGTACTTCCTCCATTCTACAGTACTTTCTCTCTCATGGCCGAATCAGTTCTGATCACTTCCTTCCCTTCGTGATCTGTCTCAATCAATTCTTCTTCATCACCAAATTCCTGAATTTACATCAATAAAATATTTTTTAAATAAATAAGTGATACCTCGAAGAAGCTACTTCTGTATTTGCTCCACATCTTCTGATATCTCAACTCGACCATTTTATCCGTATTGTAGAAAGAGTAATCGTCTTTCTCCATCGCAGCCAATCGTTTTGGATTGATGAGTTTCCCTGTAATGAACCCTTCCTTCTCTTCCATCATTCGCCTTCCCTCATCCCTCCCTTCCCCTCACCTGATACAATGGCTGCTTCACTGTTGATGCCATATTCATCCATCAACTGTTGCATCTCAGCAGTGTATCCATCCCTCAGTCCTCTCGCTTCTCTCCATTCCTTACTACTCACATTCGGAGGTCGATACAGAACCTATAGATAGCACAGAATCACAGGATCAGCAGGATGGTAAATCTACCTGATCGTAATTTCCATTGAATATCGATTGAGATCTTTCACATAACTCCATCACTTCCTCGATTTTCTTGACTCTTCTGGAAAATTTTCAAAAATAATTAATATTTACCATTCCGTATTTTTGTTAATTACACATGAAAGACTTTTTAGGCGCATGTATACCATAATTCTTTCATTTATAAACTCTATATACAGACTCCCGTAATTTTTATTATCTTCTTCGAATTGATATCTAATTCACCCTACGGCAATGATTTCCATTCTCACGTCACAGTCACAACTGTCAGAACAAAGAAAACAGAAATAGAGAATATTTACAGGCCATGAGCACGGCAACAGAACCTCCCCCCTTTCCGACAAACAATCGACAGAATCAGCATCGTGCACCTATCCCCCTCTTCCTTGTTTATCTCCTCCATATTCCTCTCTGTCTCCCCCCCCCTTCTTCGGCCTCTTTTATACTGAAGGAAACGAAGAGGCTAGGAGGCATAACCTCAAGTCATCTCGTCTCTTTCCATATGTGCCCTCTCGATAGTACTCAACCTCCCGTCCTTCTCATTCCTTCAAGAGTTCCTTCCCGTCATTCCTCTTCTCTTCGTTTCGTCTCTTCTCGTACCTTCTAATGACCGATCTGTCTCTTCCTCCCATTCCCAGGGTAAACATGTCCTCTCTTTTCCTTCTAACTATTTCGTCAATACTCAGCCATCCCTAGTATGTGATCGGATAGTGATCGAGATGGGGGAAGAAGAAGAATGTCTTCAATCGACATCTCGATTGGTTGATCCTCCTCTCTCTCCCTCTACTCAATATCAGTCTCTATCATCATCACCATCTCTTGTGCCTACTCATTCATCCTGTACTCACACTACACAGAACCACAGGTATGATTAAAAATTGGATAAACCAAAAATATGTTATTCTGGCTCGCAACTAGTTCCGAGTCCTTTGCCAGTATCCTTCGTGTCTCATTTCATCAACTCATTTATGTCATCATTTATTACTCACTTCATTGTCCTCTCTTTCTCATTTCTCATGAGTCTCTTCTCAGACCTCCTTCTCCTCCCTCTCGCCATCTTGCATGGAAGGGAATGGCCGGGGGATGTGCAGGAGATGGATCACTCTGTTCGGTAAATCCCCTCCCCCTCTCAGTGTCAACCTTCTGTCCCTCTACAATGACTAGACTGACTGATGACTAGTCTCCTCCCCTTCTCACTCCCCCCTCTCCAGGTGTGTCTTGGTGTCCTCATCACTCTCTCCCTCATTATCTACTGCTTCATCGACGTTCGACTCAACAAGTCGGACGCTTACTAATCTTCGATTCCCTCTTCCATGCCAAAACAATCGATAAATTGAATACGAGTCTGTCTACCTGTATAGTCTTCCATTCAGTCGGGTGCTCCTATAAGACTGCTTATTTCGATTCCCAGCAAAGTCGGGAAGGGCGTCCGATTTCTCGTTTCTGACACAAATGACGTCGATCAGGAGAGGAGAATGAGTGGATTTCTCACTTTTCGAGGGGATCGGCTGGCTCTCCAGTCTTAGGGAAATCCACTGCGATCGAACACTTTCGAGCAAGAGATTCGCAGATGGGACTGTAAACAGAGTATCATTAATGATTGAGAAAGAGATCAAACCTAAAGAGTCCTAGTTTATCTGCCATGTGAAGATGGGCGTTACTCGCCAATCCGACCGAGTCCGATTGGAGATACTTGAGGAAGAAATCTGCGATATCCGACGTCTGCAATCACAACAAATCAACACGATCTACATATTCTCCATTCAGGAAGGAGCGACTTCCAATGGGTAAGCCATACAGTGGGAGTGAAGTTGTAGTTGGCAGCAGTCTGTTTGGGGAATACCATGGCCTCTTCATTCCATCCGAGGAGCATCTTCGGATCGAATACAACTGAGTACTCGTCACCGTCCAGATCAGAGCCTGCACATCACTCATTCTCTATCCATTTTGCGGCAATCACACTTATGAAACTGAGTGATTATTCAACTCCATCTAATCAAATTCCACGATGGAATGTAGGATCAACCTGTCACACGGGCCAGATATTCGCATCAACAAATCCTATACCATCATGGCCACACATCTCTTCCTCACCTGCCATTTCATCAGCGTGAGGTCTCTCTCCATATCGGGGGAATACGATGACATCCGAAAGATGGGAGAGGGCTGGCTGCCATACTGCATCGAATATTCGCGCGTCTCCGGGAGCATGGCACGGATTCTTCGACACGAGCACCGGACCTGATCAAATGATTCATTTAAAACAATTCTTTTTTCAAGTCCAAGAGGTGCGTCAAGAACAGCACTTTCGCTTGTCTCTCACCCAGATGGACTAATGGTTTATCCGAGGCATTTCTGACGCTAGGCGAATACTGGATGAACACCTGCAATGGGAATACTGCGAGACTTGTGTTGTTACTCGATAAATACCTGTCCATACTGTAGGAGCCCCGTCTCATCGAGTACTCCGAACATAGATCGACCCATCTCGGAAGGCATTTCCAGTTTAGCCTGCGCGATTGGGATTAGTGGCATTCACAAGCATCTTCATAGACACATGTTCCCCTTATAAGGAGAGAAATAAGGAGAGTTGATAATGTAACCTTGGCCAGATGCTGCGAGATGGAATATCGATAGATGGCAACGAGCATCTCGTGGAAGAATGGCTCGTTTGTGAAGGTAAATCCATACGATAACATTCGATGGAAATCAATTGGGAGAGGAACTCGAGAAGTGAGCGCCGTAGCGGCCTCTTTGTCAGAGAGAAGCATTTCTGCAAGGAATGGGAAGAGTGGGAGTGAAGAGTGAAGAGAGGCAAGGGGAGTGAAGATCACCCTCACCTTTTGCTCACGCCCTGTTCATAAATAAAATCACAACCCTTTATTGAAAAAAACCAAATGCGTTATTTTGAATGTAATTGGCGCGCGAATTGTTTTGTTGACTCACGCGAGAGAGTGTTCAACTCCTTCTCCAAATAGAAATGAATCCTCGAGCACATATTCTCGTGATACTTCTCTCCTTGTCTCTCACTCACGAAATCGAGAATGGTGATGAGAGGACGATTGAGACACATCGGAGATGGCATCGCGTACTTTACCACCTGATATATGACAGATTCAAAGGAAGAGTGTACCTTCATTGAAAGATGTACAGTCCGACTCGGTAAGATTCAAGGATTCGGCATTAGCCATGACCCCAACAGAGAATTCACGCGTTCTACTATTTTTCTAAGAAACAAATCACCCTAAAATAATTTTTAAAAATTATAAGAACCTTCTCAGGTCGTTTGAAAAATTCCCACGGCTTCCAATTTCAATTTAGAAATTTTCTGGCATGATGAGATCACTTGCAAAAAATCTGATACCTCTCAATTAATTTTTACAAATTATCAGAACGTTCGCAGGTCGTTTGAAAACTTCCCACGGCTTCCAATTTCAATTTAGAAATTTTCTGGCATGATAAGATCAGTGGCAAAAATTCTGATCACCCTAAAATAATTTTTAAAAATTATCAGAACTTTCGCAGGGCGTTTGAAAAATAGCCATGTCTACCAATTTAAATTTAGAAATTTCCTGGCATGATGCGATCACTTGCAAAAATTCTGATCACTCTCAATTAATTTTTACAAATTATCAGAACTTTCGCAGGGTGTTTGAAAAATAGCCATGTCTACCAATTTCAATTTAAACATTTCCTGGCATGATGCGATCACTTGCAAAAATTCTGATCACCCTCAAATAATTTATAAAAATTATCAGAACCTTCTCAGGTCGTTTGAAAAATTCCCACGGAGTCCAATTTCAATTTAGAAATATTCTGGCATGATGAGATCACTTGCTAACAATCTGATAACTCTCAATTATTTTTTTACAAATTATCAGAACGTTCGCAGGTCGTTTGAAAACTTCCCACGGCTTCCAGTTTCAATTTAGAAATTTTCTGGCATGATGCGATCACTTGCAAAAATTCTGATCAGCCTCAAATAATTATTAAAAATTATCAGAACCTTCCCAGGTCGTTTGAAAAATTCCCACGGCTTCCAATTTCAATTTAGAAATTTTCTGGCATGATGAGATCACTTGCAAAAATTCTGATCACCCTCAAATAATTTTTACAAATTATCAGAACTTTCGCAGGGTGTTTGAAAAATAGCCATGTCTACCAATTTCAATTTAAACATTTCCTGGCATGATGCGATCACTTGCACAAATTCTGATCACCCTCAAATAATTTATAAAAATTATCAGAACCTTCTCAGGTCGTTTGAAAAATTCCCACGGCTTCCAATTTCAATTTAGAAATTTTCTGGCACGATGAGATCACTTGCAAAAAATCTGATACCTCTCAATTAATTTTTACAAATTATCAGAACCTTCTCAGGTCGTTTGAAAAATTCCCACGGCTTCCAATTTCAATTTAGAAATTTTCTGGCATGATGAGATCACTTGCAAAAATTCTGATCACACTCAAATAATTTTTAAAAATTATCAGAACTTTCGCAGGGCGTTTGAAAAATAGCCATGTCTACCAATTTCAATTTAAACATTTCCTGGCATGATGCGATCACTTGCAAAAATTCTGATCAGCCTCAAATAATTATTAAAAATTATCAGAACCTTCCCAGGTCGTTTGAAAAATTCCCACGGCTTCCAATTTCAATTTAGAAATTTTCTGGCATGATGCGATCACTTGCAAAAATTCTGATCGCCATCAAATAATTTTTACAAATTATCATAACTTTCGCAGGGCGTTTGAAAAATTCCCCCGGCTTCCAATTTCAATAAAAAAATTTTCAAACATGTTCACTTGCAAAAGTTCTGATCACCCTCAATTAATTTTTAAAAATGCACAGAACTTTCGCAGGTCGTTATAAATAGCACTAGAGTATTCACCTCAAGAATACTGGAATCATCCTCTGCCGATCCAATGAACTTATTTTGACTGTTTCTGAATATCACTCGTGGCTCGCCCGGTGCATCAAGAGTTCGATCGATAGTGAGCACTCCTTTAAAACCGCGGAATCGAACCTGTGATTTACTGTTCCATAAATGTAGCTATATATGCACTGTATAAATAGTACCGTAAAATCAACGGTACAATAACTCCCACCATGTGTTTTTAGTCGTCAAAAATTGTCCACCTTGTGTTTTTTTCACGAAAAAAAACGTCAAAATACTCCCGCCATGTGGTTTTCGGGTCGAATTTTCAACAAACCATGTGTTTTTAGAACGTCCCTATATTTGCTATTTCAACTCTGTATATATGCGATAAATGCAACTGGAATTCACTTGGTAGCAGGAAGGGACGATCTTCAACTCGAGAATCTCAGCCAGTTCTCTGGCCAGAGACATACTCATCCGTCCTACTCCATCAGAGAATGTGTACAACTCTTTCGTCTCCGCGTGACCTACAAACGATATTTTTAAAAAAAACCGTATGGATTTGAATATCCCAGCCTTGATCTCTCACCACTTCCTCCAACGATATCAGCATCGATTCTCCACTCGCCCGTATTTAGAGACACTGTTGGCTGCAAAAAAAGGTCATGTGATAGAGTGGGGGAAGAGTTGAAGTACCTGAGCTTGAGTGAAGCACTGCCCCATTCTCGACATCAGTTTGGGAACGTTCTTCGAACTAGAAAAGTTGCCCATCCAATCTCTGCAATAATGCTCATCATGTATGCAAATATTTTGTAATTCATACCTAATTTTGTCGATAGTGATAACAGTACCATCTTCCTTCTCAACTTGCGAGTACATGTAACATCCGTGATCACGCATCTACAATGACATCTTCATTCTTACATTTCAAATTAAAATAAAAGAAATACCCACAGATTGCTTCTCTAACAGCTCAAAATTCACTGTGATTTTAAATCATGTGTGTTTCCCTTTGGTGGCTGCCCAAGCATTCGGTATGTACCCCATCCTCGCATTTCTTTAAATTCCCTTCATTCACCTGTGAATTACTCCAGGCGAGGAATTGATAGTCCCTACCACAGATGGTCACCTTCTTATCCATCGTATTCTTCACCATATCTATCAGAAGAGGAGCCATTTCTGCAACGGATGACAATTAAATTGTTTAAATAGAGATCAGAAACCACAAGCACAAATGTTGTCTAATTCAGTCAACCCGAATTTCAGTGATTCATTGTGCTATTTTTCGAATAATTTATGGGAAATTGCGAGATGAAAAAGAAAACCAAAGAATCACATAGTCAATGTACTTGATTAGTCCCCCCCCCCCATTCGCACTCACTACCACAATCAGGCTGACAAATGAACTAAAAATATATAAATAAATTCCTGGCAAATTCCTGGTACGGTTTCTCGAACTACTCGTCATAATTCCAGAATCTCGGATGCGCCTCACATTCCCACAAATTTTTTTGCACAATTTTTTTAATTGGCGAAAAAAACTGACGATCGGATCCGAAGTCGTTCACTCTCAGCTTCAGTCCATTCTCATCTCGATAGACTATTCGGAGAGCATTCTCGGCTCCGAATTGTCTCACCACTCGATTCGTCATCATTACATCGGGAGACATGGGAAGCAGACGAGAGGGGGTCACCATCAACTAAATAGGAGCCCCGTTATAATTTGATTTTCAATCGTGAAAAATGAATAACCTTTCGAACGAGAACGCAATTGGGAGGAATTGTTCTGACTGCTTGAACTGATCGAAGAGAGGAGGCCGATCGACGATATAATTCCACTCTTGTTGTGTAGAGCCGATCGAAGGCTCGTTCGATCTTAATACATTAACATCAAATATAAATCTGTATATGATAAACCAGAGAAAATGCTTGCGGCATCATTAAAACACTATTAAAATTAACTAATTAGAAAAACTGAAGAAACCCGATAACAATTGATAAGAGTAAATACTGACGGTGATGTTCCTTCTCTCGTCTATGGCGGTCAACACCAATTCTAGTGCCTCCTCGCATGCTGCCTGGCATTCCTGCAAATATAAAACAATGAAAAATATATAATTAAAGAGCAAACTGATCACAATAATGGTGGCGAAATTTATAGCGAAAAAAAATATTAATCTGACCCAGCGAAACTTACCGCGTCACTCACACGCGTCGCGGCGGTGACGTTTCAAAACGAGAGTTCCCCTTCTTCCATCCTATTTTGCATACCACCGTGTGCTTTTATTTCCCATAAATCCTTCTACTCCATCCATCTATCTATTCCCTCTCCGTTCCCTTGTGATCCCCTCTCCTCCGTCCCTCCATGCCCGCTGACAGCATGCATTCCCTCTACGCGAGGGCCAATGCCATCTTCGCCTTTATGCTCTGGGTTCTCTCTGCCGTCACCTTCGCTTGCTTCCTATCCACTCTATTCCTTAACTACACAACCAACGTCCAACTCGACGTCAGCAATGTCAAACTGTGAGTTGATCAGGCAGCCGTTCTTCCTTCCGTAATATCTAGTTGATTCCATTTCCCTTTTCAGTCGGCGTGTGAATGATTATGCCTCCGAGTCAGGAGTGGCTGATCTCGCTGCATTCGATTTCTCTCTCAAGGCTGATGTCTCTCCTGTAAGTGAAGGAAGGCAAAGAAATAAGGTTGAACGACAGACCACTTCAGCTCTTCAATTGGAACGTCAAGCAGCTTTTCGTCTACCTTGTGGCTGAGTATGCGACTGAGAAGAACGTGAGTCGATCCCTTTTCCCTCCTTTCGCTCACATATTCACAATGTCAATTCTCTCAGCCCGTTAACCAAGTGGTCATCTGGGATCGCATTCTCCACAGAAACACTCGCGTCGTTATCGATGAGAGAATCGGCACCCCCAAATACCATCTAATGGACGATGGAACCTCTCTCAAGTAAGTCCCTCTCACCGCGTCCAGATTGGGGATAAGTCATGAATGCTGTATTTAGGGATCACAAGAACGTGACGTTCGTTCTTCGTTACAACGTCGTTCCCAATGCTGGATATCTCCGATTGGCACAGGCTGAGGGCCAGATCCAAATCGAGATGCCCGATTCATATACCACCGGAAAGTCTAGTCGAAGAGCGTAATTACTGATGAATACAATATTTTTCCTCATCCAAAGCATCGTATTTCCCTAGTCATAATTATATAAATTATTTAATTAATTATATGTATATTTTTTTCCGGGATTATTGCAGAACGTGCTAATTTCAATGTGATTGGATATTTGTTAAAAATAAACGATAATTGGCTACCTTCATGCACCAAAGAAGTCTTCGAATGAAAAATGGCATGGTATTATTCAGCTTTGCTGCATCAAACAATTCGTCAGTGACTACAGTACCTCGAGATATAATTGCCTGCGATGGAACGAGATATACAACGTGACAACTCGATTGATCTTACCTTGAATGCATAGTCTGCTCGATATGATCCGAGTGTGGGCAAAGAGCGAATTCTTGCAACTTTTCGTCTCATTGAGATTATTGAACCGAAGAAGACCTGGCTAATTTCATTTTATGGATTCTAATTAAATGTAATACCTTGATAGTAGGCACTCTCGACTGAATTCGAGCTGCTATAGATAACATTCTGACCTGAAAATGTACGAAGAATATTTTTCTCCCTTCATATGAGACGAATCGCGAGAGAATCACCCATTTTCGACCCTCCTGTGCGGTAGAACAAAAGTTGTTCCTACCAGCCCCCAAAGTGAACCCAAGGTACTTCGAATGATGCTCTTTCAAACTGCGCTTCAGGAATTTTCATATTGGGTCGAAATTTCGCAATACCAAAGATCAAAGATCAAGTATACAATAGGTTTTCCCAAAATGCTCGTCACGGAAATGATCATAACACGGGATTCCTGTAAGAACGTAGGAAAACGAGCTCCTTTTGCCACTAGGAATTATTTTGTGCGTCCGTTTTTGATGAACCTTTGTTGGTTGGTACCAATGGAGGTCTGAAGAAGATCTAGAAAGTTGATTTACTGAAATTTGCAAATTATCGATTTTTTTGATCTACAACTTCAAATTGACGTAACTTGCTTCATTTTTATCGCACAGCGATCTAATTGTTACCATTGGATTCGTATTCATGAGCTCTTCAAATAATTCTAAAAGCTCACACGTCGGTAAGGTCTTTTTCGAAGTCAAAACTTCGAAAAACCTATTTTTCAAGTACAAATGCTAGGTTTTCTCGAAAATTTCCTCTTGAACCACAAAATATTATTGCAAAAATGGATTCTCCGCCCCAAATATGGGGCGGGAACATTTTTTGTTTCCCTTATCCCTTGGCTCGGAACATCGTTTCCCTTATATGCTTCACGGACTTGGTCGTTTTTTTCGTAAGAAAATGTTTTTTCGCCTATATCTCGCTCAAAATTGTTCCAATTGAAATATGTTCCAAGACATAAAAGTTAGCTTTCGTCAAGGCGAAAAAGTCTTCAGTTGGTCAAGAACCTGCTAGATTTCCCAATTCAG
>LS585879.1:2874877-2886273 GCA_900490775.1 Pristionchus maxplancki
CGAAGTGGGTACCATGGGGTCTGGGTCGGGTTTGATGGTACCACTTCCTAAGGTCGTTTTTCGAGTTCTACGTAAAAAGTTACTCCTAGGGCACTTTTAAAAACACTAGAAACCTCAGTGGGCTCTAATTCAGAGCACTTTGAAAATGTAGGTCACCATGGGTCAAAATATCGATTTTTCTCCCTTTAATGGACCTGTAAAGTGCTCCAATGAAATTTTTTGAACGTTTCTGATGATATTCGATCACTTTGAGCACATATGTGATGAAATGGAATGCTTAACGTTACTTTTTCAGAAACTCATTTTTGGGCCGGCGGACAAAAATGCCAGCTTTTTTTTTTATATCATCTCCGATTTGTCTGATTTTTGGATATTTCTTAGACATAAACAGGTTCTTTGAAAAAAACATAGTGGCTTAACAGGCAAATCGGTATCCCCAAAGTGGCACCGTTTTGTCGGCCACCCGACCGCTCCGCACCAGCGCATCAGCCAGGAATGAGTTTTAATGTTGCGAAATGTTGTTCGATCTTTTATCTCTCTAATGCAACTTAGATCGAGTCAATATCTTGATTTTGAGCCGAGTTATGATCATTTCCGTGACGAGCATTTTGGGAAAACCTATTGTATACTTGATCTTTGATCTTTGGTATTGCGAAATTTCGACCCAATATGAAAATTCCTGAAGCGCAGTTTGAAAGAGCATCATTCGAAGTACCTTGGGTTCACTTTGGGGGCTGGTAGGAACAACTTTTGTTCCACCGCACAGCAGTGGTCGATTCTCTCGCGATTCGTCTCATATACACTTGACATACCCTGTCTTTCTCATTGTTGAGATGGATGGAGAGGTGAAGAACGGAACTATCAGACAGACATTCTTTAGAACAACCCTAAATGGGAATTATTGTTGACAGTGTTGCATTAGATACTATGCGAGTGGATGTAGCGTGCATAAAAGCGTTGTTAATTCATTATAAATCATAATCGGGAGACGGAAACAGTTAGAAAATGAAAATATCAAGAATGTAGTGGGAAAGTATAAAAGTATATAATAAGCTGGACACTACTGCAGCTGCCCAGATTAAGTTGACACACATTAATGAGGTTAGCACATGGAGTTCCCCGGAAGCATGACCGATTTCCATTCATTCTTGAAGAAAGATTCTTCCGGGGCATTCCACGAGTACCGTCACTTTTCACAAGATCATTCGAAAATCATATCAAATCACACCATTCACAACTCACGATAAAGGGCATATCCCAAATTTCATTCTGAATGGAATATCAATGAGTACATAAAGTTATGCCCTAGAAATATAAAATGATACACGTACATGTGATCGATCGTGACCAGGCCATTGTAGAACTCTAGACCATGAGTTGTACTGTAACGAATAATAGATAAATTAATAAGAATCGTTTTATATCCTTCACAACTTACCGATCGAACTGTTTTCTGTAGATTGATTATTCTTCTCTGATCAGCCATAGTCGTAGGCTGAACTTCATATAGAGATGGTGGATATTTCAATCGGAAGGAAAACCCGATTGATCTACTCTCGCGGGTTCCCTTCTTCGATCCGGAGTCTACAGTAATCGACTGGATGGATGAGTACTGTAGAGCGAGTTTGAATCCGCGGAAAGCCAAACCTTAATGTCTATATTGTAACGGTTAAATCAAGATTGAGGAAAAATGGTGGAGCATACCATCTTCCTCAGGTTTGGCCATCGGGACAGCGAATCTGATTGTGATATCTTTTCGATCGTGTTCGAAATGAACGTACGAGAGAAGGAGGAGGGAACCTAAACAGTGCAATATTACATTCCCTATATTGTTCAAATGTAATCTATGAAGAAGAATATTGATACTCACCAAAAGGCCGTTCGCCAGTCGATAACTTAGTGTTCGATGACACGTTATTCACCTTCGTGAAGTAGTTTCCTCTGACGAAGAAAAGACCGGGATTGGGACAATTCCCAAGAGCGAAATTACCCACTCCAACGTGGTAATCTTCTGTTCTGTAATCATAACTATTTCAACGGATTAATCATCTGATCACTCACCTGATCTCGTTGAATACTGAAGACAATTTGGGAATCTCGATCATTAACTGATTTTGGAGACCCCCGCGGGATTCAGTAGAAAATCGGGAGAGGAAATTTGCAAGAGCGGTTTGAACCGTTGATTCACTCAAAATATCAACTGTTCTCAAGAAAGAAAAAGATAACTCACGAAAGAACAGTTATTTGCACGTTGATTACATGCTCTTTCATCATGGTTTCATAATCTGCAGAGGGAATTCGCGCACATCTCACTACCGATTCAACTCTTCCTCCACTCTGAAAGAACACACGTTACCATAGATCCGTAAGATCAAGAAACGAAGTATTTACTTTTCTGATCATAGCGTCAATATAACGCTTAGCTTCGATTCCTGGCATCATTTCGAGAGGAAGGCAGATTCGAACTACGAAAGTGAACGTGGATCTACGAATAATTCATCAATAGGGATCCGAGATAGTAATCAAACCCTGTATTCAGATTTTCTCCATGTTCTATAGAATAGTCGACAATAATATCGCCGGGTTTATCATCATCCTTAATCGATAGCAATCAGAAGAAGCTCTAACTAGAATATCGGTGCTCTCTCTCATCCAACGGACAAACATCGCATTGGATAGAATGAGAAAAGTGAAAATAAGACTCTTCAAAAAATTGCTCTGTGAAATGAAGAAGTGTCCGAATAGGAATCACCCCCCGGATTTATCGCACCTCGCTCACGGGATCTATATTTTCTTCCTCGATCTGTTCCACCGGTTCTTCATCCTCCTCTTCAACACTTGATATTGACTCTATTTCTTCATCAGACATGTTCTACAGTAAATTATGTTACAGTATAAATAAGGCAGGCCAGGTAATTTTAAAGTGTATAATGTAACACCTTGCCTATGTACAAATTGCGAGAAACTGGAAAAAAATCATTTATGCATAGACATAGATAAGACCTGACAATATAAGACCCTCGAAAACAAAGAATGAAAATTGGAAGGTGGTATCAATCATTTTTGGTGAGGACACGTTTCGACCACAAGATGCATTTAATGTCTAATTCTTAGAAATAAACAACAAAGCGAAATATAGATATAGGGATTTGGAAGCTAGTACACATTTTCAATATTCGAACAATACTCTGATTAGGTCACTACTACCTTTGATCTACTAGCGATCGTCATTCCAAGAAAATAATCCGTGTATGATACATATATTGCAATCTCTAGGATACATGGAGGGGGATAATTCATGTCTAAAGGAATGGATGGCAAGTCGATTCAATCCTCAAGCTGCATGATGCTCGTGAACCACTCTCCAACGTCCGTATCCTCGTTCTGCAATGGAAATCATAATATTATGATTAATGTTAATAGGAAAGCATTAATAGTAAAAAGGGGTCGAAATTATGACTAGATACTAAAAGCAAAAAGAAAGTTTGTGATAAAATCTACCATTGAATGAAATGACCGAGCAGTATTAGATCTACAGTGCGTAATTATTAACGTTGTAAAGCTATGACTAAGCGGCATACATGGATATGAGTTGGTGCTGGGCATAAGATCGTGTGGGTTCGCACTATAAATATGCCAAAATAAAAGCGAAACGTCTAGTTTTGCTATAAATATATACCAGAATCGAGAGGGTTGTGGTATGTCAAACGGACTGGGTAATACTGTTACCAACAATAATGCCCCTGCATGCTAAGCGGCCTTCAGCTAGTTGGCAAATCGAAGGACTAAGCGCCCTTGCCCTTAGACTACCAAAGGGGAACCTAACATAAAGAAGTAGTCAAATGAAATCACGGGATTAATCCCTTTATGGATATTTTCTACGAAAAGCCACGGATTATGGAATGAGGTTAGGATTCACAACGGAAGAACCACTTAACGCGCGTTACAAGGGAGGAGAAAAGAATATTTTTTAAAAGTCGAATACGAACTTGATCAATCAAAGTTGAGCTTCGAAGCGAACGACACAAAATCCCTTTAACTACGGTAAAATACGAAAAGTTTTAACACTGGGTCACGTTTCTGATAACTTCTTGTTCCATTTTCACCCGAATCGTATAGATATTGTAATGATTAATCTATGATACCTTTGATCGAAGGATGAATGGATGATTGAGAAGTTTGTGGTATTTCGGTCGCTGTTCAACTTCTTTCTGTAGAAGAAGCGAGACGAAGTCAACAAATTCCTCCGAGAATCCCTTAGATAGATTCATTGGATCTCACACACGTCAGTCGCATGTTGACCTAGTACCTCATCGACTGTCAATACAGGTGGTTCTCCTCTCATAATTTCCGAAAAGATATCGAACTCGTTATTGAGATTGGAATAGCTAAAAGGAATAGCAGATTTAGATAGTCGGAACGATGAATCTTTCACTCACGGATACTTTCCCCGAGCCAATTCAACAATAGTGATGCCGAAGCTCCACACATCACTTCGAATATCGTAGTTGGGAGAAGCCTGAAATTGGTATCAGTAATTTGTATTCGTCTAATGAATCTCTCACATTAGGATTGAGTCTCTCCGGTGCCATGTAAGGGGGACAGCCGGCTTGGCGAGTGTACACCTGAACATAACAACGTCAGTTAGATATAGAACTCTCCATTCTCATGTGTGGTTACATTCCCTCATGACCAGTAGATAGAGAGTTCTGCGACTTTGATTCTACCGTACCTTGGAATGAATGAGATTCCCCGAGATGCCGAAGTCGCAGAGTTTGACGACACCATTCCAGTCCAGAAGGATATTCGAGGGTTTGACGTCACGATGGATGATATGCTGGATGTACCCGATTGATGAGAAGGTAGATCGGGCGAACTCACGTGTTTCTCCTTGAGATAATCCAGTGCAGTGAGAACGGAGACTGCAATCTGTCCGATGATTGCTTCAGGGACAGGAGTATTCCCTGTCCGCCGGAGTAATCGATCCAAACAAGTTGCCATCACTTCCATGCACACCATCACCTTCTCCTGTAATGAGATCACTCAATGATGTGATTACGAAAGACTATTGTTGTTATTCTTCACAAGTCTAAGCTTTTGAGATACCAAATAAAAAGACCTTCGTTTCAATCGAATGGATTTCAGAAAGATTATCTGCTTCTACAAAAAAACTAACATCAGTGATGAAGTATCCATATGCGTGAACGATATTGGGACAATCGGAGGCCTTTGTCACCACATCCAGATCCATTATGATTCGTTTCATTTCTTCCGCATTCGCTGACTTCACCATTTCCTTGAGAGGGAGGATGGTATTCGATCTAATCAGATATGATAATTCGTACCTTCACAGCCATTAGCTGTCCACCGTAAGTGTACTTGCTGACATGCCCACAACTACCGTGTCCTATCTCAACAATAAACTTCAGATCCTGCACGTCTGCTCGTATCTGAGAGAAAGAGCTAGTTAGTTAGCAGGCTTCCGTGCAAATGTCACACTTATTGTTTCTCAGGATTTTTGCAATACCTCTTTGCCGCCAATTCTGAGAATGTTTGCTTGGGCACGCACTGCTTCGTACCTCCGATTCATCTCCTCTTGCCTCTGTAAATTAGAATTATCAAACCCTTTGAAGTTTCTTTGCTGATTTTTTTCTTTTTTTATTATTCATATTTACTTCTAAAATTTCTAAAAATTTGTCAAATTGATAAATTGAGAAGCTATAGTAGATAGTTGCTTTGACCCATTGGAACGGTCAGCTTAATTATTAGATTACTGTATAATTAGTAGTCGCGACCTTCTGTCTTTGTTTGCATTTAGTTTTCGACTATTGATTTTTGACTAGCCTTTTTTCTTTGCTCCGTTAGATAGATGCCCTGACCTCGTTATTACCTCACATCATCAAAGGTCTTGTAATTAATCTCTATATTTCCGGCGAAGCGACATTCACTTGCGCGAGTGTCGTCCGTCGTCGACTCCACCCACCAAAGGTAACTATCTATCCTAGTCTTTATAATTTGTTATAATGTTTTGAATTCTAACCATGCTCATGGAGTCATCTCCTCCTAGCTTCTGCGCTCCGTCCAACCCTCCAGGCCCTGAAATACATATCATACTTTCGCAATTTTGACCGAAAATTGAATTTTGTGGGTATATCAGCCTTTCTATCTGTATGTCTGGTAATTTGGTGAGCTAAAAAAACTAACTGGAAAATCCCCCGGGCATCTCGATGCAGCAATCGATCGCCTGCAAATATTCAATTGCCGTGTTGATTTCCACGACGCATTAGTATGCGACTTTTCTGCGGTATTCGATGCATCATCTTGCATTGAGGTATTAGTGAGAGTCAATAGCAACTCGTTGGGTCATATTATTTATACAATGCTTAAAGAAGCTGTTTATCCGATTTCATGTCTTCTAAAGCTTGATAAGAGAGATACCGCAATTATTGGAATGATCATGTCATGAGAACACAGAGAATCACGGTTCAATCAAAGCAATCAAAGTGAGATTAGGAAAATGACTAGAATGATGGGGAATTCATAAACGGGTGAATGCTTGTACCCGAATTGAGCGAATCGATCGAACAGAATGTTAAACACTTAATGGAATTTCACAAACCCGATAATAATATGGCAGCCATGAAGAAATTAATACTAAGATTATCAAACCCAACACGAAAAAATCACAATCTATTTCCTCGAAGAATCTCTACGAAAATAAATCTAGTTACACGCGGATTTTGAACTGTTTTGAGCACGGGTTTCCTTGTTCTCCATATGAATCCTCTGACGTTCTCTCCTTCGCTGGAGTTCCTCTTCGGTTTCATCGGGAAACGTAGTGTAGTGGATATGATCGTCACAATCGTCTACCTGATATTGAATTATATAGCAAAACGTTCTCTTATATTTGTGCGATAATATCAAGAAAGATAGGCGAAGAAGTTTACTTCTGACTTTTCCAAACGACATTGAAACTCACTTCGTCCATGAATCGACTGATCTCGTTCACCCCTTTCACTCTGTATTCATAGCATATGCAATTGCTTTGATCAGAAAAGGCTTACCGTTCCTTCGTTGGTCTATACGCAGAACCATCACATCCATTTGAGTCGTTATCGCGAATCTGAATCTATTGAATATATTTGACCAGAAGAGCGTCGTTCCCCGCCTACGGCGTCGATTTCGTCACTCGAACGATTTCATAGTGTTTCGCAATACCTAGGTGGCGGGACTTGTTTACCTGACCCGAGGAGGGGGACACACACGGACGCTTGCGCTTTATTAATAGTAGATAGTAAGTTCCTTTGCATCTTACTTGGTCAAATTGGAAGTGAATGTTTACTCACAGTCATAATGTCATGCAACCAGTCAGCCACTAATTCGTGTGAAGTGTGTATTCCATTGATGACATAGACGAATCTCTGAATATAGTCTGATGTGTTCAATGTGTTCTCGATTTGTTCGCAAACTCACAACTAGTTCAGGATACTTTGGCCTTTTCCGGGGATCTTTTGCGAGAACGCCTTGAGAAAATTCAGCCATCTCGCTCGAGAAGTTACCATCGTTCTGATAGCAGATCCTTATTTATTTTGCAAATCAATTTGCCTTACCGCATCAATGAACGGCGAAGGAGAATCAAGCATTCGAGTAATCATCTCGAATTCACTTCCACTGAACATTTGAAATGTCTCGTCTTCATTCTTTCACCATTACTTACCCGACGTACGGATGTCTTCCTCTTGCCAGTTCCACTTGAGTAATTCCCACACTCCAGATATCCGATCGAACATCATAGTTGCGCGAATTCAGCATCAGGCTCGATTCCGCCGGTCCCTTGTCAAACCTAGAGTTCTAGTTCAATGAATTATTGTGTGATTGTGAATTCAACCTCTCGGGAGCCATGTATATAGGGCATCCAACATTCTCAGAATGAGCGAGAGAGTTATCAAGAAATCCAGCGATTCCGAAGTCACATATCTTCCCAACTCCGTCCATGGATATCAGAATATTCGATGGTTTGACATCTCGATGAAGAATGTTCTGAATACATTTTATTCGAAATATTATGAGTCTGGATTAAAGCAGCTTACGAAGTTTTCTTTTAAGCACTTGAGTCCAAGAATAACATCTGCCATTATCCGTTGTAAAATGCCATGAGGAACGGGCTCGTTGTTTGTTCTGAAATTACAATCATCAAACCTAATCCTTTCCCAATATTGTCTACCTGAGTTGGATCTTGTTAAGGCATGAGGCTACTCGCTCCATACAAATGTAAAACGTATCCTGGAAATTGTGTATTCATTTCATTAGTATTTTCAATATCTTACTTCGAAGTAGAGGAACCCGTAAGAATTAACGATATTCTCGTGTTTATGGTCAGCCATGCAAAAAGAAATTTCCATGAGTACGTTCTTCGTGTTCTCTTTGTCGCGACCTCCTTGCTGAAAATAATAACTGTTATTGTTGACCAATGAGAAGAGACATGAGCGAACTCACTAGGAATATCCTCTTGACAGCCATGACTTGCCCACGGAACGTGTACTCATCAACGCTGCCGTAGTTCCCTTCTCCGATTCGTCGTCGATGAGATAATTCGCTCAACCCATTCACGTTCATCTGCATGTATTTTATTGACCATACTAATGTCGACTTAATATCGATGTTCATATAAAGGCTAAATTGACACTCACTTGCCCCTCTCCGAATATTCTCAATTGATTGGCCTTTTTCTTGATTTCTTGTAATTTCTGTGCCCTCTAGAAGAAAGATTTTTTAGAGAAAGAAAGCACTTTTAATGTTGGTATTTCAAAATTCACGCACCATTTTTCTCTCTCTGGTTCCTGGACTCATTTCATCATCCGGAGGCAAAATAAGAGGAGTAGCTGTGATTCCTAGAACATTCTGGTGAATTAATTATTGAGAGCCAGTAAATCACCTAAATGGGCTGCTCGTTCCATTACTTTTCGAGGAAGAGGAGAAGTTGCAGCTCCTATTGGAAGATTCAACTGTGGTTTCAGACGGAAACCTGTCATTGTCCGTTTTATAAGCAATAATGTAGTAAGTTTTCACCTGGCGGAGGAGTCGACGGTGGTACTGGTTTAATGGGTGATACTGATTCCGCCCTCTCGCTTCTATTTCGATTATCGGAAGAAGCTGCGCGACGGCCTAAATCGAACAATAACATTATTTTTTTACACATATTTGTACATCATAAACGGCATCATGATAAGTATAAGCTATATGCTCTATACAGTTGTTGATAATTTCATCTTTAGTTGAATGAAACTGACCAGGTAGGAAGTTTACGGCGTCAGAGAAGCCGAACCGTAAACGACGCCATTTCCTAACACGTGCTTCGAATTCTGAATGGTATTGATTGGAGAGAGGCGATAGAGAGGATAAGGAAGCAATCGATAGTGAGAAGGAGGAATGGAACGAGGTCTAATGTGGTAAGAGTGATGATACAGGGAAAGGAGAGACACGCTAAATACGTCTGCACTGTCACTCTGATTGCGCCAGACTATTGACTGGGTACTTTCCATTCTCGCCCTCTTCACTCCTCCTTTTCCGCCCCATGATCCCTTATCAACCGCCCACAATCTCCCTTCTGTTCTATTTATCTTATCAACATAATTCTTTAGGAAGCGAGAAAAGAGGAAAGTGTACGCGAGTGAATTGATTGCAAGTTGGACGAGAAAGTGCAGTAGAGGGAAAGAGAGCGGAGTGAGAGTAAGGGAGGGAAAAGAAGGAAGAAAGAGAAAGAGAGAAGGGCACGCTCAAATGGTACCTCTGATCTTGTCGTGAACGGTGCTGCTTTGCTCCATTCCATGGGAGGACACTGCCGTCTCCCTTGTATGACTGAGTGTGAAGGAGAGAGGGAATCGATGGGTCGCCGTCCCTTCTCCTCCCTCCCTCACTTCCTTCCTCCTCCCTCGCGGACATCCATTTGCATACCCTCTCTGTTCATGTCCCCATGCTTTTCCATCCATTAACGCGCTCGTTATATCCGGTCGTGATAGCTATTAATCACGAATGGCTTTCCCCTTATAAGGGCCATTTGCCATATTTTTTCCATTAAAGCCGCCCGTGAAAGATATAATGATTTTAAACTATTTACTATCATTATTTTTTTCGGATTTTTGGAAATGCTATTGTTAGACAACCTAAAGTCCATGTTCTATCTTGCGCTTGTACGTCTTTCTTTTTTTGCAAAAGTGCGTATTGGGAAGTGCAATAGGAGTTCTTGGCACGCGGAAGAATGGGCCACTCCCCCCATTTGGCCAAGTTTAAGTCTGTCGTCTTGTCTAGAATACAAGTTCCTCCTTTCAGCTTGTTCTATTTCAGTCCATCCTCTGAATCGAATCTGCTAATAGTACACTTCCATGATATGGTACGATCCCAGTACTGTGGGAGGAGGATAAATATCCCAATCACGAGAGTGGTCTTTCCTGGTAAACACAGTGTGCGATCTGGCTTAACGACTCTCATGTGCAGGTGTCCCTTCCTTGCCAGAGAGCAAGAGTAGAGAGACCGGTCAGACACCCTCCTCTCTCCCTATACTTCCCACACTTTACCCCTCTCTTCACTCTTGATCGATGCACTCTTCGAATATTAATGAACAGTTATGAATATTTATTTCTTGTCTGAATGGATATCGGTATATCGGATAAGAGTGCCCTTCCATCCTTGGATCGTGAATGATGTAATGACCCGCGACATATCTTCTTTTCACCTTCATCCTTCTTTCAATCGTACACGAATGACCATCACTTGTATCCACTATCGAGGTCAAAATCTTCTTCTTCTCCATGATTCGTAGTGTTGATCTCAACAGTTTTCCCCTTCCTCCTCAATATTAGCCCCCATCACTTCTCGATCCCCTTCCCTACCCTCAGTCCCTTCCCTACCCTCAGTCCCTTCCCTACCCTCAGTCCCTTCCCTACCCTCACAGAGAGAGGTGCGTCTTCCCTCTCTCTGCTGCTCTCTCAATTCACCACGCTCTCTCGCCTGCCCCTTCCCTTCTCTTATTCGGACTCAGCTGGCACAGGGTACCGAATGTGCAGATTATAAATCGGTACCCACAACGGTGAGATGTCTCTACTCGATAGAGTCTTCCCTTCTCGCTCTTCTCCCTCCTCTCCCTCAGGCACTACGACATCGACCACCGGCCGAGGAACCAAACGACCAGCCATGGAGCAGTCAGTCGAAGTTTCCATCGATGAGCTCTTCCGCTTCTGCGTGCGCCTTCGATCGGACCTGGACAAGCAGTGCGACTACACTCGCAGCCTCGAGGAGCGGATACGTGAGTTGTCTGAGAGAATCGACACTCTCCCCCCTCCCGCTCCTCCCCCGACTCCTGCCTCTGTCCCTCCTCCCGCCCCTCCTCCGACCATCGA